>CALSBV010011200.1:13861378-13873909 GCA_943590825.1 Bovichtus diacanthus
TGTGTGTGTGTGTGTGTGTGTGTGTGTGTGTGTGTGTGTGTGTGTGTCTGTGTTTTATCGATTTGTCATCTTTTTATAAGGTGACAAAGCAACAACAGAAGAGATTGCTTTAGACAGGAGGTCGCATTTCTGCCACTGCTATCATTTCATCCTATCTGTAGTGTGTACACACACACACACACACACACACACACACACACACACACACAGCAATGATCCCATCTAGCACTATTGTCCACTGTTAATCCTTCTCCTGAGAAGACAATGGACCTAAACTGCCAAAGTCACAACAGGTGTGAACACTGCGTTCACACCGTGTTGGCTTAATAGGAAGAAGGAGAAAAACATCCAAACATCCATATTTGTTTCAAGATACTTACATTCAATGCAAGTCCTGCAGTCACTCCATACAAACAGAATAATGTTGCCTAAATGTGTTACAAACGATAACTTAAACTAACTCATTGTGTATGCTATATAGCTCGCTTGTACTTAGCTGAATTGACTGTGTTGGTGTTGACAATGGATTTAATTCAGATTGTCCTGCCATCAACAGTAGCGTTGCAACCATTTTAACATTAGTCTTTTGCCGCCCCTGCAGTTCTTTCCACTACATTTGAGCTATCAGAGATGTCTCCTTGAGGCTGCGCATATTAACATTATGTTAACATTATGATATCCATGCAGCATTTTTACTTGTAATGGAAAAGACCTTCTGTAACATCACTGATTGTGGTGCACCATGGTTGAAAGCTTAAACCCATAGAGAGAGCAGCACAGCAGCAGTTTTCTGCCCTCTGTGATTCTGGATTTATTTTACAACCAAATTAAATTATCCTCAAATTACAATACAAGCTGTCAGCCACAAAATACATTCTTAAATTTCTATGATCCATTTATATCTCTATGATCCTTATTTTTACTCCCTCTGACTGACTGGGAAGCAGAAAAGACTTGAATTCGCTTTATTCAAACCAGAATGGACGACTAGTCCAATTGGTTGCACAACAAGAGAGAAATATTGGATTTGTTCACGTTCAGACACCTGCCAACACAAAGGCAATCCAAATAGCAGCATGTGTTGTGGGCTGGGTGAAGAGAGAACAGAAATACTATGGTGACTGTAAGCTTCTTACCAAAGCCGGGGATAATATGCAGCCAGAAAACTGAGAGACGGATTCCAAGTCTACCAAAATTCATAGAGTGGGATTGTGACTGCCAGTATTGACGTGGAGGAGTCCAGTTTTAGTGGTTTAAGGATAAAAAACCCACTGCAGGGGAATACACATGAAGCCGCTGGGCTCTGGATGGATTGAGGTGAACACTGATCTACAGACCAGCAACATGGGATGAAGTGTTCACATGTATATGCACATGTACTACCTCACGCACAAACACACACAGGACAGCGGCCTGGTTATTGAGAGTGTGAAGATTTTAGCAGATTAAATCAGGCAAGAATATAACTAGCATCTTTATAGGCAGATAAAAGAGCAGCTGAGTTACAGTGTAACTTGACAGTGGTCAAGGTCATCTTTCATTATAACCACCAGCAGTGTGAGGCAATAACGGGGGCTTAAAGTAATATCTCACACACACACACACACACACACAGAGAAGAGCACTGCACGCACACAACAGTGATATAGATTTACACTGCAAACACTCTTACTTATATGCATGAACACATCCTTATATATAGATTCAAAAATATGAGGGCATGCACATTTCAAGTCAGACACATAATTTATATCCATTAAAGGAAAGATGACAGTGACAAAACGTGTGTTCAGCGCAGTCTGGAATAAGGTCATGCAGGTTTGCACTGGATTCACCACTGGCAAACCACAGCCAGGCATGCTTCATCAAGCAAACTGACACGACACACACACATTCACACACAGCATCCCAGTTAACCAGAAGGAGCAGGCACCACGGAGCACAGGGAGAAGGGCACCAGCCACCACAGCTACAGCACAAGCAGAAGAGTAGCACAGCACACTGCACAAGAGCACTGGGGCCCAGCAAACCTCTCAGGGAAACATTATAGACACACTGGATCACTGTGTGATTAGCAGGCAGTAGAATCACTGCAAAAATTAGAGCTTCACAAGGCTCTAAAAAGGGGAGGGCACCGAAGGGGAAAGGCTTTACGCTCGGGACAGCTGAGAGGTTTGTCTGAGAGGGGGAGGCAGGCTGAGACGGGTGGTGGGACACGGGCAAACACACGGTCACTCACTGGGTGTCGCTTTGGGACGTCATAGACCCCTTCCTTCTGCTGACTTGTGGGAACCTACACAATCGACCATTAGAGTCAGAGAACAGCCGGGAGAGCCTCTTACCTCTGGTTTATTCAAACAATGAAACAGTCTTCACACATCACTGTTACAGCACTGCAACACTCTGTGTGCCAAGACAAAACCCTGAGACCTGGCTCCTCAGGAATCAAATCAATCACTAGTAGAGTGTGCGTGTGTGTGGGTGTGTGTATGTGTGTGTGTGTGTGTTCAAGGATAATCAGAATTAAAATCTGTGGAGTGAGGACTCATCTACTAAGCTAATCAGTAGACTATCGGCCTGCGTTATGGTCTCTTTCTCTCTCGCTTTCTCCCTAATAAAGAATGGATAAGGCTGCTTATCACACCCACAGACATGTAATAACTCAAATTGTCACACACATGGAGACATGTAATATCTCTATGTCACACTGGCGGATATGTTTGACAGTGTGTGCAATGGGAAGACACAATGAGCCCTGATAGCCAAATGCTGATATGTATGAAACCTGGGATGCCTTTGGTTTTGTTTCTCCTACAGTGACACAGTCTCCACAATGTTTAAAATAAAGTTTTATTCTTCCCTAGTTGGATGTTCCCTAATCAGATTTTGCGGTAAATGAAAAATAGCACTGATGAAGAATGTGGATATCTATCTAGCGCAGCCTGTCTCATTCTGTCTCCTCCTATCAATGCCTTGTTACTTCTTTCTTCACATGTTTATTTCCAGAAGCTGCCATCTTTATTCATACATTAGTTCCTCTGTGGCTGGAGGCTGGCTGAGGCTCACGTTTCTTACGCCTGATGTGTGTGCGGGGGTTTGTTTGTATGTGTGTGTGTGTGTGTTTGTGTGCATTTTTCTGTTTGGGTATGTTTGTGCACGCGCCAGCACTCCGTCTATTTTCAATCCATTTTATTTAAAGATCAAACGAGAGGCTGGTGATTAATCTTTCTTTCCCCCGCTTTCTTTCATCTCCTTTGGAAAAGAGGGAGGGGAGGAGAGAAAAGGAGGAGGGGTCCGCCTTCCACACAGGCCAGGAATAACCTCCACATCCCCTCCACACACACCGTACCCTCCCCCTCTTCATCCCTCGGAGGTCTACCCACGCCTCTGAGCAGTGCACCCAAAGAAAGGCTCGTCTCCCTGGGAGCTGGCTTTAGGTGTGAGGGCCCTCTAGAGAGCGTTAGCTGGTTTTTCCCCTTTGATTCTTACTGTCTTTATTTCTTGTATGTACATTTTTATGAATGAAAAAAGCCATTAATTTTAAGAGCAGGCCACAAGATATCCATCCCATTAAAGAGTGATGTATCGAGCACCTATTAGCGAGCAAATGGAAGATTAAATCTCTTTAAAGAGCTTCTTGTTGTTGGTAGCTTAACCACAGCTGACCACAAGATGATGGGAATATAACTGAGACACAAGCAGACAAGACGTGCTTGCGAGTACCTGATAAATGCTCTCTTCTGATTGGTCACGGATGGGCTCGTGTCCCGCCTCAAACACAATGTACTACAACGTCAGCAGCAGAGGGAGGAGAGGAAAACAAGAGGCAGGAGAGAAAAATTGGAAGATCAAGAAATAAGAGAGAAAAGTGGTGAAATTGCAAGAGGTGGTTAGTCAAACAGTCAATAGGTTCTCATTAAAAAAGCAGTTGAAGAATAGATCCAGGTGACACATGAAGGAGAATATGAGAAGCAAAGATTCCCGAAGCGGCTGAGAAAAGTAATACATCTTTCAGCTAAACATGCACCCTGACTTGCACACAGACACACAAGACCCATGATCTCACATATATGAGCGACTCCCACTATTGTTGATTGCACATACACATCTGCGGACATCTAACCCTCCAAACTGTACCACACTGTAACCAAACAGGAGCCGTCTCCCCAAAGTGCACACACACACACACACACACACACACACAGAGGAGCAAGCTGACTAGAATGCAGCAGGTGACAGTAGCAATGTGATTGGTTAAGAAGTTACCTGGTAGACCGGGTCCTCCAGATCCTCCTCCAGTATTGTCTGCAGATGAGCGGCGGCAGGAAATTGAGGGAGGAGAGAGGAGCAGAGGGGAGAACACAGAAGAGAGGGAAGAGGCGGAGAGTTAAGCCGGGGGAGTAGAAGGAGTAGGCGGAAAGCACAGCAAGACATAGCAGCTTCCCAGCATTCAGATAATCATTTGGCAATCATCAGAGAGAGAGAGACAGTCGGAGATATAAAGAGAAATCAAACAGGAGATGAAGAGAAGGCAGAACAGAGGAAGGTGAAATAAGCACAATGGGCAGATGGTGCCGCTGATGAAACCTGAAAGTGGGTGCTCTGCATGTCATTCGCTCGCTTTGTTGCTTTTTCAAGTCTTACTTGACTTGTCCATCAAGAGTGTCTCAGATGAAGCTCATCGTACTTATGGCAGATGATGAAGGTTAGGTTAAAACGGGTAAAACAGAGCAGCTAACAGAGAGTAGGTACCTGGTAGACCGCCTGCTCACACTGCTTGTCTTTCTGCGCCTTCTTCTCCATCTCCTCTCTCTGCTTTATCTCATAGATGAGCTGGAACAAGTCCCGCAGGTCCAGGATCACAGGCTCAGCCTAGAAGATAAGGACACATTTTGCACCCGCCTATTAACACGCAGACACAGACACACACTATACACGCTCGTAGCGTTGATCAGAACTCATGAAACAGCCATGTCTGCTTATTCTAGTTACGTAGTGATTAATGTTTACAGAACCTGCGCTACTTCATGACAGGAGATTCAGGCCATGGTCAGACCAACATTAGCATTGTAACAAAACAACAATATAGATCCACATTCATCCTCATTTCAGTGAGAACACTGCTTTGGCACAGCAGTGATCCTGATGCAGAGGGCTGCGTTGGTATATCAAATGCAAACAAGTGCACATTTCTGGCCAATAACTTTGTATGAATAGCCTATATCTGCTGTTTGCATTGCAATTGTCAAGAGCAGGGAACAAAATATTATCACCATGATTATTTCCCAGAACTGTGTTTGATAAGCCTTCAAACTATAGGTTTCTTAGATGATATATCTTCCCATCTGTGGCAACATGCCCCAACAGAAAAGAACATTACGTTTTTCTAATTCAGTGCTTTTTAGGGTCTGAGCGTCCGCTTAGGCAGGATGAGTCAGAGATACTGGATTGGGTTGCTGACAGCTTGAGCTCATTATGGATTATTCCATTAGGCCACGAGCCGAAAAACAAAATGGCAGCAAAATGAATTTGGCAATTTTGCCAGTTCTGCGATTAGTTTGTCTAAAATCTTTCATTAAAGGTAACCATGTCTTTGTGACTGATTGTTTTCTGTGCCCCAGTGATTAGTTAAACATTGACAAATGTTTGCACAAATTCAAAGTAAACTCGGAAAATGGAAGTTCCAGGCTATTTCTAAATAAATAGCACTGTCTGTGATTGGGATCTGGAAACCAGATTAAGGCACGATCACTGCATACTCTACTCCTTCTCTGGGCGCCTTGTCTTACCTTGTACCACCTTTCTTGTCAGGGGAGCAAAAGTACTGACAACAAAGCAGTTAGATGACTCACAACTTATAATTATTGTCACAGCAAAGAGTCTTATAGTACAACGGTGTTTCAGACCTAATCAATTATTGACCGGGGCTTTGTGAAGTGCACCCAGAGTTAGCAGACTTGAACTCCGCCTTGCATGATATAGTTCTATTTTAGTGTTGTCTTTCTGCAAGATGTTCTCAGCCGCATATTGCTTGTGACAGACGCACTGGGGTACACGTTGGCTCTTGCTGAGCCAACAGGGAAACATATTGTCACTGTCAGATTCAAATCCTCGTTGCATTAGACAATACATGCCCTAATCTCCATTTTATCTTCCCATCTTTCTCACGCCCCTTTTCGCACCTTCTGTATCATGACTTTGAGGTAAGACAAGACAGAGAGACTAGGCGAGCAGCAAATTGTGGAATCGTAAAAAAAGAAAGCTTTGAGGATGATCTAGGAGGAGTGGCCATAATGGACCATAGAGATGAGATAACCTCAGTTCAGCACTCTTGAATAAGATGACTAATTCATAGCCTACAGCAACAGTGATGAATGATTCCAACAAAAAGTAGTGATAAAGACTTTCACTGCTGATACACTGTTCTATTCAAATCTGAACTGATCATGAGGTTTGGTTAAAATCCCAAAGAATATGAATGCAACGGATTCACCGTTTACTCAAATTAAATTCTGGTGTTGGTTGCGGACTGGGAGATATCCTGAATGTATTAAGAATGTATTTCTTGGTATATTGAATTTCCCTTACATCTGCCTCATTTAAATCAAATTGAGTCAGTGATCTCCTACATTTCCAAAAAACGGCCTCCAGAGAATGTGCCTGAATATACAGCAAGAGAAAGTGCGTGCGCTTGAGGCAATGATCACATAGTAAAAACCAGCAAGAAATGTTCACACTGGACAGAAAAGTAGTGGGCAGTATCTCTGACTTCTCTCAGATGGATTTATTGATCTATAATCGTTGTAATCCCAGTGCCAAATGATTCAGACACAAGTATTTGTACATGTACCCAGAAATGTACGAGGTACCCGCAAACTGAGAGTTAAAATGTATTAGGCTAAATGTTTCCATTAATAACACAAAAATAAAGCTTGTTCTTAAACAACACTCTGTCCAGAGAAAGCTGGACTTAACACTTTTTCAGATCAATTAGAGATCATAGTTCTGTTGCATTACGTGGCCAGGACATCGCACAGGCCACTTCCTACAAATATTTAGGGGTCTACATTGATGGTGATCTCAGCTGGTACACGGTACACTCATGTTTCGAGTGTGTGTACGAGAATCCACCAGCGCCTCCATTTCCTTCGGAGACTCTGAGCTTTTGGTGTCCGCGGGAATATCACGCTCATCTTCTATAGAGCTGCCATAGAGTCTATTTTACATGATGGTACCGGCTGGTTTGGAAACCTAACGGTCAAGTTTAAGGCTCAAATATTCTGATTAAAAACAGCAGGGATTATTATAGGGACCTCCAAACCCCGCACCACCTCAAGACATTTTTGAGCGATCTACTACTCAGCAGGCCAACAGGATTTTATCTGACCCCTCTCGTGTGTTAAACTCTGAGTTTGTACTAATGAATTCTGGAAGGACACACAGGGTCCCCTTGTGTAAGCACAATCGTTATAAACACTCATTTGTCCGTCAATGGGAACAGTCCGTCACGGAGGCTTGTAAACATGTAAAGTGAGACGTGACTGGTTGAGTTTACTTTGTGTCTATATTCTTGAGCTGTATGGCTTGAATATCTGTAGCTCTTAACATGGTGAATGGAATCTAATTGATTTTTGTTTGTTTGTTATTTTTTGTTTTATTTTAAATCCTCAGGCTTATGTCTGTATATGTGTTTTTATGTAATCTGTTGCAGCAATTTCTCCTTCACCAAGAACATGTTCTCCCATTGGAGACAGATAAAAGTAACCTTAACCTTTCATTTGCTGTTTCTGTTATGATTAGCTCATGGCGGTAATTGTGTTGTAACATTTTCAAAGAGATCAAAGTAAAAGATTGAATAACTTAATAAAAAAAATAGCACATCTTCTGGACCGACACTATGTAGTCTTTACACTCCCTGTAGCCTTCCAACAAATTGGATACAAGGTTGATTTTGTAACAAATAAATCTATTCTTATTAATTACAATTGTAACTTTTCTAAAAAGTTATAACAAAGACTGTGACTACAAAAGCCTTTCTAACACAATTAGTGTGCTTCCATCTCCACTAAAACTTGCTAAATAAAACATGTCCTTCTTGTGCTGAGACTTTGGCTTGAGTGGTAAGCCAATTACTTTCAAATGTACCCCTAAATTGGCCTTTTCGGAGCAACCTCAAGTCTTAGCCTTCTTGACGACAGAGACGCTTTGTTAATTCACATCAAAGTGGTTACTTTCCAATTACAGCCTCTGCCATAAGCTCTGGGCCTGCCCCCCTCTCATTGTCTGCTCCATAGCTAATGGTTTGAGTGCGAGCGATGGCGGGTTCAAATCCTGAAAATGTGAGTAAAACATAATCGTGACCTTTCCTCGGGCACACATCACGTAAACGACGGCTTAAGTGAGTGATGAGAGCTTAGCCTCGTGCTACGCTGTTCGGCAGAGTAGCATTTGGTTAGCGACAATGTTTCGAATGCAGGTCTGGTTGGTGTAAATGCTGAGTACAGCCTGCTGCGTGTGACTGTGTGTATCTGTCTAAGTCAAAGAGCCAAGGTTCATGGCCCTGGGAGGATGGATATGCCATTAGAGCTGGTGACACACACTCAAACCCTCATCGACTCACTATGGGAAATCAATATGGCTACAGAGCGAGCCAGCTGGATCCAGACTAAACAAGCCCATAGATACAACAACAGCAACAGCTATCATAACAGGTCCAAGAGGGGTGCTCAATATCATAAAGAGTATGTTGCTGCAGGACTGAGCGTTAACCCTTGCACACAGACACATGCATGCACGCACACTATACACACACACACACACACACACACACAAAACCCTAGAGCTCCGGGGAGTAAACAGTTTGTTGGATGAACAGCACAAAGGGACGTGAGCCGGTGTTCAAGGGTCCTTATCTAAATGTCAAGAGGTTTGTGCTATTGATAAAAGACCCATATGAGTAATACTTGCATTAACCTGCACACAGCGGGTGCATTGTACAACATGTACACACAGACACTTACCGACTGTGCAGTCTTGATAGCCACAAAGCGGTGGTTCCCTTCCTTTCCACAGACGTAACCAAAGGCTCGGTGGTCCGTGATGTCCTTGGCGATGTAGGAGATCTCGTGGACCGCATGGTGGTGTTGGAGGACCTGAAGGAAGTCAGACACAGGATGTTTAATAAATCACGCAGACACAGCCAAGACACGACAAGTTCAAAGGTTACAACTGGTTTCTTGTCGCTTTTTTTCTAGAATTTAAAACATCATGCTAATAAAATGCAACTTGCTTCTCAATATATTGACTTTATTCATGAACAATTGTCCCAATATTCTTTACCAACAAATAAATTATAAAAAAGGTAGAAAAATAAATAAGGACTTGAAAAGGACCTTGCATCTTTCTCGAGCTTGATGCTGATTTCCTTGTCGTTTATTGTTCTGTTTGAGTCTCTTCAGAAGCACGTAAAGCACTTATGTTTTGTAAATAATATTTCAGGAATGACAGTGATTAATGTGATTGAATTAACTTTCAGGTACACCAAGTGGCATCAAAAAGACAGGGAGACGAACGCACTCATTTTCACACAAAGACACAAAATGCGACAGGAGAATTCGTCCCTCCAAAAAGCAGAAAAAGACCGCACATGCAAACTCCCCCAAGTGTACACACAGAAACAAACACCCTGACAAGGAGACCTTGCAACAAATATTAAACTGTTCCTAGCTCCTCTGCCCTCTCTAGTTTAGCCTGGGTGGAGAGTGCCAAGCTGGCATTGCCCGTGGCAGATGGCACTGTTTTTCCCGAGGACAGAGGGGGGGATCAGTGACAATCACAGCTCGGCAAGCTGTCGATTTGATCACTTCATCTGTGCCCTCACTCACAACACACACAATCACACACACAAACACAATTCACAACTTAATATGCAATAGCCCTCTGTTAAGTCACACTAAATGTCTGCTTTGTTGTTATTGTCTACGCCAGCTGCATGCTGGGAGCAGAGACACAGTCACCATAATGACCCAGTAGCCCTTGAGTGCATGCTAGGGGTTGTAGCTCTATACATCAGAGGCTAAACACACACATCTGTTGTCTTTGACGCTGTTCCAGACCTAAGACATGGCACAACAGAGTGACACCAATTTAACATGGGGGCATTGGCACACACACACACACACAGACAGACACACACACACAGACACACACACACACAGACACACAAACACTGAGAGTCCCAGTAGAAATTGATAATCATTGTATGAGTCGTGTCTTCTAAATGTAATAATTAGAGTAATGATTATTATTATTACCTCTGATTGACCTGCAAATGACAGCTAAGGTAGTGCACACACACACACGCACGCACGCACGTAAAGATTTTTTGAAATATAATTTCAGTGTACTCTGAAGGATAATGCTGTTACATTAATGATGAAACGTGTCGAATAGACTTTGCACTTTCATTTCCTACTTGACAGGCAATGTACTATTTAAAATGAAAAATAAGAACACAAAATGGGCTTTTGCCCATAAAAAAAATTAAACTTTTTTCTTAGTGTGATGTGCACACATAAACCAAACAAAATTGCACGGTCAATTCGATGGGAAAAATAAAATATTAGCAAACTTGAACTTCCATTGCAGCTCTCAAGCAACCCTCGTGTCCAGTTTTGGTGATGAGTAAAATAACCTTGTTCTTAATTGAATTAACTGGAACTCAGACTTTTGCTGTGGCTCTGCCTCCACTTTGTACTGTCAACACCAGTTGTACTCAGTTGTTATTGGCACAACACATCCTCCTTAGATCTCTTAATAATGAGGCCGACAAAACCGAGACTCATCGCTGTGTTTCTAAAAGTTGTTGTTGTATCAGTTTTGGTAAAGTTTGGACAGAACGGTGAGATTAAATCCCGGGAGGGTAGCTGTTGCTGGAGCCTACATGTCTGGCAGCATCAACTATCAGATGACGCTCAAAGTTTCTTAAACAGATGTATTCTCTGGGGAAGTGGATTGTTTGCAAAAACAGGTGGGTGTATCAAAAAAAGTCGATACTGACTGTGTACTTTCTCTTCTTTTCTCTCCAGCACTGTTGATATGCACTATTAAACTCTCTCTCACACACAGAGTCAGTGTCTCAGACTTTGGGCAGTATGCCCTTCAGCAGTTGCTGGCCACTGAACCAAGATATTCCCTGTTACACTGGGACTAGGGGGGAGAAGGAGCAGGTTACTCCCTCTCTCTCCCTCCTTCTGCTCTTCACATCTCCCCTCTGAGGGGGAGACCATCATAAGAGACAGCAGAAGATACCCAGTCTCCACCCAGGACAGGCCTGAGATTAACAGATAGCCTTGAGGTTTTACTAGTTCCTTGTAAGAGTTAGCACTGCTGTAGCTACTCAGAGAGCTCTCTGTCAGTCACTGACACAAATGCACATAAGCTGGACTGAACCTATAAATAATGTTTGATAATCAACAGTCTGACTAAAAGAGTGAATACACTAAATTACCCCCTCGTCTTCTTCTCTGCTTCCTTGAGAACTTGCCCTCAACCTGAGTCTCACTCGCTGCGTTCCCCACGATGACACCTCCGACTCCACACACACATTCATTCCCATTCAACCCGTGTTTCATCCAGTCGAGCTCGACACTCAGCTCATCTCACCCTCTGATCTTGACCCCTTTCATTACTCTGCCCTCTGCTTCTAGCTCATGTTGTAAGTGCGATGGTCTTTGATCGTCAACATAAAGTGACAATATATCTGATAGGACCCAAAGTGAATGTATGGAAGGCTCTGGCAGTAAACACCAGTGCTACTCGCTGTACCCTCATGTCTTGTCTGCCTTGCTGCATCTCTGTCTCGCCTGCGTGTGAATACTTTGCTTTAGGGTCTTTTCTACATTGCTTTCCTTCATGCTACTTTTTTTTATGCATAGTCTTTTGTGCCGGCAGAACTGGACTAATTTGATCTTTCTGATATCATTGTCTGCGGGAGCAGCAGGCCAGTGAGCTCAGCCCTTCACTCTTGTGAGTTCTTGACCTGACGTGGTGCAGCGGCCCAGACAAGACAGATAGAAAGGGCGGAGGAGCGCAGTGTGCACGTGTCTCTGTGTGTGTATGTGTCTTGAGAGCAGCTGACAAAGAGAGAGGGAGAGAGACATGCTGGTCTGCCCTCTGCTAGATTAATGTCTCCCCACTTCTTCTCCTCCATCTCAAGCACCACCTCCCTCCATCCTGCACGACCTTCCCTCCTCCAAGAGAGAAGCCATCCATCCATTCTTTCACCCATACATACATCCGCCCATCTGGCTGACTGATGCACAGGAGGGGAACGAGACTGTCAAGATCCCTGAACCTCAGCAGAGTCATTCTCTCTCTCTCCGTCTCCCCCTCTCCCTCTTTCCCTAGCCATTAGAAGTGGTTGAAGGACTGATAGTAAGGACAGCATATCTCTATAGTTAATATTAATGTGAGAGACAGAGGACAAAGTCTCCCTGTAGACAGCTTTACTTTGACATATGCTCGCTGATT
>CALSBV010011200.1:13873919-13886281 GCA_943590825.1 Bovichtus diacanthus
ATCTTACGGTGTAGAGGGTTCGAAGCATCAGGAAGGAGAATGAGACGAAGTGAAATGAGGGTTATAAAAAAAGAGGGATTGGTCTGTTGAGGGATGAGTTTGGCTGCGTGCAATATGGCTGCCATGTGGGAGGCCACTGGTTACTGTGTCCTGCCTGTCTAATACCCTGCACTTTTGAATTACTGCTGGGCACACGCACGCATGCACACACACGCACACACACACACACACACACAGCTCCAGTTGAGGTGTAAATCTCAGATACTAAAGCCAGGTGTGGAGCAACAAGCATCAAATTGTATCTAAACCAAGCGTTTTATGTTTGTTTGCTTTTTACAATTAATTAGAATTCATTTTAATTATTTTTTCACATTACATTTGGAATTAAACAACATAGTGCCCTTAACATTCTCAGAGATAACAAGACATTTACATAATAATATCAAATAAAAAACACCACCATCTATGCTAAAATGACCTTGCATAGCCTATGACTGTCACCTGACCTTTTTTGCTAAATCCCCAAATCCTGCATCTGTATCCCTTAACAACCAATCAAATCTACAACCATATCCCGCCTCCTTATGCTGCATTATGTTTTAATAAAAAGGCTGTTTCACTCCAGCTGCCAAAACAAGAACATGTAACATGCACACACGATCTGAGTGGGCTAAAGTGAGGAGACCGTGCCAAGCACATTATAAAGGATTTTTCTAGATGTTTCTGGGATTTAATCGTAATTTTCCAATATTAACACAAATGATGGTGAAATGGCCCCTTCAATGAGGCTGTCTTCCAGCCACAGCGCTAAGTATCCTGGGGAATGTAGGCATTGGATTTCTTGCTCAAGGATAGTGTGACAGGTGAGGCCAGTTGGGGAATTAAACCTGGACAATACCTGTCAGACGATCCTTGAGAAGGAAATCACCACGCTCTAATGGCCACTTCCCCTCGAGAGGCATGCATACTTCCTGTGCCATGGTATTTAACAACTGAATTCACAGTTTAACTGTCCATAGAGTTTCCTCTATCCATGACTGGTCATAAATCCCTGAGTTGTCAATATGTATCTACATCAGTGAGACCAAACTATGCTGCTTTTTTTTTTAGGTGTAGTTGGGTCATTTAGGTGATTCTACGAGAGTAAGAAAAAACGTCTGTCAAACTGATCGACAGAGGGAGTCCAGGACCAACAGAGATGAAAAAAAAATGTTTTAATTAAAAATATATTACAAAAAGGTGGAGTAATGATATCAGTCGGACAACAAAGCCCGCGTAGAGCCAGTCGGTCAAGCAGAAAAGCAGCCATGTAAAATGTAAAATGTATAATCTTGGAGCATAATCTGGAACCAGCGTTGTCGTTGTTTTCAGAGAGGCAGACAATGGGATGGCCATGTTCTCTCATCTACGGAGGCCTTGTTCTCCGGGTTTCAATTAGGGCCTCCTGATTTCCCCAGGGGCCCCTCCCTCTCATGAAGATGCCTCATTAACAGAGGAAACACGCTCACTCAGAAAGGCTGCATGCGGACACACACACACACACACACGCACATAAACACACACAGACACACACACACACACACTTCTGAGCTTACCCCTGACTTCTCATCAAAGATCTTGATCCCTCCAAAGGAAATGGTCAGAAACACCTTCTGTTTGTGTTCTCCTTTAGACCGTGCTCCTGCAGCTATACCCTGAGGACGGGAAGACAGATATGGAGCAAACAACCATGTTAGAAACAGGACATAAACACATGACTTACGCTCATGGGAATATAAATTCATAAAGTGCACTACCCTCTCAAAAAGACACATTTTTTGTTGGATTATGTATTTCCCCATCCACAGTAGCCTCAATGTTCCATATACTGTAAATGTTTTTGAAGCATTCTTCACCTTTTTAATTTTTACAAAATATTAAAAAGTTATTTAAGGTGGAAAACCAAAAAAATCCATCATATATCTCATGTCCAGTATCAAGCTATGTTTGCTTTATTCAGCTGAATGCAAAACCTAAGCTGTTGAGAGGCGTTGTAGGAAATGTAGGAAATCAATAATAACAGAAAAGTCAGACATGGCAGGTACAGCAAAAAAGTTCAATTGCCACAATTCATGACAACATAACTGATTGATAACTCTATAAGTGTATCTAAGGCTGGGACTCCCCCTTACGTTCACTCTAACCCCATTTGCATAGGTTAGTCACAAAAGGGGAAGAAAAGAGATGAGCGAGATCAGAGAATTGAGAGTCGGGCGAGAAGAGGGAGGAGCAGTATGAAAGAAGAGGTGGGGAGATCAGAGAAAAAGACTTGATGGATTTCCTGTCTGAATAAATGAGGAGGAGGGAAGCTGTTTGATCAATGAGCTGTCTATCCTCCTTTCACCCTCCTGTGCCCCGGCTGGATAAAGTTTTCACTACACATAAACAAAACGTAAATGTAATTTTCTCAATTTCAAATACCTCCTGCAGTATGTGGACAATTAATAATGAATGAGGCTTCTCGACACACTGTTTTCTTTGTGGAAAAAAGAAGCGACACCTTGCAAGGCGTTTTGACTGTTAGGGAACAGAAGAAATGTGTTCTTCATATGCAGGCTGCAGTGAAGATATTTCACTAAATCAGCTTGTTCGTTAGGACTTAAGTTATGAATGAATAAATAAATGGCATATTTCTCCTCATCGTTCTTTCTCCTCTCTCGGTCTCTCTCACCTATCAACTGCCCCATCTGTTTTCCTCTCCCTCTAATTCCTCCCGTCCTTGCAAATGAGACATTCGCAGCGATCCTCTTCTCCTTCATACGGCTCACCTCCTCACATCCTCCTGCACTCATCATCCTCGTGCCTATAAATTATAACGTCCTTAATTTTTAAACTCATCTCCTTTCATCCTTCGCCTCTGGCACCTTGCATAGAGAACTATGTGTACGCATGCACTTACACACACACAGGCGCAGATATGCTGTGATGTACAACACATGCGTATTTAAAAGTTGAAGCTTAGAATATGAATGAAGTTAAAGAAGTGAACTGTGTTGCCTATTGATGCTCGCTGTTTTTTTGTTGGTCACATTACGTCATTTCTTGCTATTATCATGCAAAGACGCATGTTAGTAGCAAGATTTAAGCAGTAAATTAAAATTAAAAGAGCAGTTCAATTGTTAATTTAGGACACATCAGCAGAGAGAACAGAGAAGAGGAGAGAGACTCTTACCTTGAGCTTCATCATCGAGTCCTGGCAGAGTTTGTCTCCACGGGCGGCAGTGACCTCGTCCAGGCCGATGAGCTTGGCCTTGTAGCGGACGCCATCGCCCTTAAAACGCCTGATGAGAGTCGCCTCGCTGCGATCTTGCCCTGCAAACACACATACACACACACACACACACACACACTCTGAAGTCTACAGTGCATCTTCCAGTCAAGGACCTCCATCTAGCTCAGACCAATTCTATTACCTCTGGATCATCAATCACATAAGACCACAAAAGGCTTCAACAGTAAATCTTACAAAAAACAACAACCACAGGACAGGTCAAAGCTACTGATGCTCGCAACCTTTTGTTATTTCTCTAAGTCCGATCGGAGGCTCGCAAGCATTGAACTGTGGTATCATACGAATGGTACCAGTCAGTACGCTCACTTCAGACACATGAAATCAATGAACATTCGCTGGGATTAGAGTTAAAACTGTGACTGCTCTCCTCTCTGGCTATTTCTCCTGCAAAATAATGGTGTGACATTTGGCTCTTATCTCCCTCAGTCCTCCCTCTCTCCTCACCCTCTATTGTGTGCAAGATTGTCGGGCATTGTGTGAATGCATTAGTGAGTGTCGCGATGGAGCGAGCGTGTTGACCTTGCTCTTGTCCAGGAAGTCTATATGTTATCTCCCGAAGTGACTACAACTACCTCCTCACACGTAACACAGAGCGGAGGCAGAGCAGAGGCAGAGCAGAGCCGCTCACGAGGCTAAACTCACTTCTTCTTTGTGTCGTCCTCTCGCCGCCTTTCTCCCATTCCGTTTTTCTATGTTTCTCTGACCTGCAGTGCGCAAATATTTCATCATCCAATTTTGTATAGGGGGAAACACTCTGTGTGTGTGTGTGTGTCTTTGCATTGTGTTTTTGAGTGTGTATACGCGAGAGAAAGACTGCAAGAGCGATAGTGAGAAGGAGAGGCATAATGATAATGCAGCATATTCAGATAATATATCGAGGCATTAGTTCTGTACTCTATAACAGCGTGACTCTTGGAAGGTCATAGTCGGAGTGATGGAGAGGTCCCACTCCTCCTCTCTTCATTCTTTCACCCTCCCTTCATTCACACAGAGTCCCTACAGCATTGCAGTGTAGTAGAAAATGAGCCCTTTAACCACAGGCAAAGCATGGTGTTATATGGCTCTACTGAATCACCTTTGTCCAACACTAATCTCCCACCTCCCACAAGACACAAGCGCAAACACGCGCGTGCCCATTTTTGAAATGCTTTATTTGCATCACCTCAATTAAATCATACTTAGGTGGGATTTTTCGGGGCTGGGCAATGTTTGAGGACATTTAAGGCTACAAAAGGCCTCATTATCAGAGAAATAACAGGATGCCAGCGCTGGGTCGGCCCCTGTGGTAATAGCCCTGCACTGTGAAAACCTGATATAGCAAGTTTGAAAAGTCCAAGGCTGCCGGAGATCATGTTTGTGCAAACTAATTTGTCTGAAAACCTTGTCCCATGTGAAGGAAAAATGGGCACGCTAGAATGAAACACTTTACTCTGTTCTCCATTGATAAAAAAAAAATAAAAAAATAACACCTACACACAGACACACAAGTAAATATGGTGCGGATGAGCTCATTCCTCTGAATCACTGAGCAGACACACTCAGTCACAGTCGTACTGAGAGTAAATCATGACTGTCTGCCTCAAAGTCTTCAGAGACAGAAGAGATGAAGAACATCTGTCCTTATTTTGGAGAGAGTCAGAGGAACAGCTCTCTCTTTTGTGTCACGTCTCAGTTCGGCTGAGATGAGAGTAAGTGATTAAACCACCGGAGGATTTGTTTCTGTTCAACGCAGAGACGTTTGAAGACATTTAAATATTGCCTTCATTAAACTTGAAACAGTCCCGTGAAATGTGCATACAGGCGAGAACACACATAAACAGACGTGCTCAGCAGCTCCGATGACCGCCATTTCTTTCCCTGCGAAAATAACATTAAACATGCTACGGCTGCTGTGTGTGAGAAACGTGCTCACACCGTACAGTATATCTTTCACATCCACACAACCAGCTGTCGGGATAACACAGCTTTAAATCTCTTTGACTGCTTGTGAAAAAGAAACCAGGAAACTTTCACGTGAGGTTCTAGAAAACGTTGCACCGACAAACATGAAGTGTCACTCGATAAAATGCATTGAGTGCATCCTTGACAAATGTATTGTAAATTGTGCATTGTTGCCTTTCTGCTTGCTTTGTCTGTCAGATTACAGAAAAACTAGAGGCCCAATTGTCATGAAACTTAGTGGAAGGGTGGAGCATGGGCCGAGGAAAAAACAGTTACATTTTGGAGTGGATCAGAATCAAGGGGCGGATATACAAATGATGTTTGCTAAACTTTCGATAATTTCATTGTCAATACATTATAATATACACTTCTCATTTCTAATTTATTTAGCCGATATGTATCGTGCATCCCTAGACACAATGTGTTGATTACCCAATAGCATGAAACCAAACGTATAATGTAAATCACACTGCCTGCATCTATGTGCACGTGCACACTACAAACAAGACAAGGTCTTTCTCATAAAAAGGACTAATACTGGTCAAACACTCCACTGGTTACCTTTAATGTTGGGTTACAGCCAAAAAAAAAAATCTTACATGTAGATGCAACATGTTCAGAATCTCCATTTAGGAAAATTACACGATTAGATTTACTTTTTACTATTTATCAGACAAAGGAACAGCTATAAACATTTCATTGTAAAACCAAGAAACTTGATTTGATTATTTATTTTTCCCTCTCAAAGTGTATAATATCACGAGAATATCATCTGAGGATCCAGTTCTTTCATTAATACATAGCAGGACTTCCTCTGCGAGTGTATGTTTGTAAATGTGAGTGTTAAATAACACTGGATGTGTCCAGCTGCTTTTGTCTCACTGAAACAGCGGTTTTCATTTGGAGTTTGACATTTAAGACCTGCTCTCTCCATCTGCATCTATCACCATTACCGCTGCTATACTTAGCACACCGAGGGAGAGAAGCACACAGAGAGGGAGAAGTCGAGAAAGGCCAAGAGGGGAAGAAAGAGAGAAAAGGGTAGAGGAGGTCCAGGGTTACTTCTCCTGCTGAGTGGTTTATATTATTACCTTTTGGGAGCATGTTGCATGAAAGACCTCCCTGTGAGTGTGTGCATGTGTCAGCAGGGGAAGCGTTCAGTCTGCTGTAAATAAATGTGTGTTATTGCTGTGACCCTGCTGAGCTTCAAACACAACTAATGAAAGCATCTTCCGTTTCATCTGTCATGGCTTTTCACTCTCTCTCTCTCACAGACACTCACAATCTCTCTCACTCTCTCACACTCTCTCTCACACACTCTCTCTCTCTCTCTCACACTCTCTCTCACTCACTTACACTCTCTCTCTCTCTCTCTCACTCTCTCTCACTCACTTACACTCTCTCTCTCTCACACTCTCTCTCACACACTCTCTCACTCTCTCTCACTCTCTCTCACTCACTTACACTCTCTCTCTCTCACACTCTCTCTCTCTCTCTCTCACTCTCTCTCACTCTCTCTTACTCACTTACACTCTCTCTCTCTCTCACTCTCTCTCACACTCTCTCTCACTCACTTACACTCTCTCTCTCTCACACACTCTCTCTCACACACTCTCTCTCTCTCTCTCTCACACACTCTCACACACTCTCTCTCTCTCACACTCTCTCTCACTCACTCTCTCTCTCACACTCTCTCTCACTCACTTACACTCTCTCCCTCTCTCACACTCTCTCTCACTCTCTCTCTCTCTCTCTCTCTCACACGCTCTCTCTCACTCACTTACACACTCTCTCTCTCTCACACTCTCTCTCACACACTCTCTTGCTCACTCTCTCACTCACTCTCTCTCTCACACTCTCTCGCTCACTCTCTCACTCACTCTCTCTCACACACTCTCTCACTCACTCACTCTCTCGCTCACTCTCTCACTCACTTACACTCTTGCTCACTTTCTCTCTCTCTCACACACTCATTCACAATAACACATTTCTACTCACATCTGCACAAATGTGTGTTTGTGTGTGTGTGTGTGTGTGTGTGTGAGTACTTTGTATGCAGGGTTGGTTTGACTGTCTGTCTGAAGCAACAAGCAGAGAGGGAGGAAAAGACATAAAGCGCAGAGTAAAGGATTGAAAGGAGGAATAGAACGTGATGGATGGATGAATGAGCGAAGCCTCCATTGGATAAATGTCACTCAGGATTAGAGCGTTATGACAGGCAGAACCCCCCTGACTCTCTTCTCTCTCTCTCACACACACACACACACACACACACACAGACAGACAGACTTCCACAGGTGATAGATGGCAGGCGACTGCTGGTACAGTATGCTTAGTCCTTGAGTGAAGCCCCTGGCATCGCCCCTGGCTTTAGTAACCACCTGCCTCTTGTGTGACCCTCCATCACTCTCTCCCAACAAGTTCCCCTTTTACTCTCCTCTCCTCCACAAAACATCAAAAAAATAGTAATAACTGGTAATAATTCATTGCACAGGATAACTGCTGTTAGTACGGTAGCTTAGTGTTAAACCAGGAGGTTGGTCTGTAAACTGTGATATATGCCTTTATTGTTTTAATCAAGCTCATAATCATTTTACTGTTCACCTTGGTGTGAAAATCTGTCTGATTGACTGCTTTTGTTTCTCGCCCCATCAAACGTTTCAGCGATGTTGCCATACATTCCCAGATCTCCGCAATGAACTTGCTGAGTACATTGTTATCAATTATATATTATTAAAATCCCATAATCTATACAAATTCACTCTTGCTCATATCATGTCACTTTGTCTGTCTTATTCCCTATCCACTAGAAAAGCTAATCTGCTGCCATCTCATTGGCTTGTTTGATCAATGACCAATTCACTCATACAGTTCCAGGAGAACAGATTAGAGTTTCCCTGCTTTCAGACTCATGTTAATGTGTCCAAACATGTTTCGGATGACCTGCAGAGGTATACAGGGTGATCAATGGTGCAGTTCTTCAGTATTCAAATGTATGCTGATCATCCAGGCAGAAGATTGAAGCCAAGTGCAAAGGGTTTTAAGTGTAAGGCCAATAACGTCTAGTCCATTAATTTCATTAGACAATGGAGACTTAGTCCGTTAGTTTGAGGGTACAGGGTAAGAATGAGAGAGATGGAACAGCTCTCTATGTATAAGAGAGGGGGACTCTTTTCTGATTTGTGACAGGACCTTTGTTGGCATTTTCCCGTTACTCATTTCTGTGGAACATCTGATATTCCTGTGTGTGGCACAGAAGCTGATGCCGCTGCTCACTTTCAGAAGGCTTGTATTGTTTGCAGCAGCTAGTAAAGAGAGGAGCTTCTTTCACTGTGCTTCAGATGAAGAAGCACCCAGAGGCTCTTAACTACAGCTGGGATGGTTCCGAACAAACACTCAAAAGCACATGAGGGAACCCGGCAGTTACTCTCCAATTAATCCTGCTTCGAAACCGTGCTGCCGAATGTTTGTGTGCTTTCGTTACCTATCAGAGGCTTGTTCAGATGAAGCACTCACTCATACCCACTCTCACACAGACTCTTTTAAACCCACAAACAGCATGTGCCAAGAAAACAACAAGTTTCCCCTTCTGCTCATGCTAAATTCTGGCCGATTGATTTGGCACGCGAAAGCTCACACTTCACCGCGTATACGGATGTGTGCATCTAACAAAAAACATAGCTGTAGTTGCTGAAGCTGAAATGTCGGCTGTAGAACGAGATTATAAAGTGCTTTTGCCACTCATCAAATAAATGAGTGCTGTGGGTTTGCTGAGGTACATTTGTTCTGTCTTATTTGCCGCCGTGTTCACCAAATGAAGACGCTTCTTAGTTCATAATGAAAGGAGGCTTCAGAGTTGAACCACGTAAGGTACGACTATAGTGCTGTTTTTCTTCTCCTCTCATCTTAACGTTCTTTCTTCGTCTCTATTTCTTTCCCCATTTCCCCCAGCTGCATCTGCCCACCCGCCACTCTGACCTGGATGGCAGCGGCGCAGCCTGTGACAGTGTGTGCATGAATGTGTGCCCTCCTGAGGCGGCCAGCGCTATCCTCACCGGCGGAAAAACATTAGTGCTGAAAAATACGTCAGGGACGCGAAACACATTTTCGCGTTACCCCCAACACACACAACCTCCGTCAAAGTCACTTTGAAACCGAGTAAACTTTTGACTTGCGTATGGTGGGAGTTGGGGAAGAGACACATCTCCAGGACTTTTTTACAGAAACATATTTTGAAAGCACAGGCACTTTTTATGTAATTTAAAAGACTAAAGGTAAAAAGCAAAGTTCTACAGGTGAAAAATAGCAAACATTATGTCATGTTTACCGTTCATTCTTCACAAGCAAATTCATTTTGTGTTTTAAGGGTAGCTCCTGATTTTATGCATATAGATACATTCTTTATATTAGATTATTATGTTCCTTACATTAGATCTAAAAACATGCAATATATTGCCTTTCTAACAATATCCCGATATTATAATATATGGAATCACAACCCCTGTATCATGATAAGTACCCTATCGCCTGATTCCCAGCAATACAAAGCTCTACTTGAAATGTTTGAGAAGAAACATAACTCACAGTTTATAGATGTATTTCTTCTGGTAATATGGTGCTGTGCAGATGTCACTGGCCTACTACCCTTGAGTAAAGCTTAAAAATATTCCGATGTTACTTTTTAAATGATATCCACACATATGTTGCTGTGTCGTCTTGGATGTCCACACATTCGCCATGTTCCTGGACGAGTTTTGTGCTTGTTATTTTTCTTCGCAGAGATCTTTGTATCCAGCCAGAAACCGTCTGAGGATTGTGTGAAAATAAATATATATATATATATATATATATATATAAAATAAATTTTACTGTTTACTTACTGGAATGCAGTGAAGTCGAATTCTAAGAAAAGCTTGAAGCTTTTGTATAGAGCACAAAGGGCACGACAGCACAACAGCACAACTCCCTGCTCTGTACTTCAGCACTGTTGCATTCTCACTGTATGTAATCTGGAAAAGGCCCTTGGCTGATGTTTCAAAATTAAACTGAATTCACTGTATGTCCAACATCGTGGTGGTTAAGACTTAATGACCGCTGCCATCCACATCCTCGTGTTTCCCTCTGACGAAGAGGATTTCATCTAACACACACACGCAAACATGCAACAACATACAGCATGTTCTATACAGCAATAAGGTGATTTAATCATCTCCTCGTCCCTTTCACTTGATCCTGTTCTGTTCTCTCCATCTAATAAGAATCCAACAATAGCTCTGCCAGCATGAGGCCATTCTCCACCCTATGAACTCTCTCTCTCCTCCACCCAGCATCCCTCAGTCTGTGTAGGACTCTTCTTGCTAAAGCTCGTTTCTCGCGCTGGCTTCAATTACAAGGTAATTGGTCTCACTAACTAAGGGAAACATGGCCTGCGAGTGTGCGCCTAACTGTGTCTATGTGCATCTGCACGTGTACGTAGCGTGCACGTGTTTTGTTTGTGGGTGCAGCTGTGTGTGTTCTGGGCTCTGACAGGGTATCAGAGAGTGGGCTGTGTAAACAAGCCGCTAGCATTCTGTCATGCAGCGCTGAAGTGGTTCCCCCATGGACTGCACTGTCGGTCGCCCCTGAGCGGCCACTCTCTCTCTCTCTCTCTCTCTCTCTCTCTCTCTCTCTCTCACACACACAATTCCACCTCTGCGTAAATGTTCATATAGTGCACCAAAAGAAGAACAGCTAGCCCTGCATTGCGAGCTTCCACCAAATACTTCCTGTAATCAGAGGAAGTACAAACAAGAAAAACACCTCACACTCACACTTTGTCCTTGTCATTCTTCTGTTAGTCCCTCACCTGAATACACACAAACAAACACACACACACACTATCTATGTAGTCTGTTTAAACACTAAAACTTCTGACTGAAAAGTGTCAAAACTATTTGTTTCCTAAATCCCACAGTCTGTGTGAACAGGAGGTGCGCTCGTGTGTGTATGTCCGCATGGGGGACAGTCAAACACTTCTTTCAAAGCAGTAGGAAACATAGGTAACTCCTCAAAACACAGGAGTCCTCCTTTCATGCCAAGGCAAGTGTGCCAGAACAAAGCCCTCTCTCATGTCTGTCATCTCTGCCAAAATATGGAACCACTTGAAGTTGTTGTCCTTCCCCTCTCTATCTGTCTGTGTCTCGTCCTGCATAATGAACCCCTTCCCTTCATTCACTCAGCCGGGGTCCAGGAAGAGAGGGACGGAGCAAAGGAGGATTGTGGAACATCATAGAGCATGAAAAGGAAAAGGAGGCTCTGCCATCTGCCAAAATGTTTCTCTATGTCTCGAACTCGCTCCTATTCCCACACGGCATACCTACTATCATCATCATCATCATCATCATCATCATCATCATCATCATCATCTAAGTCCAACTGAAATGAAATTGCTGTTTTCTGTTCTGTTACTGTTGTGTATATTTGTAAATTACATTTAGCTTATTTTGAGAAGAAGATCTGAACAAATAAAGGGAGGAATGTATATTTAATACTTTTAATTTAACTTTTGTATTAGATAGTTACGGATATAATTGTTCCTGAGTACCTTAAAAGGTTTCTGGTCCCCTGGGAAAGTTCCTGTGGTGGAAGTGGCATATTTGTTTACAACTATCTGCTGGCATAGCTGTCAATCAAACACGTACACCGGCCCGCCCACTCACAGGCTTGGAGGTTAAAGGAGCGTTTTTGTTTCATTTCATTTATTCTTTCAATATTAACATAATTATTAACAAGAAATCTGAATCTTGGGATGACTTTTGTGTTTTAGTTATAAATCACCTTCACTAATTAAAAGAAAATGGAGTTATTAATGGATATTATTTGTCTAATGAGACATAAAAAATGAACAATACTTATTTTGTTATAACTCACAGTACTGATGTGTCTTCCATAAGCTCTGTACAGACCGCTCTGTGTGTTGTGACAAAACTGAAATGCCTGTCAACATCTAACAAATGATAAATCAACGCACAGTCCTTCAACAGCACAGCGGGGTGAGAGTATCAGCCTCTATTAGAGCCGTGTGACATTGGGACGTTTCCTTTTGTGCAAA
>CALSBV010011200.1:13889907-13938453 GCA_943590825.1 Bovichtus diacanthus
TGTGTGTGTGTGTGTGTGTGTGTGTGTGTGTGTGTGTGTGTGTGTGTTAGAGACAGAGAAAGAGAGACAGAGACAGGGAAGAAGTCAGAGAGTACAAGCTAAAAACCCTCAAGTCTAAATGCTGAAGGCAAACCATTCATCTTTCCTCTCATATGCTCTTCTGGGCTTCAATCCCAGTCCTAGTGTGTGTGTGTGTGTGTGTGTGTGTGTGTGTGTGTGTGTATCTCCCCACATATGGAGAGCAGTCTGAATGATGAACATGATCTCCATTTCAGCAGAACAATACTGTTTCTAAATAGGACATGAGAGGCATTCAGCCTTCCCTCACACACTGTGTATGGGGGAACCTGCGCTTGTTTGCAGGGACTGAGGCGCACCATGTGCAATGAGGCATCTGCTGCAGGTGATAGTGAGTGTGTGTCTGTTTCTGTGTGGTTGTGTGCATCCATTAAGTGTTGTTCCCAACGGTGTCCAGAGTTTTTGCTACATCAATCAGATGCTTATTCAGAGAATGCTAAGCGTCGCTCTTGCAGTTGGGCAGGTGGCACCGAGCAGCTGGGTGATGGCTGCCAGCCTGGCCCCTGGCATCACCTCTGCTCTGAGACCACCCAGGCCTCCTCTCATACACCTGCTAGCTACCTGCCTCTGGAGCGTTTCACACCTGGATCTGTTTGCTTCTCACCAACCACAACATTCCTGCACCTGTTTGGTAGCAACCTACTGTACTGCAATACCCCCCGCACCTGTTAATTAGCTATGAACAACAGCCGCCCTGCATTCTGCTGTCTAACCCAAATCCATCATTGATAAAGAGAAAAGAGTAGCTGACAAAGGTGTGTGTGTGTGTGTGTGTGTGCGTGTATACCATTGTGTCGAACAATTGTTGTTGTTTTTTTTACCAGCACTGAGGGTACAGCCGTAGAAAGTTCTTTGTTTTTGTAATATATTCCCGATAATGCAGCATTGTTTTTACCAACAAATTACTTAAAAATAAAGGGACAGTGGAATAGAAAGAATAATGAATTGATTTCACTACAACTTAAAAGAATAAACATGTTTCAAAGTGTACCTCAGGTGTGATGGCGTACTAACCTTTCCTTTTGGAGTCCCGTCTGACGCTGCTGGGCCTGACCGCTGGCTGTAGCTCTGTCTCTGTTGACATCCTCAGGCTCCAACTGGGCTGGACTCCGCTCCGCTTGGCTCCGCTGGGCTTCTAGGGTCCAGTTCACAGCGTCAGTGCCGGCTTTGTGTGCGTGGGCGCCGGGTGTGTGCGTGAAGGAGCCAGGTGTGTGTGGGCACACAGGCTCATGGGAGAGGGATGGGCTTTAGCCCTGACACAACATCCCACACACACCCACAGAGAGCTGGGGAGACAGAGAGGAAGAAAGAGGGTGTTCTTCAGTTGGGTGGTGTTTAGTCTTGGCAGGCGAAACCTTGCAAGGGTTTTCAGAAGGCACGAGAGTGAGCTTGTTTCTGATCGGGGGCCTTGAGTAGATGTTGCCCATAGTAACAAACTGTGAGACCTGCTCTACACTTTCTGCTTCCTTTCAATAACGTGTCTCCACAAGGACAGTGCTTAAAGAACAATCCCCAACTCTTTAAACCAATTCCTTCTCACAATCATGCCACAATTATTTAAACAGGTTTTAAAAGCACTAATAATTTTAAGTTTCACAAAAGTTCTATACCAAATGTCATTTGAGTTTTGATCAATTCAAAGGAAAATTCTGGATAATTACAATCCTGATCTTGTGTTCTTAGTTTTAGCCTTCATGTCTGTCACTGTTCTCAGTAAGTTAATTGCTGTCATCTGGGAATAACTCCAACAATGTTGGGGCAAGAAACACAAGCAGTCAGGCAATTTGACAGGTTGTTAACAAGCAAACAGTTTAGCCATATTATCAAAAACAAAAACTTGAGTGCAACCGAAATGTCGGTTATAATCCCTCATTGCACAGGAAAGCTGTAAGTACAGTAGGTCAACTGTGATGGATGTTTATACTTAGCAATAACTTCAACATTTACTTATTTGTCTTTTCAGAATAAGTGTGGCTAAACTGGATGTTTACAAGCTGTCTGATCATCTGTTCCTTGTCTGACTTTGTCCAACAAGTTGTCCAGTTCCCAGATCTTGCTCAATAAAGTTGGTGGCTCCAATGTTATTATTACCAATAGCAAAGATAACCAAAACTAATAAGCCAGGTTGGATGAAACTATAATTTTCCTTTAACTTCAGTTATTGTTGCCCTTCCTGGGCCCTGTCCAGTGCCTGCTGGGCCCTGTCCAGTGCCTGGTGGGCCCCTCTGGCCGCAGCTTTCTGTTCATTCTTTCCCCATCTGCCACTACTTTATTCTGAAGTGTTGACTGGCAGCAACTACAATAACCTAGGAGCCAAAAACACTCAGATCTGCACTCTAACCCTGTCGTGTGAATGCATGAAAACACACACATTTACATGCTCACCCAAATGCAGACAAGCTCCTTTCTTACACATAGATGCTGAAGTACAAAGACAGCAGGAGACAGCTGCAAGTTGACATGCTGAATAATGAATCTAACTACTTTTTGCCTCTCCTTAGACTATCGGTCTTGACCTCTCTTTCCCGCTCCGTCTCCGTCTAACAGTGACTGAGTGCAGACTTGAACAAAACGAAAAGACTGGTGCTTCTTGGGAAAGAGGGAAATCTCTCTTATTCTCTTCCTCCCCCTCTCCACGGTGTTTCTGTGTGAATAGGAGGCCCCTGTGAGCCTCGGGCGAGAACAGATGAATTGAGAGGCTTTTAATTTGCTGCAGACAGAACAGAACAGAGTCCATTTAATTCTGCCAGCAGAGGCCATGTCGGCAAAATGCTGACAATATTCTTTATCTGGTCCAAACACACTGGAAAAGTGTGAGTCACTCCAATTACAGGCATTATCAGCAGCACTGTTCCACCAAATGGATGGAGAGAGAGTGAGTATGAAGAGAGAGGGGTTAGAGGGAAGAGAAATGAACAGAGTGGGAAGAAAGTGAGGGGTGAGGGAACATAGAGTGGGTGAGTAAGATAATGAGCAAGGGGTAAAAGGGGAAAGAAAAAAGCCCAAGGAAGTAAAATCAGAACAGAAAGGATGGAGTTTGAGCGGCTTCAGCTCTAACCCTGAACATGTCCCCCTCTGTCCTTCCTCGCTTTCCTTTTTGTTCTTTTCTTCTCTTTCTAGCTGTGAAGTCTTTCAGGCAGCATCTGGAGCTTGTGTTTAAGAAAGGCAGTCTGCTAATCCTCGAATTGGACCAGAAAAGATACAACCCCCCCAACTGCCTTAACCCAAAAACTACAGCTTTTATTTTATTTTACAAATACCAAACCTAAGATTCAAACACAGGTTCCTGTGCTTTTTTACATTGGGTGTATAATCCAAAAATATATCACAAAACATTTTCATGATTAGATTTGAGTTTACTGCTAAATTGCTCCTTTGAGAGCACTACTTAGTAGAAGAAGTTCAACTCATCCAACCATTGCAAGCAAAACAGCCACCAGTCTACTGGTGAAAATGAGCAAGAAACGAGCCTTTGAGGCTGAAAATGAGAAATCTGCCGCTGCATCACTCTCCAGACTTCTCCAAGGCTCCAGACATATGCTTGTTTCTCCGGAGAGTTGGGGAAGACTTCTACATCTAAGCTGCACTCCCTGAAGGGCAAAACAAGCAAATTTCTCAAAAAACAAAAAGCAGTCAATGTCTAGCTTTAACTGTACAAATTCCCTTCCTTGTACACACACACGAAAGAAAGAGCAGCGCCATCAAAAGCCATCTTGAACACTGTAGTGGCGGTTTGACCTGGAATCAGGGCTAAAAGTAGCAGCAGAGTAGGATGTGAACATGGCTTAGTGTGCCTGGATTTAGACAGAAATCTGAAGCCATACCAGACACTGGAGGAAGGGAGGAGAAGGGAGCGAGCAGTAAATTGGACGTCCGTAAATGGGGCGCTGCCAACAGGCGCGAGTGGGTGATGTGAGGATCTGTGTGTGTGCACTGTGTGTGTGTGTGTGTGTGTGTGTGTGAGAGACTCAATAAACAGGATGCTGCCAACAGGAGCTTAATGCCCAGAAATCATCTGCAGCTACAGTAAAGTCAGCCAGGCGAAAGGAAAGAAAAAAGAAAGAAAGAGAAAAGGGGTGGGGGGGGGGGGGTGGTGCTGGCTCTCTACTCTCCCCTCTTTCTCTCACCTCCCACTCTCAGGGTAATTGTGTTCTGTCCATCAGGCTCAGAGTTAGATTAGCGGCTCCACTCATTCAGCTCTCCTGCCATCTCAATAATAAATACTCATAGAGACCACCTCTACACTACCTTCCTCACTACCTGTGCTCTGTCCATCTTCTGCCCCCCCACCCACCTCTTCCTCCTCCTTCCTCCCCCTTCCTCAACGCCACCTTTGTATCCTGACACATTTTCAGAGCCCTTATCAGCAACACATTTCTCCTCTGAGCTGTACTCGTTGATGAATAACCATGACTGCGGGTACAAAAGGTTATCCATGTTACAGTCTGTCATGGTTCAGATGTCTAAATGGTAAATGAACACTCTTCCTTTAAAAAAGAAATGAACAATCAGACACAATCAAATGCTCCTAGATTTAGGCATCGAGATGGTTAAATGCACCATGAAATGTCAATCAAAGCCCATTCTATGTGAAAAAACAAAAACCAAAAGGTGTACCTCAACTGCAAAAATTAAGGATATGAAATATTGAGACCTACCAGTTTCTGATCTGTAGTATGTAAAATAAAGTTTCCACTCAATTCCAGGACTCTAACCAACTCAGGAAGAGACAAAGAGCTGTGAAGAAGGAAACTGAGCGGAACAGAAAAGAACTGCAGAAAGGGTGAAAGATCAACTAAAAGAGGTTAGAGGACATGACGTAGCAACGGGCGAATGAGTTAATAGACTGTTTTACTGTGTGTACGCGCAGGAGAGACAGGCAGAGAGGGGGAGGGAGATATGGGAAAACGAAAGACCTGAGAATATGAGCTGTGGGTAAAAGTTCAGTGGCACACCCAGATGACCGCAGCATATCACGTCACCTTATACTCGGCCAAGAGTGAACGAAGTGCAGTGTCATTCCTCCCATGTCACATTTATGAAATGATTAGCATAGATCAAAGTTTGATCGATAGATAGTGAGGATTAAATGCACGGGAACTGCAAAACAGACCAAGTAGGGATGGAAATCTTAAAGTCATTTTCCATAATCAAACCACTCAATTAATGATGAATAATCGATTAATCATCAATATGGGCAATGATGGGCATGTACTGTGGGGTCAGAGGTGAGCCATGAGTACAGTCATTATAATGGTAAAAGTATCAGGTCCCGTTCGTTAGATGTTTTGTGTTTGTACTTCCTGTTTTATTTTGTTAACTGTATGTTCCCTCTTGTGTCTGTTTCTAGTTCCTGTCCCCAGCTGTCTCCACTCTGTTCGTTAGTGTCTCCACCTGTGTCTTGTTATCCCCTCCCACTTCCTGGTGTAGATAGTCTGTGTGTTGTTTGTCCCTTGTTGCCAGTTCGTCTTCGTATTTTCATGTCAAGAGTTCCAGCATTGATCCTGTTTCCCGTATTCCTGATTCCCCGGTTTCTTCGATCCTGTTTCCGTGACCTGACTCCGATTTCACCTGCTCCCTACCTGTTGTTCTGCTACGCTGAGGACCTACCTGTGCATCGACCTTGTTTCTGTGACCCGACTCTGCCTTTGGAATTCCCCTGCATGTTTGTTTGTCTACTTTGCCCAGTAAAGTATATTACTATCATCATCATTCTGTCTCTGAGTCGTGCTATTGAGTCCCTCTCTCCGTGTGTACGGGTCGTACCATTACAAAAAGAAGAAGTGGTGACAATGATCTGGTTAGTTGAGGTCCTGTCACTTGTTGCACTTTGAACTTGCCAACATGAACATGTTCTTGTGTCATTCTTATGTGATTTATTACTCATTAATCAATCATTAACTGCCCTCGTGTTTACATGTCAAGATTTGACACAGTATTACCATGAATTAGCTGATTACTTGACCAAGAAAATAAAAATAATTAATGAGCAACTTTTTTGATATTCTTTTAAGATTTTAAGTCATTCTTCTCGCAAAAGTGCCAAAAACATCGTCTCGCTCCAGCTTTTTGAAATGCGAGAATTTGCTTTGTCATCAAGCAATTTGTCAACCTTATGTTGGATTTGGGGAATTGTGATCGCCATTTTCACAATTTTCTTATGTTACATTTTAAAGACGAAACAACTAATCAATTAATCCAGAAAATAAACGTCAGATCAAACGTTTATGAGTATAATCGTTAGTTGCAGCTGTAATCCAAAATAAGAGGAATAGCAAATGAATACAGTAGATACGGCCGTTAGAGAGTGATAAGGAAAACATTGTGTGGGAACGAGATAAAAAGAAAAGGAGCGAACTATAAACCACAGAAACTCTTACATTGCATTAAAACTTGAAAAGTAAAGTACAATCTGAAGATAGTAAGACCTTTAGACATCTCTCTAACCTCCTGTACGACCACGCATTGCATGTGCACGGTTTGGTTGAGGGAGGAGACTGTCACTGTTTGGCACTACATCATGGGTCAGTGCAGTCACCTCCTGCTGAGAGGCTGCTGTCAAAATGCATATGATCACAGCTCACCACACCACAGTACAGCTGAAGCTGAATTATACGAGGCCTGTGGTAAAAAGGGCCTTTATGACATTGATCTAAATAGTCATTACATCTCCAACACCACATTAGCAGCGCTTGATTTCAGAAAATCCCTCTTGAGAGATTGAAGCAAAAAAAAAAGAAAAGTTGTGGCTTTAACAGTAGTTACAGCTGTACCACATACAAACAACAGCTCAAATTGTTACAGCAGCTGTCTAGTGGATAAAGCACCAGCTATTGCAGCAGGCCTGGAGGCCTATAAGAACAGCAGTGCAGCTAGTTCAGCAGGCAGTCAGCCAGGCCACCAGCAAGCACAACAGCACACTGCAGGAGGAAAACATGGAAACACGGTGCTGTGAGCTGCTCTAGGTACTCCACATGGCTTCCTGCCTGCCAGAATGACTAGAAGGAACATTCAACTGAGGCCACATCAGGAAAAGGTAAACATACACACACTTTCCCACCCACAATCTCCTGCCAGAAATAGGATACCCCGCAAGATGACAGATTCACATGCACGTGCAGATCGCAAATTAACACAAACACATGCACAAACACACGCCTTGCATAGTCTTCACCTAACCTATTTACAGACACGGGGCTATATCAAAGCGCTGCGCTCTCTTTGGGGAATTCCTCCTTTCTCATGTTTTAAGGGGAAATAGATGAAAACGAATCTCGTTCTCCCTGCACTTTCCCTGTGTGTGTGTGTGTGTGTGTGTGTCTCCTCTGCATTGTTAATGTGCTCAAATGTAAAATGGTAGTGCTCAACATTGTATATAAGGATGTCTTTTTTCCATGCAGAGTGGAAGCTGAGGCTTTGCTGACAGACTGTGGATATGCCTTTATTAACAAACCCACACTCTGATTCCACCTTTCTGTCTGTCTGTCTGATCCCTTTGCTGCCTCCGTCAAACCCACTCTACTATTCTACTACAGCAGTCTGCATCGTTCTCGTCTTCCCTATGAACGCGTGTAAAACAAATCTGCTGGACTCCAGCATTGCATTTAGGGTGTGATTGATAATTTAGCAATTCATGCTTTTGTTCAGTTCTGCTGCAGCCTTTCTCCTGTTCATCTCCAGAGATGTGTCAGTTCACATGGTGTTCACACATCCAGACCTGCTGCATGTTGTTCCTCATTCCCAACTGTCAGCCACATGTGGAAGGGATGCTGGAGCTATTTCCTCTCTAAGAATGATTCAGTGATTAATGGCTTCTCGAAGTGAACAGAAGCAGGCAAATGTCAGCAGTATGGTAATGATCATGATCAACCAAGTGCAGTACAAACACACAGCAGACAGGTCAGAGGGTCTGGTGCGTTCTGGGGGTGAAACCTTTCAGATACAAAAAAAAAAAAGACCATTTTAATTTATTTTCAATGGTTCTTTACTTATTTTATGCGTCAGTGGTGCGTGAATGAATTGATAAACAGTGTACAGGGAGTGACATCAGCCACAAAGAAGAGGTTTGGAGGTTTTTCCAATCGTAGTAGAGAAAGTCAAGTACCCATGCTCACACTCACATATTTCACAGCTTCAACATATTTTTTGCCTTTTGCAACCAGTGCGTCGCCAGCTGCTCTAAAGCCAGGGGTTGCTCTTTGCTCTAGAAAACCATCATCACTGAGCTGCAGTCCATTGTGCTGCTTGCCTGTTAAAAATGTCCACTCAAGATGATTTAGATCCCCCACAGCCCCTCTGGACCCCCATCAGCAGAGCCTAAAGTGAGTGATGGATACGCTAGATCTGTGGAGTGGAAGAGAAGAGAGGATGTTCTGGTGCATAAAAATAGAGCCGTAGTCTGCCGGAGCAGGAGACTGAGACTTAATTAGGGATGCAATCATCAATTATTCAAAACACTTAATCATGGTGTCGTGCAATGCTGTTGCACAAACACACACATGCACAGTAACACACACACACGCATGTACTACAGGCTTTTCAAACTGTGCCTCTGAAGGCAGACAGACAGAGACAGATAGATGGATGAAGAGGAAATAAAGAAAACGACTACTGTTGCTTCTGCCTCATTTTCTACTGACACAAATGATGTCAGAGACACAGTGTCACACAATAAACACAAATAAAGAACATACAGACAGTACAGGGGTAAACAAATACATAATCCAGGAGCCACCCCCCCGTATATTTACACATACTGTATGCACTTTTGCAAACACATATGGACATTGACGTTTTAACCCTTCCTTCATGTATACCCACTTATCCTGTGCAGTGTCACAGGGGTCTGTGAGCCTTAGTTTTGCTTCACCCTGACCAATTAGTAGCGCGTGGCATATCCATCCTGCTGACGTATTTTTTTATTCAACATGGGAGCTGCCATAGAGGTTGATAGGGGTGTTAATTTACCATTTTTCAGCAGAATATGCAGTTCTTATTTCGGTAAATTGTCTTACAACAACTAGTACGGCTGCATCGGCCTAATCTATGCTTATCGCACATTTTCTATTTGGGCTTTTTTGCCTTTATTTGATAGTACAAGATAGACAGGAAAGGGGGAGGGAGAGAGAGGGGAAGAGGGTTGGATTCAAACCCAAGCTGCAAAGGTAAGGACTTTGTACGTGGGGCGTCCGCTCCACAGGGGAGCTACTAGGGCACCTCTGTACTGATGTTTTAAGTGGATCAGATATCAGCCATGATGTGACTGATCCACAAATTATTCAGTGCCTTTGTCAATGTCATTTTAAATATTCTGTGTTTCCCTCATCAGTTACATTTATTCAGTCATGTTGGGCCCCGACTCAGCTTTTTTTGCCCCAGCAATCTGGCTTAATGTTACCTTACATAAATATCAGGAGAATAAAAAAAACAAAACCAATGTGTTCCCCTACAATTAGCTCACTAATAAAGCATATAAAGTGTATTCATGTCCCTATATAAGCATGCAGTGCTTGTTTAGAGCAGCTCATGGGAATGTTTAAATTCTTTTAAAAGTGTAAAATAGCACAGTTCTTCTCAGGCACTGCACGTAGGAAAGCAAAGAAAAAAGATAGAGAGGGGAAAGTACTGGATGGCAGAGGAATGGAGTAGGTAGTGACTAAAAGAAGCTAAGGATGCTTTAGGCTAAACCTTCAACAATAACAGCCCCAAACTGCTTCACTTGCAAGCCGCTGGCGTGCCCTGCCTGAGCAACTCGCTACCTGCAACTTGTACTAAGACACACATCTGGAGAAGCCAACGGGTGAGCTTCATCAATGGCTTCAGACTCAGTCTGTCTGCGCTGCAGGGGGAGCAACAGATTATCCACCTCTGTCCTCTGAGCCCAGTCAGACCGCAGAGGGAATGTCTAGGTTCAATCTGCCCCCTTGAACACTTGGGAGAAATCCCTGAGGGGGTACGATTACATCTTCTCCCCAGCCCTCCCCGTACAGCCTCCTGCCATCAGTCAGTCACAGTTCCTGCCTCCTGCCCGTGTGTCTAATCGCCCACGCACACTGTCACAGTCGCCTGCCCTTCCAGTTAAAACACAGACAGCCAAACAAAATCAATCTTTACTGAGTGTCCATGTTTAATAAGGCCCTGTTGTTTCTTATGGACTCTGACAACATGATCAGCCCCCACACCACACATACACACACACACACACACACACACACACACACACACACACACACACATACACAATTTGCATAATTTCCATTTCTGAATTCTAAACTCTTTGAACATTTCACAGAAACATTTCAGCCAAACACACACGCACACATACACATACACACACACGGCAATGTGCAAAAATCTCATGCTGCATATGGAGTCTATGAAAGTTCCTGGAGGTGAGAAATGCTGCCAGCTCCTGAAATAGACCCTTTTAGCACCCTATGGTCTATTGGACTGCTGGTCTGTCTGAACTCTCACAGAGAGTAGTGAGGCTATTGGCATTCACTTCCCTGTGGGGCGGCGAGTCAATACAGACCTCTTAAACCTCAGAAAAGGCTGTGCGACTTTCTGAGTGTGCGTATTTGTATGTGAGTATTTGAGAGAGCGAGAGAGACAGAGGGACAGAGAGAGAGAGAGACAGAGAGAGCGAGAGAGTGTGAGTGTGAGAGAGAGAGAGAGAGAGAGAGAGAGAGTGTAAGTGAGTGAGTGAGAGAGAGAGAGAGAGAGTGAGTGTGAGAGAGAGAGAGTGTAAGTGAGTGAGTGAGAGAGAAAGAGAGAGTGAGTGTGAGAGAAAGAGAGAGAGAGAGAGAGTGTAAGTGAGTGAGAGAGAGAGCGAGTGTGAGTGAGAGAGAGAGAGAGAGAGTGTAAGTGAGTGAGTGAGAGAGAGAGAGAGTGTGAGATAGAGAGAGAGAGAGAGAGAGAGAGAGAGAGGGAGGGGAGGGGGGGACGAATCTTAAAATTCAATAGTCATTTTTATCTATAAGCAGGCATCTGAAAGATGTGATTTGTTCCAGGCATGCATTAGTTGTACATTTTGTGCAGGTACACACACATGGCATCAGTGTGATACACCCATGCTTGTGTGTGTGTGTGTGTGTGTGTGTGTGTGTGTGTGTGTGTGTGGATCTTTATGTATGTGTATGTGGTGCGGGTAATGATGGTGTGCTAAAGCAGAGTCCCACCCCGTCAGGGCCGAGCCTCTCTGTGCCATCCATCATAGTGCAGCTGCTAATGATACCAATACATACATTAGCACAGAGAAGGCTGGGGGAGCTGGGGAGAGATGTGTGGAAAGCAAAAAGGAGGACAGGAATAGAGGAAGAGGAAGAGAGAGGAAGCCGGAGAGGAATATAGTCTAGGCAAAAGTGAATGAGGCAGGTGGGATTAAAAGAGACAAAGAACAAGAATTTCACTGTTATTACCATACTGTAGGTTATACGAATCCCTATCATACCAATAAAGCTAATTTCAATGTGCATTTGAGAGAAAGGGGGGAGGAGGAGGAGGGAAAGGGAGCTGGTAGAGAAGAGGCAACCAGCATGAAGAGGGAAGGAAATGTGCTGTCACAGGCTGAGGAGTGAAAGACTATCTGTGTGACTGGAATAGGCAATCTGATTCCCCCAGTCCTCCGCCTCTCTCTCAAACTCACACAGAGACACACACAGCACACACAACACTGCCCACTGCCAAACAAACAGAGCTCATTGCATCTGTGTGGATTAATATTAAAGGCCAGTCGATGCTCATTGTTCGTCGTGACCTCTTAAGTTTCTCAAGTCTGCACTTTTAGAGATTGTGTTTTATTTTCAGCGATGGCTTTGTGGATCAAACTAAGATTCCTCTCTGTCTGTGCGATAGACGGAATCCAATTTAAAGTTATAAGTAATAATAAGTAATAAGTATTTATATTTTAAGCAACACAGTGCAACATACCACTGGTGCTAAATGGCTTTGTATTCACTTAAATGACGTCGTTAAACATGGAAGAACGTCTCATGACAGGGACACTGAACAAGAAAGAAAAAGTATTCACAGAAAATGTTTGAGTAGTGCTTTTAAAGAGAACTATAATTGCTCAAGGATGTTTTTTTTAAATGAAAGTACAGTAACTGCAAAATCCGTGAAAAAAACAGCTTAAAAAGGCATCTTAATAGTGCAAATTTGAACCATTTGAAGCATTCTTATAGAATTCCTCAAAGCACCATGAATGTACTGTATAAATTTAATTTGACCATGTTGCCGTGAAGAATATCTAAAGGGTTACGGCCCCAACACTTGGTGTGAGACAACCCTATGAAAGTCCATTAATCTGCACCACGTTGACCCCCCATTATTTGAGATTATACCAGTTCTAATTAAAAATCCCTCAAGAATACTTGAGAATGCCAAATTAATCTTTTGATTTTCCAGACTACCATTAGCTCATTCGGAATTCAACTAGATCTGTTGAGAGAGCGAGTGAGACAGAAATGGCTGGAACACTTCTTTTCTCTTCTCATCTTATTCCCAGGACACATCATCCTCTTCACTTCCTGGAGCGAGATGAAGGCCAGCGGGGCTGTGAAATTAGCCTATCAGATGCCTCCACCAGCTAAAGGAGAACTCTGAATATGCTAATAGACAGGAGATTAAGATATGTAGCTGGGGGCACGCACACACGCACGCACGCACACACACGCACACACACACACACAAAAACCCATTATTCTATGATTATAGAGGAAAAATTCTAATGGCAGATCTTAAGAGCAGAGCAAGCTTTGGATAATGTTACAGTGTCTTTGATGAGGGTACAGGTAATGAAGAGGATTATTTCTTATGTGAGGTTGAACAAAAAGAGATAAAAAGAAAAATAGATTTATAAAAAGATGCAGTTGTGTGTGTGTGTGTGTGTGTGTGTGTGTGTGTGTGTGTAATCATATTCAGAGAATTTAGAGAGACTCGCTAGATTACACAGGCCTCTATCTGCTGCAGGCAGGGTACACAGGTGAGGAAATCCCTCCCTTTCTCCCCCCTCCCTTTCTTCCCCCCATCTTTTTCTCAGCCCCACACCCTCGTTATCATGCCGTTGCACAAACAGGTGCAGCCCCCCTGACCCCACACCACCACCCCCCCCAATCCTTTTTTTCCCTCGATCTCCTTTAACAATCTACCCATGAGAAATATCATTCCTCCGTTCCCTTTGTCTCTTCTCCTCTGTGCTTCCCTCTCTGTCTGATGGCTCATCTTTCTTCATTGCTCCGCCTGCCTCTCTCCCAGGGCTTGCCATCTGTACAGTAACAGGTGCGCTGTGTATGTGACTGATGTGTTTGTTACCTGTAGCGCTGCCTGCAGCCACAGACTGCATGGAATATAGCTGCCTCTGCCGATCTGCCTCCTGACCTACCAGCTACCGCTCTGCTCTCTTTTCCTACTCCTGCTCCTCCGTGTCTCCTTGAGATGGCGACAGGAGGAGTGGAGGAGCAGGAGATGAGCGGTGTAATGAGTTGGGCAGGCAGCAGCAGGCTGTCGCGTATTTGTATGTGTGTTTGGAGCTTTTACCAGCCGCGCTGTGTTCACCGTAGTGGAGTTTGGGTAATTAGTCCCACCAGTCTATGAGTGTGAGCATATATGGGTGTGTGTGTGTGTGTGTGTGGTCCGCCAGCTCATCTCATTAGTCTCACAGGTGAGTAATTAAACGCTCTGCAACACCTGGAAGTGTTCCTCCTATCCTCCATCCCTCCCATCTCTGCTGTTGTCTTAATTTACAGCTATACCCCTGAGAACTCCCCTGGCCCAGTCATAACACACTCCACAGGATGGCTACACACACCTTACGACACACACACATTATCACTTACCACACCTCACTCTGAGGCCTTTTTCAGACGTGCAGTATGGAACATTGCTGGGTCCATGTATCTATCTGGCTTTCGGACTTTCAAAAACAAGTCTCCATTATGTAAATGCAAATATATATAGTATATCAGTGTGAATGAGTGGCAAATTGTAAAGGACTTTGGATGAAAGTGCTATATAAATGAAGTCCATTCTATGAGAAGACTGGTTGGAGCTGCAACGCTCGCACGATATTTGGTATCTGCTGAGCGAGAGAGCACACTGGCACCTTTACATCCTAATAAGGATATAAAGTTAACTTGGCCTCAGTTCTCTTACAGACAGCTGCTGCACCACTGACGGATTGTAAACTTATTTTGCAGTTGAAGCTTTAATTAATGCCCATGGTGAGCACTAGGGACGCTCGCCCCCAGTTCTCAATATAGGGTCCTCTAATAAATGTTTCATCATTCATCTGAATGCTGCCTACTTTCTGCAGTCCATCTATTCGATCTTCTGCCAGTCAAACGCCCAAACCAGTTAGCCAAACATATAGTGAATCACACACCTATAGTCACAGTGGAGGCAGTACGTTGTGCAGGAAGCCACAGCAGCGGGCAGACACTTCTATGGCCGTATGCTGTGATATTATTATTGCGTGTGTGTCCCTAAGGCCTGAGATGTGATTGATGTTAGCGGTGTAGGTAATAAATTGCAGAGGTCAATCCACTCTGGTGAAGAGGTCCACTCTCAAGGAAGGCCACCGGATAGACAATACGGGCGTTAAATATTCCCTTCAGAACGCATTTCCGTTCATTCCTCGGGCCTCTGTTATCAGACTGGGGATCATTAAGTTTGTTCTCTCAAGAGAGCTCTGGTCCAAGGCAGCGTGAGGGGCGATTTACAGCGAAGGCGAAGGTAAGAGGCGGTTTTCTCCGAGCGTCTCCAGTGGAGGGGGAAATGTGAGACAGTGAACTCATCGCCAGCTCTAAAACCCATTAGACATCCACACAAACGCATGAGGGCACATGCACATGCCAGGTGGCAGGGTGCAGGCAAGGGCCGGGTGAGGTGAGCTGAGCAGATCACAGCAGCAGGTAGTATGACTAATAACCGCAGAACTCACTGAGGCACACCAGGCAATCACAACCATTTCTCACCTCACTTCTCTCCGTCTCTCACTTCTCGCTGCTCCTTCTTTAGTCCTCCTTCTGTCATTTACTTCTTTCCCTACTTCTTTCTCTTTCTGGATGGCTCCATATTAAACACAAAAAAGTACCTTTTTCCTCAGACCTAACTTTTTGTGTCACTCTCCAACCCAGAAGGACACAATCTATTCATAATGTAGCACTTTGCTGCCTTGTGATGTGAAGAAGTCGCTTAAAGCACACACATTCTTTACAGATATGCTCCGTGCTAAAGAGAACAGTCTTTCCAAGCCTGCTATGCCAACTTCAACGTCACATGGGGAAAATATGGGAAGGGAAGATAAATGAATAATAGTTTCTCCTCACTATTAAAAGTATCTCTTTTACAGTACGGCTGCTATTACAAGCTGCCTCATAAGACTGTGGCAATGTGAAGCTGAAAAGTGCAGAAAAAAGCATGTGGGCTATTTTCAATAACACAGACACACACACACACACACACACACACAGACGTATATAAAGACCAAATATGGTGGTCCACTCATCCACATCATATTATCAACAATATTTCCTGTCAGCTCCAGGCATGGCTATTATGGGTGTGTGTGATTGAAAGCATCAAATCAGTTCACAGTCATTTAATCTTGCAGCTCTTAGATCTCGCCTATCCCTTTAATCCATCTTTATGCGCACGCATAAACGCACGCACACAGAGTGAGAATGGCCCCATGGTTGACTGGGTGGTCTTTTAACACCCTCACTCCCAAAAATGACTTATCATACTCATCAGCCCTCAGACTGCGATGGATGGAGGGGAGTTGTTATCTGAAAGCATATCCAGCTAATTGAAGGTTGTCTATCTTAATGCTTAGATATAGAATGGAGGGAAAGTGTGTGTGTGTGTGTGTGTGTGTGTGTGTGTGTGAGAGAGAGAACAAAAAAGAGGGAGAGATAAGTCATGGCCTCAGGGTAGGGGGGCCATCAAAAGCACTTTTATAATGAAAAAAATAATTTACTCTTCAGTTATATGTCCTCTTCATCGTTTGACTGTGTGTGCGTGTGTGTGTGTGTGTGTGTGTGTGTGTGTGTGTGTGTGTGTGTGTGTGTGACTCCAGCAGCCCAGTAGAGTGTGTCAGTCTAGTAGATGCTCAGTGGAACTCAATCAAGGAGCACAAATGACCTGAGAGCAGATGATTGAATCCTCCATCCACCCTTAAAGACGCCCTCTGACTGAGAGGCTGACCACACACACACACACACACACACACACACACACACACACACCCGAGATTGTTGAATCTCTAAATCTGTTGAATGCACTTTCAATCCATATTTTTTGGTTATACATATCTGCTGGATTTGGAATTAACTCCACTGTGTGGAGATACTTGAAACAACATTGCTAATGTTAACAAAGAATAATATGACTCCCTGTTAGATGAAAGGTTTCACAGTCCAAAATCAACACCAAAATCTGCAGTTTCACACACATTTGTGCCTCTTTTGGCTCCGCTGATTACATTTTAGGGGAACACACCAAAATGACGGCAGTTCGTATAAAACAACTCTTTCAGCACAGTAGCTTACACAAGCTAGTTCTTCTTCATGTGACCAGTGTGCAATGGTGGTGAGCCGAAGGAAACAAGTGAGACACAAACCAATAGCAGGCCACAGACACCCACTTATTGACAGCTATTAGTGGGTCACGCCAACAACAAAACGCCATTCAAATGAGTTTTGCATTGAACAGGTGGAGAGAAAGTGGATTATAATGGGATGTTCATGTTGCTGTTTCTGATGGATAAGTAGGCAAGTGTTTGCTAACAGCTACAGGCTTAGCCATAAGAACTTGATAAGCTGATACATTGTCAAAGCTCCTTACTGTGAGGTTTGTTTCGGGGTCGTCTACTTACTGGTAGTCAAACATAGATTAATACAGCTGTAAGCTACTTTAGGCTTTCATAAAATAAATGGTAGAGCTGTATTTTATTTTCGGTAAATACTTGTCTAATAAATACATCCTTACTAGCGCTAAAGCTCCACTTTTACAGCTCAATCTAAAGCACAAAGCCATACTAACTATCTGTGGGCTGATTCGAGCTGAACATTCCCAGCAGTTGAGTGAGAACCAATTCATTTTATCTTTATTCCTAATGTGTATTTATGTGTCTGTGGCTGAAATCCTCTTACACAACTGCCAGTAAACAACATTTAAAAGTGAAAAAAAAAAAAAAAAAAAGTACAGACACCCGAGGGGAAAATGTTGGGTCGTTAGGAAAGTGTTGATTGTGTATGTGAGAAGGCATTACCAACATTATATAAAATGTATTCGTGACACGATGTGTGTATCTGGCTGTTTTATTTGTGACTACAACAGCAGCACGTAAAGAAAAGATTCCAGTGCAAATCTGCAGCAGTGAGTCATCCTCTGATTGAGAACATACTGCAACAGCTGGTCGGAGTACTGTAAATGTAAATGTGCCTATTCTTACTAAGATTAACATAGCTATATTAATCTTATATAGCTGTATTCCAAACAAAGAAATGTTGCCTGTGGTTGTGAATCCATGATTACTGTGCATGGATTCCGGTTACCTTCATCTATGGAGATACGTGGGATTATTTTATTTTTGTGACTCATTCTATTTTATTTGGATTTTCATGAGGGCTGTAGTGTTGAAGTGAAGTGTTGATTGAGGAGCAAGGAAGAAGTGATTAAATGACTAGCGGCACTTTCCTGTAGTGTGCTGGGGGTTGCTGGTGTCATATCTCACAAGTCCTTATGATTATTAAGAGATTCATACAACGTTATCAAACTTTGCTTTCCTTTAACAATGAGAGCACAACCTGCCCATTGATGACCCAATCAACCCACAAGTTGGTGCTGAAAAGCTCTTGTGCAGTTTAAATGGTGTGTATGTGTATCCACTCTGCAAACCTCCGAAACCAAGTGCATTGGAATAAAAGCAAGTGATTTGGTGAGATATCTGATGGTTTAAGTGCCTATACGTGGCCAGAATGTATGAGTATGTCTTATGTCTCACTTCAGGTACAGGCATGACAATGTGTGTGTCTCAAGAAGTGAATTACAGTAGTTGGCAATGGGACACATTGAAATAATTAACATATGGTGAAAATTAGAAAATCACTGCTGATATAATATACTCTCTACTGACTGCAAACTACTTTAAAATGCATTAGGTTTGCTCATTCATAATCTGGTCATTCTCTCTCAGTGGCGGCTGTAGCAGTCAAAGCGACTGACCTCTGCCCAGCAGGTCCAAAAAAAATGGCCTATAGACTGCAGTCAATCTGCTTCCCTCACCTCTCTAAATGCGTGGCAGAGAGTGAAGTGCCCAAAGTGTGTGTGAGTAACGTGCACAGTGGGAGGTAGTGTGATGGGTAAAGAGAGTAGCAGCGTGTATTCAAATGTTTACACGTGCAGTGTACGTGTTCTAATGACTCAGTGTGGAGGATAAATGGCCGAGGCTGAGCAGTGAAATGGCCACTCAGTTTTGCAGCACCATTGACATTGAGAAGCTTCAGTTATTACTCACCTCAGCCTTAACCTCCTTTGAGCTCTTCTCTTTTATGCCTCAGTTCATTTTCCGCTCATAAAAATTTTGTCTATAAAATGTTTTTCAGAGGTATAAAGAAATAGCATAAATGTATTCCAGTTTTGTTTTGGATTGGCATGATGTGGTTACAAAATGTGCTGCACCTGAAAAGTTGTGCAATAAGTTTAGTTACAGGTAGAGCACAGTAAGTTAAAACTGAAGCCTCAGAGCTTTTTCACTGTTGCTTTAATAAAGCATGAAAAAACGAACCCCATCTTGATCATTTTTATGTTTCTACCTTAATTGAAACTAAACTTGGTTTATGGGTTGAGCAGATTTCATGACCCGTGAAACCACATAAAACTCATTCTGTGATCACAAAAGTACTTGGGTGCGATACTGAAGTTCTCAGAGCCACGAGCAAAAGCACCCTACTTTGTAGATGAGTGGAAATGCATGCGAAGAAGTATGCGTGTCATGCATCAGCATATATAAGTGTGACAGTGTACGTCGGAGAGTGCGAGCGAGGCTGACTGCAGAAGCAGCATCTGGGCTGCCCACCCGCTCTCCTGAGCCCAGCGAGCGCTGTACGAGCCGGGCACCAGATGCTCCAGGGAGTCAGCTCATGGTGTGGTTCTGGCCCAGGGACTTCTCTTCTGTCCTGGACACAGATGCCAAACTAATCCCCTCTCCCTCCCTGTTTCATCTGCTTTAACAGATGTCTGGCACACAAGGCAGCCCTACCATCGCTTATGAAGAACTGAATTAGGTTACCAGCACCTTGTCTAGCAGTGATACAGGGTCGGACAGGGTATGTTATTGCCACATGACTCCTCAGATGCAATAAGTTACCATACTGTGAATTAGGTGCAGTTATGACAACAGCTAATGATTGATATTGAATTGTGGCTAATCTTTATAAACAGAGAGAGTAAGGGAGAGACAAATGGGAGAATCATATGGGACGGTTAAAAATTCATTAGTGAGCAGCCACAGAAAAGCACAGATGGAGAGAAAGCAAGAGAGACAAAGAGAGAAAGAAAGAAGGGGAGAAATATAAAGAGGATATTCTCGAAGGAAAACATCTTTTCATTCCTCTCTCTGTCTATTTTTTTCTCTAACTTTGTTGCAGTCTCACAGTGAGTGTGAAAGTCAGTGGAGCCCTTCCACAGGGAAGTGTAGCTAACAAACCCCCCAGCAAACCTGAGAGCCCGCTCCCTTTCTCCCTCCGTGCTGTACATGCATTCATTATCTATTGTGGTTCTTGAATAAAGAACATGGTACAAAGCCAGGCATCTCAGCTCCTTTGTAGATGGCTGGATGAAAGGCAGAGATCACAAATTAAAATGTAATTTACGATGCTTTGTTTGACACTTTCTCTCGAGCACCTAAAATGTCACAGAGTGTATGCAACACTGCTGGGGTCTGCTGAGGCACAACACAGGACACCACACATCATACATGGTCTGTGTGCGTGCGTGTGTGTGTGTGTGTGTGTGTGTGTGTGCGTGCGTGCGTATTAGAGAGACAGAGTGGTTTAAGGGGGGGAGGGTGTTCAGTGATCTTGACTTCTGGGGAAATACAGAATTTAAGGCATTCAATTAATTGAAGTGTTAATGTACTGTGACTCCAGTGTCGCGCATGCCACTTTGGGTGTGTGTGAGTGTGTGAGGGTGTGTGTGTGTGTGTGTGTGTGTGTGTGTGTCTTAACCTCTTGCAAATGCCTGCTCTAAAGTGCTTTTGTTTGCTGTGAAAACTCATTAACAAAGTGAACACCTTTGCGATTTCACCCCAAAGTGGCGCTCACTGGAGAAAGAAATGAGCAGGAGGACCAAGCGTGAACAGCAGTATGTAAGAGAAAATGGAAGAAAGTGTTATAATGATGATGTGAAATACTAATGATGATGTGAATGTGAGCAGAAATTTTTTTTTAAAAAAAAGGCTCTCAGTTCCATAATCAACATCTCATCTGAAACAAGAGGATCCCTGAAGCTACACTACAGGCAGAGAGGGATGGAGCGAGAGAGTGGAGGGAGAGAGGCATGTAGAGAGTGAGAGAGGTACAGCAATGCAGAGGAAAACTGAGAGTCTGAGCAGGGCCGAGATGGAGAACCAAAGACGGAGATTGAGAAAACACAGAGAGGACACTGAGGGTAAAGATGTGGAGGGCGATAAAGCACAGAGAAGCAGAGGGCTAGAAAGAGGCTGGACGTAAAAGAAAAAAATAAAGCAATTACCATGGTCCATTCTTCTTCAGTCTGGTAGTGGAAAAGTGCATGTAGCCAGTAGCCATGTTATCTATTGTAACGATGAAAATATATTTGTGAGAGCTTGTGGTTCATCTCAAACTCCAAAATCCAACTTTTCTAATACCTGCCCACACACTTCTGATGGTAAACACAATTAAACAATACAATACATAACTTAGACTTACTAGCTAAGGTCCTCTGCAGGCTAGTAAAGTAGATTAACTATATAAAGCGTTACTTCTATTTATCTGTTTATTCCATTTTACAGTCAAAGTGCTGTGATGAGAAGTCGGGCTGCAAAAAAGGAGCTTGCCAAACTCACGCAGCGGTCTTTTTGCAGTCAAATGTAGGGGCAGCGAAAAGCGTGTGTGTGTGTGTGTGAGTGTGCGCGCTGCTGTTGTGTCTGCAGATGCTAATCCCAGTGGTGTGGACAGATTGTGAGTGTTTTAAGAAGATTACAGATTACAGACTGCAGAGGCAGATTAGCTGGCAGCTCGATCTGCACTTTTGGATGGACTGCCGTGCTCTCTCACAGCCCCTTTTGTGTGTGTGCGTGCGCGCGTGTGTGTGTGTGTGTGTGTGTGTGTAACATGCTTTAATGTGGCTGTTGGTATTCAAGTAATCGTGATTGGTGGTAATGATATTTCTGAGCACATGCTGTGTCTTAAGGTTTGTCTCTGTGTGATATATGCTGATTTGCCAAGTGTCACAAACACACGTCCCATTTCCCTTACAGTGAATAAAGGCCAGAAAACAGGGTACATATATATACACATATACTCCCAGAGGGCTGTAAAGATATTCTCGATGCCAATTATATCTGAGAGAATTTCACACACACACAGGATGTGGATCAATGGGAAGGGCAGCCAGCCAAGAGCCAGTCAATTCTCCCTCTTTCCTCTCTGTTACGGTGGAACCCCCATCAGAAAAAATACCAATACTTAACATGCTACAACCGGTTTAAAATACCTCAGCAAAGCAGGTACACATTACACTGGGATTTCTTCTTTTCTGTAATTCCATTTCTGTTGTCATATCATGAGGATTCTACCTTTGAGATAGATGTACATTTACGAAGGATAGAGCGCTTTGCAGGATCTGCAGCTCACACTGAAGGAGATAACCCAGGTTCAATCATGAGTCAGAGCCGTGCCGAGACCTCCCCAGTGCACTGGACTTCATTTACAGAGGTAAGAAAAGGTAGAAAGAAGGAGAAGTGCTCACTTATTGTGTAATTTCAGATGTAGCCAAAACAATAACTGCATTTTTTGATATTGGACATGAAGGATTTTCCTGCAGACGGGAAGGACAGGATTGTAAAGCTGCGCAGAAAGTCAAACATGAATTGGATTTACCACCTCATGGGGGGGGTTTCACTGTGCCATCGACATCTAGCTAATAAAACTGCCCATTAAGAAACAGACCTAAAAGTGAACCTGGGTCTAAAATGGTCCAAAGAAAAATGAATGTGAATGTGGAGTTGTGCTGCTGTTGTCAAGTTAAAAAACAGTGAGGGAGAAAAAAAGTAGGCAACTTGAACAGGCCGTCATTTTATTGTGCCGTTGAATTATATCCAAGTGTCACTGGGGTGCCACAGCAAAGTAGGTAGCAATGTGAATGATAAGATTATAATACAACTTTACATTGTAAAGAGGTTATGAGAGGATTTCCACATATACATGATTTTTTTTTGGTAGTCACAGCACTCCAAGCCAGTCATTTTTTATATTCTTCCTGGCTGATAAAAACACGGTATATGTTATTTCTTAGTGCTGTGTAGTCCAAAAAAAGCTTGGAATTGGACCCGGTTGGGGTCAGGTCCTCTGGTATGCCAGGCCACTACACTTTAATGTGTTCAATGGCAAACCCTTACTGTTAAAGTGCTAAGATTCTTTACTTTACTCAGAACAGAGTTAAACAAACACCTTGAGCTTGATCTAATTCTCTGCAGGTGGTGATTTATGCGCTACAGCTTGCCATTTTATGCAGACATTTACATGGTGTCAGATCAGTTTCTGTGCAGCATAAAACTCTTCTGAGTAAAACATAAGACTTTCCAGGTCTCAGAGATACACCATGTATCCCACTTTAGAGTTACAAGCTTACTTTTGCAGAAGCTGTTAAAAGCTTTAGGAGCCGGAACAGTAAACTACAGGTTACAATGACTTCCTGCGGTCAACACTGCACGGCCTAAAAGAGCGCTTTTCTTTTTCAGATTTAGTCCAACGTCCATTCCAATAGCATTGTCGACTGTTATACAGCATAGACACAAGACCTACTACACGGCATTGGAAAACATAAATTGCAAGAGGCAGTCTGGGATGTTGAAAAGAGGCAGAGACTGTAGAGAGAGCAGATGGAGATGAGAATTGAAAGAGGGAGAAAGAGAGCCTTCAACAGGGTGTTCTTTGAGAGTTTCCACACAATACTCTGTGGCTGTGGGTTACTATGACGCCCTGGAGTCGCCTGCTGGGCCCATACAGGCAGAAGTGAGAGGTCTGTTTGGCAGTAGTGGGACAAGTATTCAAATCCTTAACCTAGGTTGAAGTAGCATCACTACAATATTACAGTTAATGAACTAAAAAAAAAATAGTCCTGCACTCAAATGTCTACGTTTACAGCTAAAAGTAAATAAGTGGCAGGTGTAAAATGCACTGAGTCCCATTTTAAACACCTATTCCCATTCACACACACCAGCTACAAATAACCTACACCTGCTCCATATACAGTATGGAGCTGGTGCAGGTTGTGTGCAGACAGAAAGAGAGAGAGAGAGAGAGGAGAGAGTGAGTGTCTGCAGAGCACACCAGCTTCATGATTAATGCGGCTTTTAGCTGCAGCGGAGCCTGGGCCCCCTCAAAGCAAACTGACCGGGTCGCCCATTCAACTCTCCTTCTGTCTCTCTCTCTCTCTCTCTCTCTCCATCTATCTATCTATCTCTCTCTCCATCAACCCATAGCCTGACTGAGAGCCAGCTGTACCTTACACACCATTGACTACATTTCTACACCAACACTTCAACACCCATGTAACCTCTACTGTACGGCGTTTCACTTCATTTCACTTCAATCCCACGGCGAGACAACCCTCCAAAGTGGACTAAACCCCACACACCAGGAACATTAAATCAACCACTGCGGTGGAAGATAGCCTCGCTACAAAGAAACATGAAATAAAGTAAATAAAAGGTGACCTTACACTTGTAAAATAAATAAATATATATATATGTATATATACATATATGTATATATAAATATATATATATATTTATAATTATAAGAATATTGAGGTAAGTACAAGTAGGGATACCGAAGACTCATTTAAGTTGAAGTATGATTAGGTTAGGCTGCTATAAAGTCTCCCTAAGATTTTTTTTTTTTTTTTTGCTGGGGGAGAGGAGCATGCAAACACTTATACCAAACTAGGGGAAGCACATTGAACGTGCAACATCAGATATATTTCTATCACTTTATAGAAAACAATTGTGAATAATCTGGCTGCTGAGTCTCTAAGAGAAGAAAGGGGAGACAGCTGCCAAATGCAGCAAAGCTCCCGCCTAACACCACACACAAACACACACGGCGCCCCTGACCACTATGTTTCAGTGCGGGGGTCACTCCCCCCCCACTCCCGTCCAACACACACACACACACACACTCACGCGCGCACACTAAAATCCCGATGCAGCAGCAGCAATAGATAATTCATTGCCGTGATAGGAGCAGAGCACACTGAATCCACAGGCTCTTCTTGGGTCCATAACAAAAAAAAAAAAAAAACTAACTATCAAAACAGCGATGTAAAAGTCGCCTACACACTTTGTGGTCCCTGTGCACGGGACCGGGACGAGATGTGCCGCATCCGTTCAGGCTGTTTGCATTGGCGCACTTACCTTTGCACTACAGCGAAAATGAGCACAGTTAGTTCCCATTTTGTGAAAAGGCTTTAGAATCCATTCATTCCCGTGTATCTCCTCCTGGTTTATTCAGACATCCACAGTGTGTTTCAGCAGGGAGAGTAATCCAGTTTTCCATCCCGGGGAGAGCGCTTGCAAGCTTCGTTACATCTTTTTCCACAATCCCCACAAAACTATGCCAGGCTTCTTTCAGCGCGTTTTTTTCCCCTCCTCGCTCCTCTGCCCCCTCTTCTTTCCTCTCCCTCTCTCTCCCTCTCTGAGGTTGCCTGGTTACCTCTTTCTGTAGGCTGGTTCAGACTGCCGGCCGGCAGCCAATCACAGGGCCGGGTTCAGTTTAACCCCTCCGATGCTGAACTGTCCTGATTTCCAGCTTTCAAGGAGTGAGAGTGGAGGGGAGTGAGGAGAAGAAAAGCACTGGGTGATGAGGATTTAAAAAAATGTATATTAACAAAATTATAATGAGCAGGAAAAGATGAAAGGAGAAAGAAAGAAGGAGGGGCTGAGGGGGGAATTTGGGTTTGAAATTAAAAGTTAAAACGTCATCAGACTTGTGCTTCACTGTTTGGTAAAGAAGCCTGTTAGTTGTAGTTTAGAGACTGTTAAAGGATGACTGTACTGCCAAAAGTTCACAGTTATCCCACACTGACTCTTTTTCTACACACACACAGTAATGCTGACAAAAAGACTCATTGAGTCATGAACACACGCAAGCAGACATGATGCTGCAGCCTCCCCCAGTCATTCAGCATTGACTATTGATTGGTTAACCACCCGCACTTAAGTAACGCAGCCTGGGTGACTCATGGACTTGGCAAACTCACCACTTACTGTAAGAAAAAAATTGAAAAAAAAGACAGAAAAAACAATTTCCTTGCTGTTTTTATTCATAAGAATAAGACTGACAAAAGAAACTTGGATAAAGGAGGAGGATGCAACTATGCTGACTTCACTGAACCATAGCATTTTCCCGTTTCATGCCTTTACTTCATTTTCCCTTAAGCCCTAACCTTGCCCCCTTTAATACACATCTCCTTTCACTTTTCTGCACCTGGACCTCCTCCTCTCCCTTTTCCCCTTCACTTTCTCGCCTCAGATCCCCCTCTTCTCTAGATTCGATGTGCTGCTGTCAGGGGTTTGGGAGCCTTAGCGTGGACACAATTCCTCTGATCTCTGCAAAGACTGGGAGACGCTCAGCAGCCATCCAACTAAACCTTTATTTCCACATTCAAGCAAGGTTGTAAGTTTGGTTTTAAAGTTGGCAGAGACCACTCTTGTGGTGTGGGATGTGTCAAGGAGGCAGGTGTTTTAACACGGTGCCATTTCCGGTTGGACAACCTGGTGACTATAAATCCTTTAGTGTGTCTGCATCATTGTCGGTCAGATTTGCCAGTTAAAGTGGAAACATTATTTTTCTAGTGTTTCCAAGTGGTATTATTGTTAGTTATTATCGCTTTCCTGTTTTCCTCAGAGCTACCATCAGCACAGGACACACTGCATGTTTCCAAACAAACCGCGAAACAGAGACGCTGATAAAAAAAAATATTCTGTCCATTGATTTTCATATGAACAAGTAGATCGATCTGCGTGTTCATATGCATCCTTAACAACATGGCTGTCTACCGCCCAAAGCAATAATCACCTATAAGAATCACCAAGAACTAGAAACTTCAATCTTAAGCGTTACGATAAAGGCAAAATAAAACACCAGGTAGTATTAATAAGAAAGCAGGTTTTGCAAGTTTATCATTTTCCCTTTTCACCTTCTTTGCCTCCTCCGTCAACAGGGTTATTTTAGCAGGTGGAGTTTCCACAGTTAACGTTACTCTAGTTGTTTTCCGTTACCTGGGGATAGCTACTGTAAGCTTTTTTGTTGAGTTGTAAGATATTTTGTTAGTGAAATGCTCTCTGGTAGGCAGTGATGTAGTGTATAAGGCTTTTATTGTGAAAGGGAAATCGCGACCCAGAGGCAGACAGAATAGATGACGTAAATGTTGCATATTGCACATTTAGCTCAGAATGATAAGTTAAAGCAAAAATGTTATCTATTGCCACTTTAAACAGCTAAACAGAATAAAATCTATAGAATAGTTTATACTGTCACAAACCAAAATGTCAGTAGAGATATTTAAGCTTTCCTGAAAGTTGGTCGGAACATATCCATATTATCCCTACGTAAATCTACTCCTATGTATTGAAACCTTATTTAAATCCTAATTCAAACCTAACTCCCTTCCGTTCTTTTTAAACCCCGGCGCCTCATCACTCTGCCCTCCCCGCTACTCTCTCATCGCAACATCTTTCACTTCCCCGCTCTGTTTTCCTACCTAAGTATAGCTGTAGTTTACCTTCTCTATCGGTTCAGAGGCCTCCTGTCTATCTCCCTCCCACACTCCAGTATCTCTGCCCTTTTTGCCATATCTCCCTCCCTCAGTATCTGCCTCCCTCACTCACCTCCCTCCTCTCTCTCACAGTCTCTGTCTGTTTGTCTCAGCTTGGCTGAACAGATAACTCCTGGATGCTCATGTGGGCAAGCCAGCAGCTAGCTTTCTCTCTTTCCTCTCACTCCTATGACACACAACAGCAGTCACATAGAAACACACCTGACTAGATGTAATCGCATAAACTCACACACATGAACAGACACTCCTTTCTACAGACAGACACTTCAGGGTAATACATGGGAATGTCCAGATAGATATGATATCCGGTGAGACCGCGAAGGTCAGCTCTCTCTTACTATTCACACAAAACATTGATTCACAGGATTAGGATTCCTCTAATATACACATATGCAGAGAAAAGGACACAGAGAGAGAGAAAGAGAGAGATAGAGAATGAAAAAGAGACGGAGACAGACGGAAGGAAGGATGAGAGAGAAAAACAGAGAAAAGGAGAATTAATCGAAATGTATGCGTATTATCAGCGAAACGGGTCAAACTCGTTAAAGGCAACAAAGACAGCTTTCTAATTGCTTGAGCACAGCTACAGTAGTGGCAGTACAGTACAGTAGTGGCAGTGCAGTACAGTACAGTACAGTAGTGGCAGTACAGTACAGTACAGTAGTACAGTACAGTACAGTACAGTAGTACAGTACAGTACAGTACAGTAGTACAGTGGTCTCTGAAAGTCAGTTCATCATTGGACATACAGTAAGCCTGATTAAAACCTTAAGCCTTCATGTTGACCAACATTCTTCAAACAGCACATACATCGGATTTATGGTAAACATTTTTTTTTTTTTTAAGTATTAAAACATATGGATGAGGGAATCTCTGGATGAAATGATGCCAAATCAGAGCTCAAACTGGTGACTCAACAGATAAGACCAAGAGACAGGATTTGGTGGGATGAGCTCTGGAACTTTAAAAAATGTGGAGCAACTAACATCTTTACATTATAGTAACAATGTTTGCCATTTGTAGATGTGAACAGGTAGGTTTTCTGGAGTTTTTTTTTTTTTTTTTGAAGGTGTCCTCATATGCATTATGAATCTCTGCCGGGAGAGATCTCCAACGGGCGGGTGCGGCCACATCACAGTAGCCAAGATGAACTAATCTATGTTTGGTCCATGTGTTTCAGTCGTTATAAATATGTAAATCCAGGAGCATTACATCTTTTCAATACCACAACATATCAGGGCGGAGGCCAATCCATGTTTTGCATATATAATTTATCATCATGGTGTGCCATCACATTCAGTATTATAGGTTTGAGGTGAAATAATAATCCGTGCTTTAAGGGCTCATTCTGTTCGGTCGACATACACCTGACAATAGGGACAACAACAAACAATGAGTCCTACTGCAATTGGTTAAATACTTTAAAAATAATTAAATACTAACTAAATGAAAATATGAATGTATCTTATTTTCAATAGTGTTTTCATGATGTATATTTATACATTCTGTGTATGACATAAGTCCAGGGCCTGTCAATCCTATAAGAGCTATTAGCTGGATGCAGACAATTGAAACATCTTCACTGCCTCCTCCTCTGATGAAGACATGACGGGGAAATGTTGGATGCTACATCGTATTAAAATCTTTAACACCTGCCATGTGCTCCAGATCTCATCCCTCCATGCTATGTATTTAAATAGGGCATACTGTGGTCACATGACATTGTAATCAAATGTTAGTTGATGCCTGTAAATGACACAGTCTCCTCTGTAAAGGCGTCGATACGTCTGGAGGTGAATTTATTAGACACATCTAGACCGGAATGAGATTAGCTTTGACCCAAATGCACGCAAAAGTACACAGTGACCTGTCTCTCATACTGCTTATTTAGCTACGAACACCAGGGTGTCATGTGTATATGTGTCAGTGTGCCGTAAAGAGTGAATGAACGAAGGCAGAGGCAGATGGAAGACAGCTATGAAGCCGGACCCCCCTCCAAAGACGACATATCCCAGCATAACCGTAGATATCAAAGCATGCCACTCTTCAGGATATCAAGTGCCTGACAGATGTGAAGAGCGTATAAGAGCAAGTGGCGAAGAGGAGGGGTGGTTTATGAGAGAAAATATATTTAATCTGAAAACTTCGTATGTGCGGATACATGCAGAGGAGTTTTGACAATGTGACAGGCCGTTCTTATTGTATCCTCATATGTAAAGAGACAGACACAGAAAGAGAGACAACCCTGAGCATGATCACAACTTACATCTAGGTGACAGGTTGACTTGTGTGTATTAGGTTGGGGTAGATAGGAGGTGGTGGAGTAACTGTGTGTGTGTGTGTGTGTGTGTTAACTCACAGGGGGTTAGATATAAAGATATGCTCTGTTGAAATGTCACACATGTTTATGCTTTCATCAGGATGTGTAACTTTGAGGGCTTTTGCCTCTGGGAGAATCCGTCATATTTCACACACGCACGCACGCACACACTCAGACTAATGTGACAAAATCCCACCTCTGATAGCGTCGCTGTGAGCTCTGCTACCAGTCTGAACTCATTGTATTTTATCAGCCCTGACACCCTGGAACGCCCCAAAAAAAAAAACACCAACTGTATCCCACATGTCACCTCAACACTGTTTTTATTTTTTTTACCAGTAAGTCTTTTAAAGATGACTTTTGTATCGATCCCTATACAGTGGTTGCTGCACGTTGTACCCATAGTAAGTTCTGGTGTGGTACACACGTGTTTGACAAAGAAAGACAGACGAGACCAAACAATCATATATATACATTATTTCGAAAGTAATTTGGGAATGTGTACATGTTCCATAATACGAACATAATTTGTGTCTGAGAAGTAATTAAAGGAGATTGTTAGCGGAAGAAAATGAACAGGGTCTTACTGGAGGTGACAGGAGGCAGTGGTGATAACATTAGCAGCAACATTAGCAACTGTTGATTTTTTCAAGAAATAAACTGTCAATGAAGCTTCAATTTTCCTGTGAGAATTGAGGAGCTATTTATTTATCTATTTATTTGCACCTGTGCAATAGCTAGTGCAGTTACAAGAGGAAACAAGCTATATAATCTCCAGCTTGATTAAACAGGGAAGGCAGTAATAAATAACTCAAGAATGAAACATTTAATGTCACAAAAAGAAATACGTCCTTCTAAGAAGTATTACATAAAATGATTAAAAAAAATGATAAACGATATTTTGTAATATGTAGGTCCCTGTGGTCAAACAGACCCCTACCCCTGCCAAGTGGTGTACATAGACACCGTCTTTGACATGTGCTCAGAGTACAGACCCAGTGATAGAGCAGAACCCACGGAGCTGATGGGGATCCAGCAGAACTATAAATTACTTCCACATAAAACATGGGCATTCTAAATCACGCCATAATAAAGATGACACTGAAGTACTACACCACTAAGTGTATTTCCATCCACCTGTTTTATGTGCATTTTAAATTTGTGCGTAAAGAACCTCTGTGGAAACACCAGAAATGCTAAATAAGTCGAAATATAGCAAAAAAAGGGTGGTGTATCGAAGTGCATCATGACCTACATGGAGCATGTGAATCAAACGTCACACGTTATATCTGTGTGGACTGATGAGGAGCCCGTAACCTTCCTCAAAATAATACATAAAAAAACATGAATTATATATTTACATCACATTTACTACATTTTGTGATGTGACCGTTTACAATGTTTTTACAATGACTGCCGCTTTTTAAACTAGTGTATGCACCCTCTGCAATGGTTTAATGGCACCCAACTGGAGAACTGGCACAACCAGCTGTTTAGCCCGAAGCCCAAAGCTCTGGCATAACCGTAATAAATGAAAACGCACATAGAATAGCATTTTCTTTTACCAATTTTGAGTGGAAATTTGCGTTACATTTGGATGGAAACTTGATTTTTCTCATCTGCAAAAAGCCACCAGATTCTAAACTGTAGCTTTTCTGTCAATGACGCGTCTGTTGTATAACGTTACATAACTCACGGGGACGACAAAATGTTGCCACACGGTGAGTTTAGGGAGGTGAGGAGTATTTTCCAGTTCTGTTGTTCCTCCTTCATCTCCAACTCCCAAAGTTGCTACACCGTGTTGTTTTTGAGCTGCTGGCTCCAGTAAGGTGCGTTGTGTCGCTGTGAGTGTTGTTCTTTTCCTTTGGACCACTCAAGTCGGGGGTGAAGCAAAAACAAATACTGGGAGAATGGTCCATCTTACTTTTGATTTTTGATTTCGAATGGAAATCGTGTCACCCCTACATTTTATAGCTGTGAAAAAGACATGATTACACATCACGAAACACCAAATGTGTGCCTCTCATGCAGCTACTTCCTTGCTATTAAAGCCCCTGTTCAAACTGCGTGTTAAGACCAACCCCTTGTGCTGCAGACAGCCAGCACATGTACACTTATCACTTAAATACAAAAATCATCAGTGTGAATTGAAGAGTTGATAAGAGGATCTGCTGTACACTATATTCCTCCTATTCCTACCCTCTGCTCCACTGGACTAAAGAGTTATGATACTGACCCTGCTCACCCTCTGGTAAACCCTGTGAATCACTCAACGAGAGGGGTGAGGGAAGGAAGTGTGTGTGTGTGTGTGTAGGGGGTGAGGAGAGCCGGGCGGCGGTAGTACTGAAAGGAGGAGAGAGCGAAAAAGAGGGCAGAGGAGGTGGAGCAAGTCAAGCTGACACAGTTTTGGAGTATTCTCAATATTGTAAATAATGCAAGATGGGCTGTTTCTGATGGATGTTGTCTTCATTCATTTTTAACTGGTTAAGTTTCACAGTAGTACTCCAGATCTCTCTCTCTCTCTCTCTCCCTCTGTGTGTGCCAGCCCGTATGTCTGAATATGTGCGGGTGTGCGAGTACAGGCATGCATTTAATGTGATAAACTCACCTTTTAGTTAAGGTCACAGAAAAACAAGCAGGTTAATGGCTCACTGCTAATTGTTTTTTGATTGCTGTAATTAATTAAAGCTTAGAAATGCACTTCAAAACATATATTGACCTGCGCACTCTCCTGCTCATGCTGCGTCTTTAGCAATGATTCAGGGAAAAAAAAATCAAGTGACGCTATGGATTCATAAAAGACTTACTTAATCTTTCATATTTAAAAAAAATAAATTAAAAACATAACTTCATTGCTTTGATAACAGCTACCAACTGAAAAATCCATAGCCTCATAATATCATTCCAATTACTGTCACAGTGTTGCTTTGGGGTATGTCTCCATGACTGTTTTGACTCTCTTGTTTATCCCATTTTATGTTTACAAACATAGAATGAGCAATATTACAGAAATAAGTTTTAGAGTAGACTTTCCCTTTAAGGCCATGCAGCAGAATGCCCAATACAAGGCTGAAAGAAAGGACACAGCGGGACCTCCAGTCTTCTGTGTGCCTTCTGAGGCTAGATAATACAGCTAACCGCATTACATTAGTTCATATGGTCAGACACACTGTTGATGAAACCCTCTAACCTCCACCTCAGCCCCAACTCACAGCGTGTGTGTGTGTGTGTGTGTGTGTGTTTGAGAGAGAAAGTGTGTTTCTGTGTCAGTGTGTGTCTATGTGAGTGAGGGTTGTTGAGTGAGGGCTGCCTGGGGCTCATTGCTCATCTCAGTGGGTATAAATAGAAAAATAGAGAGCCAGGAATATAAGAGCATCATAGTGTGTCTGTGGGGTGTCTGTGGGGTGGAAAGGCTGCTCAGAGCCAAAAAAAAAAACAAAAAACATCAAATCTGAGAGCAGGTGGATGGGCTGCAGGGTTCAAAGCTAAACAAATGTTGAATCTAATAGAAGGTTTGGTTAGTTGAATTGAAGCCATATCAGATGTAGCTGTAGGCCTGTGGCGTTCTCCCAACACAATACCCAATCAAAATGTTTAAGGTAACATTTCATAGCACAATGTAGAATTGATTTTTAAAAGCAAGGGCTGATTAGCATTTTTTGAATACTGTACTGTACCTTCACGGTGCTGTTTTTACCGTTGTTTGTTGGTTCATTAATTTTCTACATGTATAAAACAACATACTTGGAGCAAAGTCTCCAAGAGCACTCATCTACTGTTGCCGTGCGTTGCCTCAGCACCCCCTGGTTTGTTTTTGGCATTGTTTCACTGGGCATTCAGGTTGAGCTTTTAGTGTGATTAATGTGATGTGTATCTTAGTGTCTATTTGAATATATTCTATTCACTCTGTCGCCATTTGCTATTAAGTTGTGTCTAAAAAAAGTTCCACGTTTACCCTTTCATTATTCCCTTCATTGCCTTTTTTTTTGCATCTATAATTTTATAGATGCAAAACAACAATCCCACAGTGCAGTGCAATGTATTTACATTGCACTGCACTGTGGGATTGTTAGCACACCTTCGACACTCCTTTATTCATTTCATTGTGAGGATTTTTGAGGCCACTACTACATAGTTCATTGAATTCACACTCATAACATGGCAGGACAAAATGCACTATATAGTAAACAGCTGAGTGATGTCAGAACAGGCTATGATGTGATGACTTCAAAATACGGTGTGTGCTATGAGAAGTGAATAACATACCTGGACGTCACCACACCTGGTTTCCATATCACTGCTCCTCAAAGATGAAAAGTGCACCTGGAGGAGAGAGTTAGGGAGAGGAGGGGGGGGGAGAGAGGTGGGAGGGCATATCATTAAGAAAAAGCACTTGTCAGGTTGCCCATTAGAGTACCATTACAATACCAATCTCTGCTTCACATCTTTCCCTCTCACTGTGTGTGTGTGTGTGTGTGTGTGTGTGTGTGTGTGCGTGTAATTCTCTTTGTGTGCCTCTAGTCACCAGCGGGAAGAGGAGATCATTACCTGTGACTGCGAGGCTAATGTCACACTCAAAAACACACACGTGCACAAACACACACAGACGCAGACACGCGCACACACACACACACACTCGCGCGCGCGCACACACACACACACACACAGACTAAAAAGGCTAATGTGACAAAACTACGGCGACCTCGGGGCTTGTCTCCATTTGGATAAGGCAGCCTGTTTTACAACCTGCTTCCAACACCGGCAGACAAGAGAAAGAAGAGGATAGAGAGAAGAGGGAGAAATGACAGAAGGATGAATAGAGGGGCATCTAATTGGAAACATGGTGGGAACGAAGAGCCATCTCCCTGTTTCTGGTGGAGAAAAAAGCCGAGCTGCACTGTGCGCAGAAAAAAAGTATAGCTGCAGACATAATGTATGGCTCAGAATAAGCTCATTAGCAGTGCTGGGACTGTGAATGACAGATAAGGGGGGATGATGGGACGGGTGGAAATGGGTCATAAGGTGGAGATGACTGGCCTCTAATTAACTTCTTCATCAGCCCTATGACTCTACTTCGTATTACCTTTACAATACTGCAACAACATGACACTGTCTGCAGTGTGCGTGTGTGTGTGTGTGTGTGTGTGTGTGTGTGTGTGTAGGAACACGCTTCCCTGTCGCCACTTAAAGGTTCAATGTGTAATTCCAAGCCACCTGCTCCAAATAAATAGGGGGCAGTATTTGACCTCTACTACTGGGTCCATAAATTCATTCATCATCAAAACCATCAGTTATTAAAAAACAACTAGAGTATGTTATCCTGTTTATATTTTAGTTTTAGTAGTTTGTCATATTTGTTGTATTCTAAGTTTCAGAGTATTATAGTGTAGTCTTTATATTGTGCATTGTATTCTATAGCTATATATCTATCTATATATATATCTCGCTCTCAGTCAGTTCATTAGAGCAGACTGCTGAAACTCTGAGAGCCGGTATAAATAACACTGCTATCCTTTAATCTTCACGCGGGGCATAGATATCTGTGTGTTTACTGTGGCACTGCGGCTGTACGGTCCGTGTAACGTTACATTTTGATAGTTTGCATGTTGGCTTGGGTCCGGTCGGTCATATGGAGAAGTTGGGATGTTGTTTTAGAGTTGTTTGAAATGAAACACTGGAACTGAACCAGGTGTGTTAACTTTTACTTTAAAATCAATAGTTGTCTCCTAAAAGGAAGTTGGATTAACCAATCAGATGGCCACACGCAACATGCTGTGGATGGATCATGGATGTCAGCTCGACATCCTCCTAAGATAAAAACGTTCTTTTCCATTCACACGAAGGACTTGCATCACATGTTACAAACAATCAACAGAATAACAAAAAACAACATGAAAAAAGAAAAGAAAGAAGATACAGTACAAGCAACATCTGAGATAAACACACCTGTATTTCTCCTAAGACCCTCTACGAGACCTTTACCTGCCTTTACACATGAGTAGAATTGCCACATATAAGCTTTTAAAGGGAGGCAGCAAAGTGTATGTGTGGGGGGGTATTTTAACATCATGGAAGCTTATCCAGAGTCTCTATTGCTTTTTTAATCTGGTAAATTATCGTAATACACACCCTTTAAACACCATGACCTCACAGCAGGCTTATTAAAGGCTTCAATTGTGAAAAATAATAACGTTTCAAGGGTAGTATTATCATATGAAATCTCCCCCCCCTTGTTACGATGTATGTTTCCTTCATGCCGCCTGTTTCCAGAGGTGTAATATATATTCTGCAAACATTATTCAGTTAGTCATTGTTGTGTTTCATGAGTGAAAGAATGAAATGTCTGTTCCATACAGCATGAAAATAGCGCAAGAGGTTTATTCTTGTGCTGCACAACAACAAACTGTGTCTGCATACACTTCACCCCCACACTGAATTACATATGGTAAGGCTCTGGCTGTCTCTCTCCTTCTAGTCCTGCCATTCTCTCTCTTTAATTGTCTCTTTCAATCTAATTTTGTTTTCAATTTCAATTACTTAAGCGTCACATTAGCATTACTGGTAAGCACAAACAGTATTAACAATGCAATTTACAGAACGTGTGATTTCACCCTCTGTCTTTCACACAGCCTCTCTCTCTTGTCCTCCCTCTCACCTCGCAAACCTCCCACCCCCACAATGTGTCCGTCTCATAATCATGTTGCAATCATGTGAAAAAGCGTAGGAATATTAAATATTAACTGCACATTCATTCTAGCCAAGCAGAATATGAAATGAATTAATCATGGCTTACAAGGCTGTCTAGATTCTTATCTTTTATCCTTATCTGCCTTCATGTGCTGTGAGGATGCTTTGCAGGAAATTAACATTGGCCAATGGGAGAGTCCAGTGTGTGTCCTTTATGTATGTATATACTATATGTGTGTGTGAGTTTATGAGAGCGTAATGATTTGCCCATTTGAAACCCGTCACTAAATGCCACATTATACCACTCCTTCATCCCACAAATGTTTCTACGACAGTAAATACATTTATTTAAAGGAGCACTCAGTCATCACAGTAAATGTACTAGTCATGGGTGGAATCTGCTGAGCCAGTGAAAACAAGTCTGGTGTGCGAGGAGCTGAGACAATGACCCTGATGATGTCATTGTGAAGTCAGCGGGCTTATCTCAGCTTGGGCTTGGAGACTACAAATTCATAAGAGAAAGCCTGCAAGGGCGGGGGGGTCTGACAAAATATGATATAGAGTTGCATTATGGGAAGTGTAGGATCCTGCATTTTAAGAGCTTGACACACACTAGGGACGAGAAGTCAGGACATATGACATCATTTTCACGTTATGAAGTTCAGTGCGTCTTTGTCAAAAAAATATATTATTCATGGCAATTCATGGTCAAAAAGCATATTGAGGAGCGAGAGAACAGAAGAGGAAAGGAGAAGAGAAACTCGATGAGTCTGTTTCAAAGTCGCACTTCAGGACCAGAAATACTTTGCTTTAGGAATGATTGTCTCTTAACTCTCTCTCTCTCTCTCTCTCTCTCTCTCTCTCTCCCTCTATCTCTCTCTCTCTCTATCTCTCTCTCTCACGCTTGATGGCCCCCCTGCATGCTCCTAATAACCCATGATCAGTCCTCCACACTTGAGCACCCTCCTATCAGACACCCGCTGAGACTCACACACACACAAACACACGCACGTATATACGCAGACACACACACTGCACAATGGTCGGACTTAGAGGGGTGTGGATGATGACAGTCATCAGCAGGGCAATTAATGGGCCTGTCCCCTGGTTACATTACAACAGAGAGAAGTAGAAAAACAACATTAGCCAATAAGGCTGGACGCTAACGGTATAATTAGCCTAGCATGCTGTTCCCCACTTGGACCCGAAGACACAAAAGCACAGCCAGCAGTGACGCAAAGACATGGTGAAGGAGGGAGACCTGGATAAGAGAAGTGGAGAAAGAAGTGGAATATGAGGGAGTGCAGGTAAACACACACTATTCAAAGATAAGATAAGGAGGCTGAAAATAGTAAAGAGATTAATACACAACAGCTCTGTAGTAATAACTAGCCCGGATCCGGCTCTGTTTTAGAGTAAAAGAGGGAGTGTTTGGAAACGGAGGGAGTACTAGAGCCAGGAAGCTTGGAGAGAGTGATGGAGCTAAAACAGAGAACTGAGAGGAAGGCATAAAGGAGAGGTGGACTAAGGGAGGGAGAGCAGAGTGGTGTAGACACAGGACCATGCTCGTAGCATACTGATGCCGCTGTAAGACATGCAGTCAGAGTGGCAACCAAGCATGTGCTGCAGAGGGCTGGGCTGCCTCATAACAGGGTGTGTGCACTTTCATGTGTGCATGTATGTTGTGTGAAAATAACTCAATAAGGGAAAGATGGGATCATAGAAGAACACGTACTTTATGTGAGCACATGTGTGTTTCTACGTTTACATTTGGGTGCGCTCATGTGTGTTTGCGTGTGCATCCTGTGCTGCAGTGTGCGGTGGGTTGTTCATTATGCTGTGTGTGTCTCCTCCCGCAAAGCCTCTGTTATCACAACACGGAGCCTCAGTAGCTCTAGCACTAGCTCTGCTACCATACCTTAGTCCCATAGGAGATCCTATAGCATATTCTGCTCCTCAAGGAGAGGATCCTGGAGCTCCAACCATCACAACCAGCTCAACTCATGAACTCCTGCTAATCGTAATGAAATAAGGCTCTGTTTCTTTTTTTCCCAAATGTTAAGTAGTAAGCTCTATTTTGCTCTATAATAATTAACCGTACATACTTCGTATGACATGAAAGGAGAGTAGGAAAGATTACATTTGATCCTTTTAAGACATTTGTGTGAAATCGTCATAATTAGCAGAGAAAAAAACAGCAAAATCTGATCCGTTCATCCTCGAGTCCAAGTGGACGTTAGTGCAAAATGTGAGGACATTCCCCCAAAGTGTTCCTGAGATATCGCGTTTACAAAAATGAGGTCTCAGTGACCTTTGACCTTTGAGAAAGAAAAAAGTCTTATAGAAGAGTAGGCGCTGGACAAAAATGAAATTGTCCGCCACTCTTTTACGCCAGCAACTATTTGAATTACGTTTGAAATTCTCAATGAAACAACAGGACTTCATTCAGATATCATAATAACTGCTCCCACTGTAAAGTATAGCCAGAAGGCTGTCTGTATAATCTCTCTTTCTTTCCCGCTCTATTTGACTCCGACTTGACTGTTCAGGACACAACAGGAGGCCTGCACTTCTTTTGTGTCTCACTCAATCCCTCACATTTATCCTTCTCTCAGAAAGAGATCCAGAAAAGGATTTCATTCATTAGCAGAGATGAGAACCACTTCCATGGGGTACAAAAGTCTTTCTAACACTGTGCCATGTTGTGAAAAATAAAAGGAAAAAGGAAAAAAAAAAGAAAAAAAAACAAAAAGGGAAGCAAAAACGCTTTGCTATGTTCTCCTCCATTTATAATGAAAGAGAATGAGAGGAGCTGTCGCTTTCTGTCTCCCACTGCTCCACCACAACCTGATTACTGTCTGATGATGATGGCACTCTACTTCCTGACATCTAATTGAAATAATTGTGTGTAATCACTTTAAAACACTGGCAGGAGACATGCAAGCGATGAGAAGTAGTTAAGAAAGGCAACGGCATTTTAATTGAATCTTCCCAGATGCATCAGATTCCATCCAACAAGTCTAAAACCACCAGGAGACAGGCAGAGAAACCGCGGTGGCACAGTTCAATTGAGAGATGAATAGTGGGGTAATGGGTTTAGGGGCTGTGAAAGAGAGAAGGGTTTAGGTGGATATGCTTCAGCCATTCTCTCATACTCACACATTTTATCCCACATAATCTGTAAGAAATCTTCAGAGTACCACACTGCACCCAGGTTGACTTTCCCAGAAACTGATCTTTAATACAGTGTTTCACATAAACAACCCAAGCAAGGATTATGTACCTTTATTGCTAATGCTCTAAAAAAAAACACCTTTTCTGGCTTGGCACCAAAGCCAACAGCTTAAGATCACAAGGCAAAGACAGCTTTCAGGTTTTGTTTGGATGTATTTTTAACTAAAATGCTCAGCCTGGACCTCCATGCACAGGAAGCCACCGCTGTTTCATGGGCCTGTACACCACAGGGCTACTATGTGGGTTTCTGAAGGCCCATATCACACAGAGAGCCCAGGCCGGGGAGAGCCTGTCCACAGCCATTTCCCTACTCTTTAATCTCAGCGGCAGACTGGAGAGAGCAGCGCCGCACATTCCATTAATGTAAAGTGGGGCTTGAAGCCCCTAATTTATTGGCTCTGCAGACTCGCCTCCCCTCATCTCACTCATACTGGCTCCCGGCCACCAAATACTCCCCCTGATACCCGCCGACATGCAGCACCCTGCGCTCAGCCTTTTACGCTATTTCACTTTTTCCTCTCCCTTTAGCTCTCCCTCTCTCTCTTTTACCTCTCTTTGCTTCTCCCTCTGTCTCCTCTCTCTTCATACCTTTTGCCTCGATGTCTTTCTCAATAGTGCTCTTGCTTTACCTATCACGCATACATACCAAGATTTCCTCTGTAGAACCTTTCTCCATCGACAATTATCATAGTATTTCATCCGAGCTGCTCCCGAACCTTCTGCTATGAAAAGAGCCAAGGCCTGGCTGCACCTCTGATTTAATGGATAGTTTAACTACTACCAGACACACTCACAGAGCCACAGAGATAACTGCAGGAAACAGAAGAATCCCCCGTCGAGAGAGATGAAGTGCCGGAAAACGAAGTGTGTGTGTAAGACAAAAAAAATCTTGTTTTCTCGGTATGTCCTCCTTCACTCTCCTCAGTCTGGACTAATTGTTATGATCTGCGCTGCTATAACAAGGGTGCCCTCCTGACCAATAGGATGCCAGGGTGCCAGACAATACCAGGCTCTGTGAGCGGAGACTGATAGGTCAGGACGGGGGACAAGCAAGACGTGGGGGGGGGGAGAGGTAACATCACAGAGTCCTAAACCAAACAGAAATGAAAGTAACGTGAAGAGAGGCTGGTTTATGCAACTGTTGTGCTGCCATTCGCACTCATTGTGATACAGTAGAGACGAAGAAAGAGAGAAGATTGTAAGATTTGTTTGCTCAGTTAATTACATTACTCATTTAGGATGAGTCCGGACAGCTTTTCTCATTCTTTCAGGTTTTTGTTTTGTCATCAAAATACAACTATTCCCTCCAATAAGATTCTGAACGTGTTCTTAAATGGTGCCTCATGATGCACACTAAGAACAGGAGATGATGTACTAAAATCACCACAAAACGTGCCGACGTAGGTTGCAGCAAGGTAAGCCTGAACTGCAGTTACAGTGAGTACAGTCAGTTAAGACATCACATGACTGGGGCATCCTGGTGTTTCCATCACCACATGGAAATGGTTTAGATACCCAGCAGTGCTGGTTCTGGTTCGGCTGAGGTTTCTAGACCTATAAATTGGGACCTCCCTCACATGCTTAGGCAGACCTGCTGTATCAGGAGCACGAGACCCTGGAGTTACGTTGACAGTACACTATTGTAATTGTTTTCTAATGTAAAGTTACTGTTTAATGCATTGTGCTGTGAGTGCAAAACGTCTCCTGCATGTATTGTAGCACTTTAGAATTAAGATTTAATTTGGGAATGTACAGTTTAATTAAAGAGCCAACTTTCATGTATGAAGAAAAAAATCCTCCGCGGGCTTTTTAATGAAGGCATTTCAGTAATAGAATTATGTTTGTTTGATTTGCTTCATTATTTTGAGTATTTCATTTATAACAGTGGTTATAATTTGATCAGAGTTAGCTTCACCTATATAATGCTTGGTATAATTTTATTGGCCTAAATTCAAACTTTCCAAATCTGTCAGTCTCCGAGTGTTATCTTGTGTTATCAATGAGTGTGATTGGAGTCTGCTGCCTGCCCTGAATCTCTCCTGGAATCTGATCGTTCAGTCCACACATGGAAGAATTGACCAGCACCTCAAAATCAAATCATGGTTACTGCACAACTACCCACTGCAATTTAATTGATCTAATTATGTTTCTCATTGAACACTCACCACAAGAGTATTTGGTTAATAGTCCTCATATAAAAATCTCCACTCTTTGTTATCCATACAAAGTCTAATTTCCTCTTTATACTCTACTTATCAGTTTGTGTCATGTCTTGTGTCTTTGTTGTGGTGTTCTTTAGATGTAGTTTAGTTAGAAATAAATGCGTCCTGTTTGCTTCATCATCTTTTAGTAATCACACTTAAGATGAGCTGTGCCACACTGCTACATACCAACACTAATGGCCATGTTTTGTTTTTGATCAATAAAAATGTGTTAATATTTTTATCACTACATAGTAATAATAATATAAATGCACAATAATAGCGTATCTCTTGCTATCAATCATACTTGAGTTATGTCGAATACATTTCATATTCTGCAACAAATGACACCGGTATCTGCTAAATTCCTACAGTTGTTACAATAAATGCCTTGAGAGTTTTTACAAAAAGAAATACGAGAAATAATGTGAGACGACAATAAACCTAAGAGTAGACGTTAAAAGCTACACATACAGATGAAATGGAGAAATAAAATACATTCACAAACACCCCTAGTGGGTGTGTGTGTGTGTGTGTGTGTGTAGTGTGGAATTGAATTATAGAAGCAGAATAGCCAAACTGGGACTTGCTAGAGTTGGCAAAGAGTTTTTAAAGGCACAATAACAAGAGGAGGTAGGTGGAGAAGGAGGAAGCATTTAGTCTAAAAGGATAAAAGAAATCAAAAGATAAGAGCCGCTTACTGTAGGTTAATGGTAACTAATTACAGCAACGATGAATTAAACATCTGCAACTCCGCACATTTCCATTGTTCAAATGCAAAAATATCGCCAATCTGTCTCTTAACACCACAATTTGTAGACTCACTAAGTGGTAGTTAAATGAAAACAAAATTGAATACAGAATTAGTGAGACGATCAAGTAAGCAAGCGATGCAATATTCATGAGATGATACAACTGTGTACGGTCAGAGACGAGCTGTGAGAGGGACGCAATTGGCCAGTGGGCTGCCTCTTACTTATTCATGCTAGGGGCTGGACGTCGCTCTCTGTAAATTATTTAGACCATTCCTCTGTGTGTGTGCGTCTGTGTGTGTGTGTGTGTGTGTGTGTGTGTGTGTGAGCAGTGAGTGAGTGAATTATTAAGGTTATGTGTATACAGCCACAGTAGGGGTCCTCTTTAGAGGGGTCACTGGCCATGCTGTTGAAATAACATTATTATATTGCCACTTTGTGCTCCATGTGCATGTGTGTGTGTGTGTGTGTGTGTGTGTGTGTGTGTGTAAATCCATCAGTGAGAGGGGTTTCCCCGTTTAGTGAATGGATCCTCGGGGACGTATTGTGGACAAAAAGGCCAAACTGAAACTGAGATCAACATTACATGATACTGAGATGGGAGGGGGGGGAGAAACAAAGGAAAAGAGGCAAGGAAGAAAAGGAAATGCATTTCTTTTATTCGTTTTTTCACACTATTCCCTTTCCTTTATTTACACCTCAGAAGCGAACGAGTGCTTGATGGTAATGCATGTCCTTTCATTGAGTGTACTGCCAGGACTCGTTGTAGGGGTTCTGAGAAAGGTGCCTGTGTATTTGACGGGTTAACATGTGAAATAGCTATGCTAATCGCTATGCTAATTGCGTTTCTAAACGCATGTTAGCACACCGTGAGCTATTTCACAGCAAACAGCCATGACCTAAACTGTGAATAATGACCACTTCAGCTTCTGCAAGGATATGTAAGCACCGGGCCGCTGATAGACAGGGATAGTGGGCGGTTTAAAGAGAGGGGAGTGAAGGGTGATGAAGAGAGAGGAAGAGGAGGATGAGAATGGATGGATGGAAGGTATGACAGCTTTCTTCATAGTTACTCACATCTGTCTCGCCAATCTTAATCCCTGAATAATATTCATCTGGCAGAGGAGACAGAGGTAGGAACAGTCTTACTCAAAATACATGTGTTGTGGCTGAATTACATCATGGGTGATTGAGTCTACTGTCTGCTGAAGAATCTGCAACTCTTCAACAACAGATTTCTCCCTGTCATTTTTTAACGGTAGTACAAAGCGGCGAGTAGAAAGAAGCTCTCACTCTTTGATTCTGAGGCACTCAGACATTCAGTAAAGATGAAATGTAACCGCGTTCCAGATAGTTGACGTCAGTTAAAGCTGCATTCGATCCTACAATGGTGTTGTGTGAAAAAAAAAAAACAGTGTCCACATTCAATGAGAGCGTTAAGTTGTTGCAGAAAACACTGAGAGTTCCAGACAAAAAAAATACAACAAAGTGCAACCAGGCAGAAAAGTTGATCCCCACACATGAGAAAATAATTACTGGTATGATAACTTTCCAGATACACCACTGTGCAGTGTAATGTGCTATTCTTACATGCAGCATGAACAATATTGTGATCACACAGTGAAAACAATAATCATATCCACCAACAGATGGTATATACAAGTAGGAGGGATCGAGTTAAACATCTTCTGATTATTATCGAGATGTTGCGATTTCAGACAGGATATGGTGGAGAATTTGATTTAAAAGAAATGTAAATGCACTAGTGCTTTGGGTCACCATTAATCCAATTTTTCTGTTAAAGGAATATTTCCAGAATATATGACCAGCGCAGTATATTTCAAATCTCATTTATCCGGTCGTGCGATCACTACTTCCTAAAGCGGAATCTTCGCTAAAACCTTACCATTGAAAACACTTCCGCATAAACAGTCTCACGCTTTTTGTTTGAATAAGCCTATTGTGGAGGAATTTGCCTAAAAGGTTCACGGGAAAACTACTGAATCATCTGCTGTGTATGTGTTGTACAGCTTGAAGAGATGACTTTTAGCGTTATTAAAGTGTACCATCTTACTATAAAGATTAGAAGACGCTGAAGGGTCTCAACGCCTTAAGATAAAACTACACAAAACTGGTTCTGGCTGCGATTTGTTTTGTAAAGCATGTACAGACTGTATATGCCTCTCCTCCTGACCTTGCTCTCCTTATTTTTTGGTATTTTCTAGCCCTTTACACCTACATCAGAAGAATCGCATACTACATGCTGAGTGAGCCTATTCCTTGATATAGTAAAATACAGTATATTGACCTAATCAGAAGATTGAACAATAACCAAACACTGACACTTGAAAAAGATTACTTTTCTGCTCTAAAAAGGTTGCTATTTGGTTAATGTGGAATTCAATTTTTCTAAAAAACCATTATGGTCTGTTGGTAGCGGTTTGGGGGTAAGGACCCATATGTAATGTGCAATACTGTCTTTCTTTTGGGTGGTGGTGGCTGTTGTTAGTGTGAGGAGATGGATGCAGAAATGCAGAGTGGCTCTGAACCCCTCCTCTGGGACTATGGTGGGTTCTGTTGAACATTCTTCCCCCACATCACGCTGCTACACAGTCTCCATGGTGATCATTACGGATGGATGGTAGTTGCACCTTTCGCTCCAGCTTCACCTGAGCTTAGGTGATCTCCTTTACATATCTCCCCCTAATTCACCACAAGCTCCCCAGAGAAGACCTCATCATAATGAGGAACGTACACTGGGACCCCTAAAACAATCTCCTACACCCGGTTCCACCCAGCCCGCTATACTCATCCAGTTTCCATTTTTTCCCTTCTTCTGCCTCCACCTCCCCCCATGTCTGTCCCTGGATCAGCAAACCCCCTTGGTGCTTTCCCTGCTTGTTCCCATTTCCTCTGTTTTCTCTCTGCATTCTAGCCAGGGAGTGATATTAGGGACCGCAAAGAGTGTCCTACACCTGGAGGAATCCTGCAGATGCTGCCTTCATGTTAATAGAGTAGCCAGGACTCCTCATGGGCACAGACAAGTGGATTCACCCAAAGGTGAAAGCAGGACTAACTAATTCTGCAGGAGAGATGATATGTCTCTCAGTATTTTAAAGCAGAACAGCTAAAGCAAACACTTGATATGTAGACCCACTGCCAGAGAGCTATTAAGGAAAGCTGTGTCACTGCACTTACAAACACTTAGACAATGTAAACAGGCTAATGTTAATGAAAAGGGGCAGACTGACTTCTTATGGCTAACATTTAGCCTAGAATTTAGCCTCACGCTGAGGTAACAGCCGCTGTCATGGGAATGCTAATGAAGCTAAGGAAAACAAAGCCTGGTTAATGAGAGCTTTGAGATAAGAGAGCAGAGGCTAGGACACACATGTACACACACACACACACACACACACACACACACCTCTTACACTGTGACAGGCTCTTCTCCTTCGACATTAATTAGACAGGAAGGACTATGTGTGGAGGAAGAGCCAACTAACCGTCCACATCAATACTGTATCACGCAAGCCTGTCTCGGCCATTGGCCTCAAAGACACGGAGGGAGGAGGCGATGGGGAGGAGAAGGAGGAGAGAGACAAATTAGAGAGAGGGCAAGACATGGAGGGCAGAGAGAAATGAATCTGCAAGAATGAAGATGAATTCACATGTACGCATGTCTGGGTCCACACATGACACATACAGTGTGATCCGATCCATACATTACAGTATAGGAAGTGATGAAGAGCCCCCTGGAGTGAGCTCCGTTGTCACCTCTTTGCATACATTCATCAGCTGTGCTCACACACAGCATGTTCTCACACATGGCTAGATTGGAATTCAGATACATGCATGTAGAAGGTAGTGGTCTTGGTTAAATATTGAACAAGAGTAAGAGTCCACAGCCGTGCTAGCAGCTCTGTGAAGATGTACTTAAGCAAAGCAGTGCTCAGAGCTAAATGCTAACATGCTTAAAATGAAACAGCTTGAGCATGTTAGCCATGCTAGCATTAAGCAGGATGTTTAGCAAGTTGTTTAGAATGGTAAAGTTAGCTAATTACAACAAATAACAATCACACGTACAAAAGTAATAATAAGAAACTAAAGTATTGGTACCTGATGATGACACAAAATGAAAAGTCCGGGGATCACCAAAGTCATTACAATTCATCCCGAGGGAAACATGAATGTCTGTACCAAATTTTCCTGAAAATCCATCCAATACATCAAGGCGTTTAACTCAAAACCACAAATGTGAATCTCAAAGTGGCGCTAGAGGAAAAGTCAGGGGATCACCAAATATCATCAGGAAATTAATATTGTGCCAATTCCTATGAGAAAATGTTGAGATATTTCACTGGAAATGGGAGAATTTTGACCTGCTGGCGGCACTAGAGGAATAATTGATGCCGACTTGAACCATGAGATGGGACACGTTGACAACATTCAGCCAAAACCTCAGTCCTAAACTTACCAAAGTGTTTTAGTGGCTTAAACCCAACAACACATGGAATGCAGGACTCAAACCCCTGACCTCACCATAAGAGGATGTCGATCTTGCCAGGCAGGAAATACATTTCCTATAAACTGTATTGGGAGAAGCAGAGTAGTAGTATAACAAAACTTTTTTTTGTAGAACACAGGGTTGTAAGTGATGGTAAACGCCACATGCAGCACTACAAGACGTCCCCCAGTGTTTGGTTTTAGCAAAGTTAAAGCCTCATCCTTGAGACATCTTCTCGCTGCCCCCAACCAGCAACTCTCTCCCCTCCATCTCCGTCTCCCTCCTGCCTCTCTGCCTCCGACACTTTGGGAATACTAACCACTGGGCTTTTCCCCTCCCCGGGCTTGACCTGGTATCGCCGCCACTCCTCTTCCACAAGCCCGAGGCGTTGGCTGAACTTAAACTAGGTTAGGGGTGGAAATGGAAAAAGGTGCAGTAACAGCAGACATACGGGGCGTAGAGGAGTGTTTGCTTAATAACCAGCCAGCAAAGGTACGGGGAGTGACTACCACTCCATCTCTCTCCCGTCTGAATCTTTCTCTCCCGCTTTCCATCCATCACATCTTTACATTCCATTTTCTTCCCCTCACTTTCAATCGCTCCCCCTCTGTTGCAATCTATGGTCCTTTTTATCTCTATATCTCCCCCTCTTTCGCACTCTTGCTCATTCTCCACTTCTCACTCACTGTTGTAAAATCAATCAGTTCTGAATTACTCATTTACTCTGTCTCTCAGTGCTGCATATTCTCTCTGCCACAAAGGACTCCATTAATTTTCTCCCCTCCTCTCTCTTTCTCTATACTCTGCTTGATAGAATCAGATGCTATTTGTCTATTAAGGGGCCACAGGGATATTTAATAAAGGGCCTGTGTAATAACTGTGTGTGGTTTCATGTGTGTGTGCAGCAGTGTGCATTTCCGACCCGCGAATATCCTTCCATTCTCCACCTTGATGAGGAAATTAACATGTCCGATGTGGTGGCTGATGAAAAGTCATCTCGACGCCAATGGTGAATGTCGCACTTAATTTTCTATTTAGCTACAGTAACCCTAACCAACTTTAATTGATTAGGTGATCAAAAGTAATTGGTATTAGGCCGCAGCTATGGATTCATTTGTCTTTTATGAATACTAATTGACCCCAGACTGCCCCTGCGCCCACACCTCCCCCTTTCTCTGGTACTCTTCCTTTCCTTTGCAACACTTACCGGACCTGCAAGTCATTGCACATTCTATCCATACCCTCACTCTTTTGTATGTGTGTGTGTGTGTGTGATTGTGTGGGGGCGGCGTGTGGGTGCGTTTTCCTCTGCTTGTGTACGTGTGATTAAGTATTCGTCTCTCAGCTTCCTTGCCCCCCAGCCTTGGGGAGAAAACCAAACAATTCTTTTTGACATCCATTATCTCTGTATGTGTGTGTGTGTGTTTAGCACTTGCATGTACACCAGTATGTCCATTTGTGAAGCAAATTGGAGCAGAGAAAACTGCAGGTCTTTGGGAATGAATGTGGGATGAATCTAAATAATCTAAACAAGCATCATTTCCTCAACTAATGTTTGACATTTATGCTTGGTAAAAAAAAATATGAATGGAATGGAATGGAAGAAAATATGTCTCCCCCTCTGCACCCCTGCTAAGCCTCTGGCACACAGCTACATAAAATTCAATCTCACACACACACACA
>CALSBV010011200.1:13938463-13950963 GCA_943590825.1 Bovichtus diacanthus
CACACACACACACACACACACACACACACACACACACACACACACACGGCAGATACAGAGGCGCACAAAAATAAGACACAAAAACTAAAAGACCCCCAGAGTTCACCTTCTTAAGTCAGAGCAGTAAAGGGTAGTGACCGTTACCCTAGCAATATGTCCTCTAAAATGCCAGCTATTGAGAATATATATATAGATATTGAGAATGATTGGAGACTGATTTGAACTGACTGATTTTGCTGCTTCTTCACCAATGAGCTATTAATCAGACTGGTGGGATTCTCCAGAGAATATTTTCCTTTACAGCGAGACTGTGTAACCCGACACACACAGATAAGAACACCAGCACACCCACAAGACTAGACTGAACCCTTATCGCAGTTTACTTCCTTTCTCTGGCAATGTGTTTATGTCAGAAACACAAAAATGTAAGAATGTATACACACACACACACACACACCTCCAGCAGCCCTGCAGAGGCTGAAGCTATAAGGCTGTCATGGCAACCATTCTGCAAAGGTGTGATTGGTCAAGGGAACGACGTGCAGAGAAACGTTTGCTGAGAGGAAGTATGTAAATGTGATACACATAACAGGAACATTTGACTAAATGACAATTGTCCTGGCTCCAGCAGCACACCGACGAGATTAAACATCAACATTATTATTTATGATTAAAACGCTCCGACCTCTCTTGGAGCTTGATGAAAGACCTAATGGGAAAATTATTATTTTTCCAACAGTTGTTACAATCACAAAATGTTGCCATCTCCCACTGATTTTCAGTAATTGAAACACCAATCATCATCACGTGTGCAGTCTTAGATTTCTGGAATAATATTATAAGTGCAAGGGTACAGAGGGAAGTGCTGAATGTTTATTTGCCACACCAAAAAAGAGCAGTATGATCATATCTCTTTCCACCACCGCAGGTCACCTGTGCCCAATTAGAGAAAAGAGAAAATCAAACTAGTCAGGGCTTGGAAAATGATCGATCACTCTGACCCCATGTGTGCAACATACGTATATGTAACATGTCAGGCAATAAACTGGGCTAATACATCAACTAGCACATTTGTTGAACCTAACAATCCCACGATGACCAGAACATTTGGACCGTGGATAGTTTTGCAGACTGGAAATGACAAAACTGTCAAGGTATCATGTAACAACAGTCCGCTTTTTATTGATAGTTTAGTCTCATTCGTCCCTTTTTTGGACCCATGCATTTATTCAAAGTGGACTTAGTTTGCATTATGTGGTTGAGTTTACACTAGTGGGATAAGGTTAAGATCTATGCAAATGAGCTGTAGTCTTTCGATATCCGCATAGAAGAGGTATAGCACTCTGAATCCCCCTGCATTACCCTAATTAATCATTCATACTTCACATCTACATATTCAAATTACCTGAGCTTAAGTCACAGCAAGTGGGGGAGGAGATGGAACAAGTGATGGAAGGATAAGTTGCAAGGAGGAGAGAGGAATGCAGGAGCGAAAAGAAAAGAAGAGTAGGCTTTTGTTTATGTGATGTCTGTAAAAAATAGATTTGTTCCAGAGTCTTGATTTCATCTTGAGGCCCTTGATGGGTCCAAACAGCAGCAAGCAGTTAGCCTGTGACCGTGTAGTGCCGTCTGCATTAACACTTGAGTCTCCTGGTTATTCAGAAGAAGCTATGTGCTGTCAGAGCCACAGCACCAAAGTCTTTATGGCCACAGCTGACAGACTCTAACCTCTGCCCTATTAGTGAACATACTGGGAGCCTCTGCGCTCTCTTCTTTCTGTCTCTGTGCGCTTCCTCTGAGAGCTTTGATTAGGGCTTCAGGAAACCAGAAGACAGAGAGCATGATGACAGACAGAGAGAGAGAGAGAGAGAGAGAGAATATAAAAACACAGAGAGAGAAGAGAAAATGGGGAAGAAGCAAAGACAATATCCAAGGGAAAGAGAACCAAGATGATATTCAAAATGTTTCAAAAAAGCACATACGTATAAATAGGTACTGGTGGGTTGAATATATATTTTTATGTAACTATGTATGGCTCTGCAACAGACATGAGGAAAGCATCAAAGTGGACAAAGGGAAGGAGGACAGCAGAGTGACAGAAGGTGAAGCGCAGGTGAGGGTGAAGGAGTACATCAGAGGCATGTGGTGAGAGCGAGGGCTGTGTTAACCTGTGTTATTGATGCTGTGCACCAACCCCCCCTGTTATCCACCACTGGTATCCCCTGGGCTCAGCATACACAAGATGATCTATGGATCCTTAGGGGTCAGGGAGTCGGGAGTCGGGAGTCGGGAGTCAGGAGTCGGAGTCGACTCCCCCTTAGGGAGCCTAAGGGGGGGGGTCGCAGAGAGATACATTTGGGCTGGAACTGGGGGAGTTGGACGTCTAGAGGGTCTGAAAGCAACTACGTGTATGTTTTCACAATAATATATTCAGAAGTCAAATCAAGTTTGTATCTTTCAAAAGCATCAACTATTTAATTTTCTGTCAATAGACTAACTGCTTTAGAACGACGTCCCTGTAAGTCAGACGCTTTAAAAACAGTTTTCTGTTTCACGAGGATAAGTGTAAAGCCGTTATGGCTGCGGAGGACATATGTACGTCCACTGAGCACGTTTTAGCCTTAAGATAGCAAAGGTTAGTTGGAAACTGGGTGGAGGGGCTAGTGAAGGCTGAGCACTGCAGGTAGGGGATGTTTTGAGTGGGAGTGGAGGTAAGAGAGTCGGGCTTGACTGATGACTGGGTGGGTTGGCTGGCTGATGAGCAGAGAGGCTGGCTGTCAGTGCGAGCCTGTAATTGAGGGTGGGTGTGAGCTTCCCCCATGGATTCTTTATATTCTCTGACAGCTGCAGCACAGTACAGGCTGTTCACACATAGCTGTAGTAATCATGAGCTGCTCCTACAGACTGGACTACCGTACATCTATCAGCTAGATTACACAGATGAATTGGGATGTATGCGCAGGTACGGCGATACGTGTAATGCAGGACTCAGACTCATGTACATTTTGCTTGAAACTATCATTTCTAATTCAGGATCTAATGCATAGACAATTGGTGGCCGTTTGATTTAAGGTGAATTGACAGCAAGAGTAACATGACTTCTTTCTCTGGGGTAGCTGACCTATAAGACTCCCACAAGAAGAAGACGCAGAGAGAGACATTTATTTCAAAAAGCTGTTTTGTCATGGGATGAAAAAAAAAATCCTTCATTTTCTATTTCGATCCATAGCTGAGTGGTGTGTTTGATAAAGTGTAGCACCCCGGGGAGTCTGGGCCTGTGATCCGGGGGTGCTGCAGGTTGAGAGGGAACTCACATCTGCTAGTGCCTCAAATCCACTGCATCAATAAACCAGACTTAAACGTATTTCAGTTTACCATTTGCTCACTTCGTGCTGGCATTTCAAATCTCTCTACAGCCATCTCTTTCTTTCTGTCCCCGTTTGTCTCCCTCCTTCTGTCAAGTTTTCTTTACTGACAAGGATGGTGAGCCCTGTAGCATTTTATACATCTGCCATTCTCTCGCTTTTATTCTCTCTCCCTCTCTGCCCTCTCTTAAAGTAAGGGGATTTGTGGCTAACCCCTGCAGTATTAGTTTCTGTTTACTTTGGGTGATCACTGCACTTTGCCTGGCTGATGGAAAAGCCATGTTGTGCCCTGGCTGTCCCCTAACCTGCCCACAAGCACACACACACATGCAGTGCCATTTCATGTAACTCACTTGGAAATCTCGGAACAAATCTTCTGCATGGGAGGTCACCGAGGCCCTGAGGACGCCTCGTGCTTGACACAGTCGCCCACAGATGTGGCCTGCCCGTACAGCATCGAGCGGTCGCAATGGATCCGCAGTTTTCAGCGGGAGGCGAGGGAGCAGTAGTGGGGTCAGGTTTGGACAGAACCAGGGACACGCTCCACTGGGCCACACAGACGAGCTGCTGTCGCTCTAATTGGCTGCAGAGCAGGAATGAAAGCCCAATACACTACACTCATATTAGCCTCCGCTTTAAGGACAATAGGAGCTGAAGAACCACAACAGCAAAGCAGACGAGAATTAATGATAGCCATTATGGCTGCCAGCAACCACAATCCGTTAATTTCAAACCAGGTTCTTATAAGACGGGTAATTAAGGGCCAAGTACGCCAAGCTGCATCTTCTGGCATGTAATATTTCTGCTTTTAGTGAAACACATCTGACAGTGAGTTTCAATTTTAGATCTTAGCCCACACTTCTAATCTGTCTTGACTGTAGCTTTGGGCTATTTGGCAAAAAACATTTATGTTCCTTTGGTTTAATGCCTTAAATTAGCCCACATCACACTGCTCTCAGTCTGACCTGTTTAATACATCCTGACACCAGCAATTCCCCAGCAAGCGTCTGAGTGTGTGCAGACATGGGCTCAGCAATCCCTCCCTGCGTCTGTACTCCAACAGGGGAATTCAAAGACTCATATTTCGGTGAGGATATAAAAAGGAGTGGGAGAGCCCACGAGAGGGAAGAGATAGAGGAAGGAGAGAGTGTTTTTTATGCTGAGAGTGAAAGGATTTTAAGTAGCCTGTGTAAAGAGGTGGTGTTAATTGCCACCGATTCCTCTCCCTCTCTCAGTTTCTTCTTCATGTGTACGGTGTCTGGCAAACCAATTTACACAGGCGGCATCAAGGAATTTCTGTGTGCAATCAGATAATACGCAGCAGAGCCAGAGAGGCTGAGCTCAGAGTCAAGATAATGGCTGGATGTAAGGGAAATCTCATCACATGCTTTCTTCTTCTCACCTCCAAGCAAATCAGAAACACAAACAGGCAGATGTACAATGACGAAATCCATGCCTGCTCCCATGCAGGCATATATCGCTGCATAATATATCAACAAATGAAAAGATGAGACACATCCAGAGGGAAACACGGGAGTCTCATCATTCAGAAAGAAGAAGTTGCAAAGAAATCCCGGAGATGTGATTTTGACAAGTGCACGACATTCACCCACTCTGACAGCCGACTTGGTGAGAACGACGTTGGTGGGCGAGCAGGATGAATAAACTCCATCTGACATGGTGATGAGCCCTGACCTTTCAGGATGAGAGGAGGAGGATGTAGAGACAGGACTCATACTACTGTGGGGGTGGCTGAGTGACACAGACGGCGGAGAAAGATGGGTGCCCTTGTATGCTTTTGTGTCTGTGCATGTGCGTGTTTATGTATGTAGGACACCCATACCCACACATTGAGGTACAGTATGTTCATGTTTGTGAGCCCAAAGCTACGGTTCCTTCAAAATATGACATGAATCCAGTGTGATAGAGGCAGAGCAGGAGCAGAGGAATATTTAACCCTGCTCAGGGCTCCTGTATTGGGTTAAAAAGGCCAGATCTTGCAAGCCTTGTCTCCCCATTTTCAAGACAGTAATTGATGCAAACGGAAGAGAAGACGAACAAAACTAAGCGTATGTTTGCATGTGCACAAAAGAGACAGGAGAAGACTTTTTGAAAACGATGATAAGTAAGATTTTATGAAGCTTTCCTCTCAGTTCAGATAAAACCTGTGCAGCTCCCTGGTTGCCTCTCTCCTTCCATCTCCGTCTCTCACTCTGTCGCTATCCTTCTCCTCCTCTGTCCCTCTGGCTGGGAGAGACATAACAGCTAGTGACAGAAGTTAAGTGATTCCCAAACCCGCCGTTCGCACAAAAACCCGGCAGCAAAACACTGTCTTGCACATGGATACTCATACATGTGCCCACACATCAGATTAGGAGAGTGGCAGACAGTTTGTACTATGCGCCTGCCTGTATGCATATGCATATGTTTATATTGTTTGCATATCCATTCATTCTAGCGTGCGATGGCTCCCGGGAACACATCTTAGGAAAATTCCTTTGCTCCTATGCAGATGGAAATTAGTTAGTAGCTAAATCTGGTACAATACATCTGTTCTTCTTGTATTACTAAGTATTTCTTTTACTTTTATGCATCCTATGCTGACGCTCTCTCTTTTCACTTTTCTGCTACTTATTCGCTCCGTCTCCCTTTGCTTTTTGCTAACCTCCAGTCCATTTCAGTGTAGATATCAACATCAAGGCTTCTGTCCCGCTCTCTCCTCCATCCAGAAGTGAGGTGTAGGAGGAAACGTCTAGACTAGCCAACAAGAGAAGTTAAAACCACTTAGTCAGCAGTAGATGTCATACTACGCTTATAACCTACTCACACACACTCACGGGCATGCACACACATACACACACCATCCTACTCTGACTGACTGCATGAGCTGAGAAAGTAGTAGAGAATGGACATATTTTAACTTTAAAGATGCCAGTTTTGTGTCGACTGAGCCGCTCTGCCGCCATGATCAAAGACATGTGAACGACTGGTTGAAGTTTATCTGACGCACTCATGCACATCACAGACCGGGGAAGCCGGTCAAGGAAACTAACAAAAAAGGGAGTGTGTTACTTCTTCTTAACATCAAAGGAATATCTGCAAACGTACATGTATGCAAATTGAGCAAACAAATGTGCAATAGATGAATATAATAAAGAATGCTGACAACAAAGTCCTAGGAACTAAAAGCTCTCTATCTTCTTCCATTCACTCCACTTCACATCCACTGGGCTAATTAATACACAAGCAGGAGCATTTGAAACCATTAATCATCCATTTACGAGGCCAGTCCGAGCATTAAAAAGGTTATTTGCCTGATAAAGACTGCGTAGTGAAGCTGAGGTCTTTAGCACTAGTAAGAGCCTTCCCGATCCTCAACACTTAGAGAATAAATGACCACAAAGTCACACATAAGTACAAACACACAGGAAAACACACACACAAAGAGAAACATTCACTAGAGAAAAGCCAGCGACCGCTTCACTGACGGTATCGTTGTCTAATAAGTAAAAAGTACTTCATTTGAATACAAAAAGTCTTTTACTTGGAGCTAAGGAGATGTACCACATTTCCCATTTGTTCATTTGAAAATCGAGCGAGAAAGAAACAAACTGACTATTGAACAGCGTATAGGAAGTGCTCCTCATTAGTGTTTTATTAAAAAGCAGCCTTTAAAGTTATTGTGCAAGGTTGTTGAATTTTAATGACCCCTTACTGTGCTCTAGATAGCAATCTGGTTGTGAACATAGATACAGGAGGAGAGGAGAAGTAAGAAGTGAATGGAAAGGAGAGGAAGGACAGATGAGGAGGGAGATGAATGGAATAAGAAAGAGAAGAAGCAGAAGAAAGAGGAAAGGAAAAAGTCTGATGACGAGACCAGAGAAAACGAAGAAGAAAGAGTTGGAGAGGGCTTGATCCAAATTAGTCTTTTCGTGGCGGGATGATGAGATAAAAAGAGAATGATGACATAGCTGTAAAGATCTAAGAGAGACGACAGAAGGAGGAGAGTTGGACCGGGATCCTTCAGATGGAAGAGGGAAATGGGTTAAAAGGACAAGTCTCTTTCTATCTGTGTATTTATCTGCCTACAGTATGTATATCTAGTCCACCAGTTCTCCATCTGTCTGCGTCTCTCTGCCTTCCAGTATGTCAGACAGCAGCCTGTAAGCCGTCACTGACATGTGTCACATACTGGTGCCACTTCCCTGTTGAGATCTTATTGTCTGAATGACAGCTTGTTCTCACTGACATCAGCAGGACGCACACACACACACACACACAAAACATATATACACACATGCACGTGTGGCTTTTAAGCTGCGTTTAAAGCGCTACCCTTGGCGCGGCGCACCGCCGACGAGCGCTTAAAGTTCAAATAATTTCAACTTTGACCTCGATTGCCGCTGACCTTTCAAAGTGCAACCAATGAGATAACAGCTGTATGAAGTGACACAAGCAAGAAGGGGAAGTATCCATAGAAACAAAACTACGCCCGACCTCACAGTGAGCGCAGAGAACATTTCCTATCACACGCAAGAGTGTCACAACAAGATAGTGATCCAACGACAGCTGCTGCCCATGATGAAGAATATATATGAAGGTTTAAAGCTGTAATGATTAATAACTTATATAACTAGCTGGTGAACAGAGTGGAGCGATTAGCAGCTAAGAGTCTACTTTGGATAGGTGTTGGACCAAACCAGGGTAAGAAGTGGAGTGAAATCTGAATAAAGTTGTCAATTGGCCAGATGACACAAAATGTTGCTCTGTGTCTGCTGGATATGTAGATGTTGCTAAAAAGGTTCATTATAGAAACTCCAAAAAAGTTATAATGATGTATTTTGTAGCTTATTAAAGTCCCCAAGAGTCAAACACAAACTTGGTACAGCTTTAAACAAAGGATAGGACCAATAGAAAAATAGATGATTAAAATCTTTTATTCTGTCAATTAGCAATGATCAGAGACAGACAGAGGCCAAGGAATGAGACATGTAGCCATTATTTGTGGTTCTCTTTAAAATCAGATATGAAAGAAAACAGAAGGAAGAAGCAAAAAGATTTACGTTCTTTTTTTCTACCCCTGGTAGAAAAGACACAGACACACCCACTTATACACATACACACAAAAGAAAATATTTGCATAAATGACAAGTAGCAGACATTCGGCCTCTCGGCTTCCTGAATGGCAGTAATTGTGTTTTGGAGCTGAGTGACGGACAGGGTTTGAATGGCAGAAATGAGTGCAGTGGAAAAGGTCGTAGAGCTCGTTATGAGTAGCAGGTAGCAGCGGTAATGTTGCAGCTGCCATGATTAGACCATTGAGTTGCGGCCTTCTTGATTCCTCTATTGTTTCTGATGTAGGGCTGGGATGCATTGAGGGATTTTGACAACTTTATGCGATGAACCACTTCTGTGTGTATGTGTGCATATGTGTGTTGGCTCCCCCCAGATGTTGTGAGTCAGCGTTTCAGAAGGCTCGTTGCCGTTTGACGCCCACTTCTCTGACTAAACGGGTTTGTTTTTCAAATGTCAGATCATGGTGGGAGAGTGCGGCAGCCCTCCGACTAGGCTATGATTGTTTTCCCAGAAAAATGGAATGGAATGAAGGCGAAGAAAGATGGAGGGAGAGAGCAAGGGGAGATGATGACTGCTTTCCATTATTAGTCTGGCTCATTCTACCGACAGAGGAAATAGTGAGGCTCTCTCGTTCTGCTGATCGATCCCTCCGTGCTGGGAAGATGGCCAGCACAATACACTCTCTATCTCTCCATCTATTTATTCCTTTCTCTCCATTTTCTCCTCTCTTTTTTATCTCTCCATCTGTCATTTGGTTTCTATTATGTTTTCTCAGATAATTGCTTTTCACTGCAGATAATTCTTGAAGTGAAGTCCTTCGCCAATGAACAAATTCTCATAAAAAGTTATAAGTTCTTACATTACAGTCCCTGTAAAATGGAGTCCAGAGCTCAGTTCATGGCATGTGATAAAAGTGAAATACGAGTGGGAGTTTTGCAAGTTGAAGGGTGAGGGCGTGTGTCATCTTGATGGTGGCGCTCGCACAGGGCCTAAAGGCAGCGACTGCTTATACACGCTTTAAGGTCACGGCAATAAAAGCCAAAAAAGCACTGATGAAATATGATTTGAGTCAAACACATTTATTACTCTACATGCTGTAGCACTGGCATTTCATTGAAATTGCTACTGTAAGCATGAGGGTCCCAACAACACTACATCTCCTTGTGTTTAATGTGCATCTGCACTATAGACAAAGTGGGCAAAAAAAAACTTCATATAGTGGATTGGAAACAAGCCATCAGCTCTCACCGATAAATTAAAAACACTGCACTGCTGAGCCCATAATGAGACATTAAACTTCACAAGTCATTTGAGGAGTACAAAATACTTTTTTTTCATCCAATATCTTCTTTTCTGTGTTTTATAGAGTAAATAGGTACATTATTTAACAGCTGACAAAGGTCGGTGTTCACTAAATAAGTCTGGAAAAGGATTAACTATATACACTGTTTAAGTGTTAAAGTGACCTACAGCACTGAAACTTCAAATGTGCTCATAAAAAAGGAGAGGCTTCTAAAGGAAATCAAGTGTGATAAGGGTTTTTAAAGCATAGGAGGTGGTTTGAACAAAACCATGTAAAGCGTAAAGGCAAGGTGAGGTGGAAGGAAGGGGAACTGATTTCACTAGAGCCCTCGAAGTGCAGACTAAACCTTTACCTAACCCCCAAATGCGGCAGCACGGTACTTCGATTTGACTAAACATTAAGTGATTAGAAATCTGTCCATGGTTGAAACAAGTCTAAAGAAATAGAAAGAAAATAATTATAACTGAAAGAAAATAATAGTAATATTTTTGAAGCGAAAATGCCAAACATTTTCCCGTTTAACCTGCTCAAGCATGAGAATTTGTTGGCTTTCTGTGTTTTACGTTATTCTTCGAATATCTTTTAAGATTTTACCTTGAGCTGCCAGAAACTGTGATGAGCATTTTATTTTAAAATTCTAGAAATGTTAAACGCTAACCAACTAACTACTTAATTGAGAAAAAGAGAAGAGATTGAACAGACTGCAGTCCCGTTAATGCACTCGTAGATGTACAGTGTGACATGAATATATTGATCATGCACCGCTGTGTTCGTATCCAATGGTGAGGTATTCTGTCTGCTGAGGAGACAGTCTAAAGAATTCATGAGACAAAGCTGAGAGCAGAAGGGCCATCGCTCAATGTCAGAGATTCATCATCTCACAACGCACACGGACAGTCACACGGTGAGCTTCTTCGGCTTACTCCTAACTTCATAACGCAGACTGACAAAGCCAAATCACAGTCCACAGTGAGGGGAAACTTAGAGAGACCAAGAAGAATCCTCAGTGAAACACAACACTTGTCACACATACAATCACCTCCTCTCACGAATCGCTAAGGAAATGTGTGTGAGTACGCCCCTTTCCCATGTGGTCGCCGCAACAGAGACAGCACTGTCACTGACTGAGCCCCCTGTAATATGGAGGAGTTGACAGGTAGCTCTCCTGCGGGACTCGTGCGACCACAACAAACTAGTACCACATGCGTACACACACGCACACACACACAGGACGTGACGTGACAGACTGAGAATCTCGGCGACAATGTGGGATCCTCAGCACATCAATAATGCAGCGCCTCTGACAACTGGAGGAATCAAACTCCCCGCACCGTCTAACTCCACCATCCTTCTTTCTCCCTCTCTCTCATTTCATTCTCTCTCTCTCTCCCTCTCTCTCTCTCTCTCTCTCCCGCACGTCACCCCTCGCGCTCTATCCCCCATCCATCTCTGTTCACTTCGTTACCCTCTCCTCTGCTCCAGCATGAAGACAGAGCGTGAATTAGAAAGCAGGCAACGGGAACAGCAGAGCCGCTGTTGTTCAGACAACTTTGCTGGATAGTATTGAGAGTGATAGAAAAACACATTTGGCCTTATGGGATCAAAACACATCTAAACAGCTGGTATGCATATTAATGACAATATGTGTGTGTGTGTGTGTGTGTGTGTGTGTGTGTGCATCCGTGTCTACAGTAAATGCACATTTGTTTGGGCTGTTAGCTGAAGGAATATCGTTCGGTTGTTTAGCTCGCTTGTCATATCAGCCACATAAGCGGCAACCTAAGAACACACATACACAGCAAAATGTCTGTCAAAGAGCAGCGTCTCGTGGTGGCACAGCAGCCATCTGTAGCCATGACAGATGAGAGCTGCTAGAGTCACTGGAGTTTGTACATACAGTACAGACACACAGAGAACAGAGCCCAAGGCCTGCTGATTTTGGATGTCACCGCAATGGCTGTCACCAACTGCCATGCCATTGTATTGCCACATAAATCTAAATTGTCTGGTGCCCTGAGTGTGTGCGTGTGCATCCTTGCGTGCGTGCATACTCTTGTATGTTTGTCCCCCTCCTTGTCTATTTCTTGCTTTTGCTCTGCCTGCTTCACAAGCCCTTTACTCTCCTGATGCATTGCCATTTTTGTCAGAGTGAGTTAAAGGATAATTCTGGTTTTATTTCTGTAGTTTTGGCCATCATTCATGTTGGTTGATGACAGTGTACTCACCAAGTTGAATAACGAGATCTGGAAACAGAAGTAGTTATCTGATCAGACTCACTTGGAAGCGAAAAAACAAAAGCTAAAATATTGATAATACAGAAACATTGACTCTGTTATCAATCGACGTTTACTTCCTATCTCAACTTTTACCTACCAAACTTCATGTAAGTACGCATGTACACAGTCCTCCATTGCAATAAGGGAGTATTACCAATATTTTAGGTTTTACCTCCAAATAAGGTAGTTTGATAATGTGGTTTAATTATAGGCTCTCTGCTGACAGCATGTTGCAGTGTTCCCAGATCTCAGCAATAACTTGACCAATAAATCAAGTACACTGACATCATAACTGACAAAATGATGAACAAGACTGCAAAAATAAGACCCAAGTTGTAATAAACTGGAATGTTCATTTAATATGGAGTTGAATAATATGTTACTGCAGAAATGCCACTGAGACAAATCCCTGTGCATTTATTGCAGTTGGTGATTCTGTCTTTTTACTTTCCCCCTCATTCCACACTTCCTTCCTAATGG
>CALSBV010011200.1:13969764-13990555 GCA_943590825.1 Bovichtus diacanthus
ACATTTAAAAAATGTTCTTAAAAGATTTATTTTCAAGTTGTTTGAGAACTTTATTGTCATAATTGCACTTGTCCATAATGACAATGGCACCTTCTGAGCAGCCTTAATTAAAAATGATTTCCACATTTCAGTTTTGCAAGTCTACAATTTGTCTCTACTGAATGGTGGATAAAAACTGCTTTCAATTGTTTTCTGAAACAGAGTTCTGAGAGGGATCATTTTTCATAAAGAATTATTTGTGTTTTACATATCTGAGAAATGTATATAGATCTAAAAAGAGAATGGGTGGGGGCTGGAACAAAGAAAAGACCAAGTGCAAGTACAGAGAAGCTGAGCAACACTGAACTGACCTCCACCCGGCTGACAACAGACGACCATCAACAGTTTAGTGCATCTTTTCCTCTTCGTCTTCTTACATCTCAGAGATGTAAAAACCAAAATAATTATTTATGAAAATGATGTTAACTATGGAATCCAGTACATCGGGGACAGGTACAGTCTCGGGAAGTTGCGAGACATTTCCATTCCTGGAACAGTTTTGTTGATCCATTACCAGTTATACTGATTTGGAAGTTACCAACAGTTAACTTTGGGTCTGGGCCTCATTTCGATACCATGTTCTCTTTAAAACAGCTGATTTTGACTTCAAACATTGTTTTGGTTAAGTTAATGAGATGCAATAAAGTAAAGCAGCTTAGTCCACAGTATAACTCTCACTATCAAATGGAAGAGAAGAGGAGGGAAAGACTTTACTATAATTGGTTCATTAGAATTGGCTGAGGCTGTTGTGTGTGTGTGCACATGAACTCAAGCATGAACACTGGTGTGTGAGTGTGCAGGCATGTACTGTACAGATAGACACACACACAGACACACGCTTATACTTCAAACAGGCTTGGATTATACAACCCAGTCTCTTGTGATGAGGAAAGACATTTTTAGCTAATGCATAACATTAACTTGATTTCCTAAAAACACACACACAGAGTAGGCACACACACCCACTCATATAAATCTGCCGGCTTTCTCCCTACCATTATCTTTGATGCATATGGCAGATTAAAATCGATATAAATCGTTGCAGCACGTGGAGTGAATGTGCGTCTGATTTTCAGTCAAAAAGGGAGAAGATTATAAAGAAACATTTAAATAGACCCTGCGAGACGAGGCACGGCTTCATTTGTATCAGTCAAAAAGAGGTGACGACACTCAGGATTCAGCTGTTCCCTCTCATACGCGCTCTAGGGGTTATTGTTGACATCCTCCTGTGAATTAATTCAATTTTGAAGACAGCGTTAGCATTGATGCAACTGGGTTAGCATTGACGTTAGCATTCAGCGGAGAACAAACGTCATGATTACCAAAGCACAAGCGGCAATTGCTAACCCCATTTAGACATACAAGGGCAGCGCTAGCCTTATTCAACGGCATTGCAGCATCTAACCTTATTCAAAGTGAAACCCACATCTCTGAACACCCTTTTAGCACCCATGCTAAGATGTGATGAGATGTGTTTTCCATTTCCAAGGCCTCAGATAGAGCTTCAATACCATTTCCTGTAACCGCACCTGCTCGTTTGAGATGGAAATAGAGAGGTAGAGGAGACAAACTACAAGGAAATTACGAGACAGTGAGAACATACAATTCCATTCCATGCCATTTACATTTAATTTTTTCCCCATTTTTGCTTCCCTACTTTTTATATCCCTTATCCCTCTATTTTCATCCCCACTCTTAGCTTGACAATTTTACATTTGTGATGATTTGGCATCATACCAAAAGGATTTACTTTTCCAATTTAACTCAAGCAGCCTCTCTGTCTCTCTCCCACTCTGTCTTACTCTCATATTCCGCATCCCATCCTCCTTCTTAGAAACACACACATGCTGTCTGCAGCCATTTGTGGGGTGTCACATTAGAACAGGCTGTGAAATAGTAACAAACAAGCCCACACTTTGTGACACCATACATTTGTCTACATAAAGAAATCAATCAAACAGAAGGAAAGAATCGGCAAACAAAAGTATGTTTTCTCTGATTAATTTGAGGACATTTCCATAAGAACATCCTTGTTCTCCTCTGACAAGTAGTGTCTCCCCTTTTATTAACTGCAAACCTGAGCGGTGATTCTCTGTTTTCTATAATCACTAATTGCTTTGTATCACACAACTACGCAAATATGGAAGATGCACGTCACATTTACAATAGATTTGGTCAAAATCAGGCACCGAAGTGAGCTAGCTACTTCAACAGAACTGCTATTTGGGTAATTGTAAACGATCCACAGCCATATTAGATACCTGATTTAGACGTAAGCATTAATTCTTAGTGTTAATCTTCCGCACCAGTTGACCAACATGGCTGCCTTTGCAAGGCTGACAACAAACAGTGTTTCTAGGCAAAGAGCCCAGCTCCATCTCTCTGCCTGGCACTCTATAGACACACCCATCTCTTAGCTTCTCTCTATAATTTGATTTACCGGCCCTGTGATTGGATTACAAGGCTGACATCCATGTCCAAGCTACGAGAGTCATGTCCATTCATTCGCTGTACACACTACACACATAAAATGAATGCACACATATACACAAATACACAGAGACTTGTCTTAACTTTTTTTCTAATTCGAGATGTATGTGGAAATGTGCTGATATATCTCCAAACTACCATAGTGTTAGGCCTAATTTGGTTAATTACTTTGATATGAAAATCTATATTTGTGTCAAAAAATAAAAACCATCTTCCTGCTGTAATTCACACACACACACTCACACACAGTGTAGGCAGGCGGCGCAGCATTGATGTGGATTTGATTACAAGCTTCTGTATTCATTATATGAAGCGGATGAAAATCCCTTCTTCATCTAAATAATCCTCTGTAGCGCTCACCCTCTGTACATTAACCTTATCCTTTCCCTCACGAGACACCAGCAACATACAAGTGTAGAACAACACCCACACGCTCACCTGCAATATTTACCCAGCACTGTGACAAATGTTGCATTTAGATTGAAGTCATTTCTGCGCTTGGAAAGTGTGTGAGGTCTCAGTGATACAATCTCACTGGGACTGATTGAAGGAACTGCTATACAGCGTCTTGTCACGTTCCTCTTTTATATACATGTATGATCTTATTACTCTATTATGGTAACCGTTTCTGACAGCATAAAAAAACAAAAATGGCTGGATTCAAAAAAATGGTGAGAGCTAAAAATGGGGACAGAGGTGAGAAAAGCTTTGACTGTCACAGTCACAGTCTCTCTGCCTCTGCAATCATTAACTCACTCATGACGTGATGATGAGAGGCAGCTATGTGTAAACAAGTGACTGGTCTCTGACCCAGTCATCTCTGCTCAACGTCCTCCTTACACACAACAAACAATTTAGCATGTTGGAAGAGACACAAGACACATGCCAGATGGAGAAATGAAACAATAGCTATTTGGAGACAGACAGTATATAGCAGTCACAGTCACACTGCCTCTCCTCTGTCGCTCTCCCTCCGTTTTCTCCTTTGATACACTGTTCTTGGCAGTCTTCCTCCCTCCATCCTCCCTCCCACTGCTTGACAGGAGCAGAGTGGCAGCGATTTGTGTTGCCGTTATTACGGGTGGAAGCATGCATACTGGTATTAAAATACATGCCTGTATGTGGCATGTTCGCTCGTGTGTCTAGGTCTTTGTGTCTGCGCGCGTGTGTGTGTGTGTGTGCATGTGCGAGCATGTACGTATGTGCAGCTATTAGTGAGCACTTAATTCATCCATTAAATCAGCCCCCAGGGCCACATACTCAGTAAGGAGTGTTGCGCAGATTTGACATGGCGCACAGAGAGAAAGATGTAGCTGCACAGAGAGCACCTGCCAGTCAACTATTGATCAAAGTGTGTGTGTGTGTGTGTGTGTGTGTGTGTGTGTGTCAGCTGGAAGCATAGCAGAGCATATTCACAACTGGAATCAGTTCTAAATCATTCTATGAATCATCATCAAGACACACTAAAGGTTTCCCCGTCAATTTAGGGCTGCAGCGAGCTGCCGGCCAACCCACGCACAGATAGACACACAATGAGACGCGTTGAGGAGGCAGCTGAGTCACCGTACACCCACTGTCTGTCTGCTTTTCCACTGATTAATAGCTCTGATCACAGGACCAGCCAATGCGTGTTGAAGTCTCACTGTAGGGGATATCGACTACGAAACAAGCTCATGGAATTTTGTCATTTCAAGCTCATAGAATTTTGTTTGGTGTAAGTTTTATAATTAAAAAATAAGATAAAGTATAACATAAATTACTGTAACTCCTGAATGACTGACTGACCTGTTGGCAAAGGTTCTACTGGCAGACCAACAAGAACACTGCTCTCTGTTGCATCTTTCACAATTCATATATGCAACTTAAAGAGAGACCAAGTTCATTGAGACTGTTATATCAATAACTTATTATCAGTATATACTGTATGTCAACATAAAATGGGAAGAGATCATATCGACATTTTATGCATAAATGTAGTATTGGCAGGAATCTGCAGCATTTTATTAGCAGCAGGTTCAGTTTAAATGAGTTCCACAGGTCACATATGATTTGGGACCAAGACTACATGTTGGAGCATGAAGTCAAACATGTCTGATTACAAACAGTGCGCATGAATTATCTCATCAATCTCATAATTGAACACAGATTGCAGTTGTGTAGAGTTCTCTTGGGGGTAATTGCCTTTGACTGAGATGCAAGTAATTCAAATGGCCCCATATACACTACAGGCCCAAAGTTAATATTCTTTAGTGAGGTTAGTTTTTTCACGTACAGTACATGAACGTAAACGTACGTAAGCGTTCATGTAGGTGGTCGACCACAACAAATGGTCAGCTCGCTATCCGTCTGGTGATCACCAGCCTGCAGGTCAACTTTTTTTTTACTTATCCAGTGAAATATCACAACATCTACTAAATGGATTGGAACAAATGTTGTACAGACATTCACAGTCCCCAGACAATTAACCCTGATGACTTTGGTGTTTCCACCAACATGAGGTTGACATGTATGGTTTTAAGTAAAATGTCCCAATAACAATTGGATGGATTGCCATGTAATTTTAATTCTTTTTTGTCCCCCACACAATACATTACAATAACTTTGGTTACTCCCTGACTTTTCATTTAGCACCATCAATTCAAAAACTTTAGTTAGTCCAATATTTCTTTGACTAAATACTTGCATAACTAATCACTCTGCCATCAACCTCAGCTACACTCTGTGTTTAGTATTAATTGTCAAATCTAGCCTACACCCTTCTGCAGGATGTTCCCCTTCCCACACCTGCAATAATGATGTTTAATACAGAGTTAATATATTCTGCATAACATTTGTGTTGGTCCACTAGATCCCAATCCCACTGCAACCTTTTAATGTGATGCATTGTGACCTTAGCCTCTTCAAAAACCCATTATAAATCTGCATAGTGTCAAAATATTCTTAAACTAACAATGATATTTTTTTTATTTTGTCTGTTGTATTAGTGAAGTTATCCACCCAACAGTGACATTTTAATATGTATTCCAGTGTATAATATGTGGCACTTGGGAAGTTTTAACTTTTTGTAAAAAGAAAAACATAAAATAAAGATAAAACCACTCCCCTCGCCATCCAGATACTGAAGCGTGAAGTCTGTCTGCATACAGGGAGGAAGGTAGTCATTTGTAACACTGAGGGTAGAGGGTCTCATGGGCTCACACACTATGAATAATTCAGATTCACACACTTCAGGGTTAACTCGGTCACTTACAACTATATACACACACAAACATACGGATGCATGTTGCGCACGCATGAGAAACAACAAAACAGCCCCCCAGGACATACACAACCATCAGGCACATACTGTATACAGCACATGTAACAGATCCTGCAGACACACACACTGACCTCCCATTCCTCCACAAATGAGCACAGTAGACGGCACCAAACTTCAACATGTTCCGTGTTTCCTGAGTCTTCTGCAGCTGCTTTACTTGCTTTGAGTCAATATATTCTTGGAAGGAGGGCTGCGTTGACCTTTCACCTGGACCTTGCCGAGATCAGCTGCTTTCACCACAGAAACCCAGTGACTCAGGACTTTTCTGCTTGTTGCTTGGTAACAGAGCACAGCGGCCTAAAAAACACCATCTAAATCCAGACATCCCTTGTTCATCCTCGCTCTCTGTCTGCCTTGCTCACTCTGCTCCAACTGGCTGGGCTTTTTATCACTTCATCTAAACGGATTAAATGATAGGCAGAGAGAGTGAGAGGTAGAAGGGGAGAGGATGTAAAAAGTCTACTCTAATTACTATGAGCCCCGAAAATAAAATGATACTGCAATAAGTTTGTTGTAAATGGTAGGAGTCATTTAGCTTTCTCTTCCGTGGTCATTGCGCTTTTGGAAACACTGACATCTTTCCCTCCGTTGCCATCGCTCGTCTTTATTTGGTTTCATCACATTAGCTTGTTATCCCTACTGAGATACATGAAAAGAAAGAAATAGAAGGAAAAGAAGGAGCATGTCCCTCTGGGAGTAGGTAAGGAAGTAAAAAGCAGGACAAAAAGACGTAATATGTGGTGAACAATGCTCTAGAGAACCGATGACCCCCCCCTCACCTTCTTTTGTGCAATCTCTTTCTTTCTTACTTCTCTCCGCTTCTTTATTCTGCTTTGACTGGAAGAGACAGCGAATCAGTGTGTAAAACAACACCACTATTCATCTTTCTTCTCTGTCCCTCTGCAGCGCATACATATTCATTCAAGATCCGAGTGTTTGTTCGTATGCATGTGTGTGCCCATATGCATGTCTATGTACATGTGCACCCACTGCGGCAAGTAGCTGAGTATCAAGATGCATAATCTACATTCATCAACTCAGTTAAAGATCATAATGAGTTGATATCAACATGCAAATTGGGCTTGTGACAACAAACAACAAACAGGCGAATAAAGGAGTCTGTGGACTTGGTCACACACACACACACACACAACACTGAGGGTGAGATATAAAAAGTTTGGCCTTGGCAAGCATATTGTAGGATCCAATATCCAATACAATATCTGATATTCTTCAAAAATAATTCTAAGAATGAGTCGCTTTGTTCTTGTTTGATCTCGTGCACTTTGTTCTTGTATTCACCTTACGTGACAAAGTGAGTGCTCATGTGTATACGTGTGTATGCGTGTGCATACGTGTGTATGCCAGTGTCACCCTGTGTGCGGTGACTAGCTGTGGCTCTCACTACACTGCGGGACAGCATGTGATAACAGGTGTAACATCGCACTCGGCTTCAGTCCAAACTTTCTCCGCTCTATCTGACACTTCCTGTCTGTAGGGAACAGCATCTATTCTACAACACCAGCACTACACAGTCTCCCTTCATCCAACTTCTTTCCAAAATCTGACTGCAGTGGATAAAGTGGATGCTTTTACAATAAGGAGTTGTTGACAAGGATGGCAGTTAAAGTATTGGACAGAAAAAGACACAGATTTTGTATTTATCACAGACGTATAGAAATAAACAAGGGAACATGTGAGGCAAAGTGTAAATCCACAAGGGGATCTAGTCAATAACTAGGAGATGTGGTGGAACATAAGGAGATTGGAAGGAAGAAACCCCAGTGTGTATGTGTGTGTATCTGTAAATACATCTGATTAGACAATTATGAGTAGAGAGTAGAACTGGGCGAGGTAAAACATGAGCAGTTTGAGGGGACAACATGCATTTCCGGCCAAATATGAAGAATTCCTCCAAGGATAGGCAGCACCTTACAGCACCGTGTAAATATGAATATAAGGATGTTCATGCACGCATACACACGAGAAAAGGAAGCATATCATTTGATTGTGAGGGGTGAACTCAATTGCGTGAGACTGCTCTTGGGAATGTGTATGTTGTTCAGAAAAGAGGGTTTGCATAAACATGCAAATTACAACTCATGCATACACAAGAAAATGAACAAGCAAGAAGGCCCAATGGCTATGATTGGCTGGGTGAGACATGGGCTAGAGCCGAACAGCTTCAAGCAAAGCTACGTTAGTATCCTGATGGCACCAAGAAAAAGGTTTATTTTGATTACGCACTAGGCATGTCTATAAAGAAGGAGGGAGACAGTCTTTCAGATTGACAGGTTCCATTGTGGGTGGGATGTGGTGAATTTGCATGTGCTGTCACTGTGATTTCACACAACTTAACCTGTATTCCTCCCTCTGTGATGGTGCAGAGCTGGGAGAGAGGGGGCCTAATGAGATGGAACACTTGTAAACGTCTCCTGTTTGAGGAGCAACAATCTCTAGGGACTCTTCTCTCTTCGCTCTCTGCAATGTGTGTGTGTGTGTGTGTACATGTTTGTGTACGACTGTGTCGTGCACCAAGGAATTGAAAGCTTGCAGGAGTACTTTCATCTATTCAGTAAAGTTGGGAAAGGTGGCAATTACAATTTTAGTGGAGCTGACAACATTTTACAATTATTCAGTGTGTGTGTGTGTGTGATCTGAAGTAAATGGCATTTTTAAAAGCAGCAGTCAGCCCCAGGCCACTGATGAGCTCGTCTTGTCAGGTGGGCATGTGCACCGGTGATTGTTGGGAGGAATGGAGGGAGGGAACAGGTTGCAGTGTGACAAGAGGAGGGAGTCAGAAGAATTGTTAGCACAGTTCAGTGTTAGGGAGATAAAACACAACAGGGGATAAAAATAAGAGGCTCTTCAGATAGAATCAAAAGGGTAGAGCGAAAGAACTCCGTGCGTCAGGTTTCTTTCCTATTTCTAACCACTGCATCCGTTTCCGTGCATACAAGATTCTGCTACTTATTAAATGACCTTAGACCTCCTCCCTGTTTTCCTGAGGCACATGAGACTTGTCAGACAGCATAGGCAGCATCTCCTTGGTGTGACTCATCCTTTTGTTTTCATAATTCAACAGCTGTATCAGAAGCTGCTCCCTCTGAATTTTCAAACACAACAAAAATAATCAGGAGTTACAACATGACTCAGTTGAAGTAAGCGCAAGAGGGAGACAGGATCATCCATAAAATGACTAATGTCCCCAGGGGTCATTCTGCCCCCTACACTAAACTTGACTAAAGTGGTTTGAATGGATTGAGTATCCATGTGAGTATCAGGCTCTCGGTGGCAGTGCTAAAACTCCACACCCTTCTCAACTCCAGTTTTCAGTTTGACAGCAACAAGCAGCAGAAAGACGGGAAAAAAAACTTTGCAGAAGCACTGTACTGTGACCTCACCATTAGACTCCACACATTTCTGTCCCTAACTATAATTGGCCGACTCAAACACAAACACTCAGCATACAGTAGATGTCCTCCTCCTCCTCAGCCCTTCCCTTCATCCTTCCTATAATAACATGCATAAACAAATTCAAAGTGAACTCAATTCCCTCCCTAAGCACTGTCCACCATATGGCCCGAGAAAAAAAAAAGTTTTAACATTCAATTTCCATTCCAGCACATTCATTAGTATTCATGAATATGCAAATCCAACTGTCCCAGTTGCCATAACGATGCGGGCTCCCACTGGGAGGTGTCAGCATTGTCAGGGGAGAAAAAAGCCAACGCCCTTCCGGTTGCTGGGGCAGTGTGTGTGTGTGTGTGTGTGTGTGTGTGTGTGTGTGTGTGCATAAAAATGTGTGTGTGAACCTCAAACAGATGCTCCTGTATATTTATGACCCGTTTGACTGCTGTCTCAGAGCGTTGGGAATACAACCAGTCCCATAGCATCATCCATACAAAATCATACATATACACACACACACACACACACACACTTATGTCCACTGTCTTACACACACCGGTGGTATACCGGGGCTTTGAAGGACTTGTGAACAACCTTAACAGACCTAAAGCTACAAAGTAATATGCAAAGTAAATACAAAGTCTCTCATGTGAATGTGAAGAGTAATGAATGAAATGAAGAGGTGTGACAGTATCAAAGGCAAGCTGGTGTACAATATACAGTACTTTACCCTGTACTGTGGAGGGAATATGAGAGAAGCATGGGGACAGATACTCACATACAGAGTCAATACATATGCAAAGTTTCCCTGTAGGAAGTAGCTGTGTCAGCAGCTCCAGTGGCTCACTGCAAAATGAAGGGTAATCTCTAGGTAGAGAGTGCTTAGGGCGCGGAAATACACACACACACACACACACACACCCTCACCCACTCTGATGGAGTGTAGGGGGAGAAAGAGAGCAGCTGCTAAATGCTTCAGCACAGTAAAAAGAGACTCACAGTGGACACAAACTTGACAGGCTTTCTTGCAGAGCCAACACACCATGGAGCCTATTCATGACTACATTGGATGCTGAAATGGAGAGGCACTTATCCACAATACAGACGGGGAATGAGGTGGAGAAGAGGGAGAAGGTGGATGGATTGGGTTTGACAAAGCTTGGATCTTCATAGTGACGGTATACCCCAAAGAGAACTGAATTTGGTGCGCAGGCAAAATGTGAGGAAGGGAACTTTTAAAAACACCTGCGATTGCTTAACAAGGTCATGTGACTGGCGACGTGGGTTCTTGTGTGCGTGTCCTTAAGCTTAAGTACATATTTCCATGTTTTTCCTCTTGCACCTTGGCACCATTACATGAACAGCGGAGATACACATAGTTTACTGGCAATTTAACAGCCTTTGAAATGTACAGTAGAGTATAACAAACAGAAACAGAAAATAAACAGTATTACATATATGCTACACTGTTCTCATTTACTGTACAATAGAGAATCTATTCCATCCAACTTCACCCGTTTTTTTTTACGATATATTCCTTTCAAAAGTTGTGGAATTTAAGTTCAGAGAGCAGACTCAATGCAGAGAGTCTGTGGAAAACACTGTAGAAGACACAAATGGTTATCCACAAGTAATACGGGTCTTTTATTTTGTAAACAAATCTCTCATACCAGCAATTATTTTTATATTACACATTTTTCACTTCTTTCCAAATTATATTTTTGTAACAGACGGACAAATTGGAAATCAAACTGATATATGCTGGTTTGGTCATTTTATAATTGGACTGTTGTAGTTTTTCATTTTATAATATCATTTTCTCTATTTCACCATCACACAGGTCTTAATCTTATAACTTCCAGCAGCTCCAGGAAAAAGAGAGACTTAAAGTGTTTCTAAGGCAGACAATGTGACACTGGGGATATGACATGGCTGTGGTTACAATAACCAGGTTACTGCTATAGCAGTGGATATATGGAGACAGATGACAATGGCCTCTGTAACTTTATTTGCTGCTGTACATTTAGGTCTTCACGAATGACTCCCTGCACTGCAGAGTGACTGTAGTGGGAACATCAATCCAACTGTACACAGAGGATCACAATGAAGACTGTTATTACACCGTAAAAATGTCATGATATCTGTTAGATATACATGTTTAAATTTAATTTAACCCCTACAATTTCCCAGATGGAGGAGAATATAGTCCTGCTGTGCGGGCAGCTCAGTATGTCATTGTGCTGTATTGGACAATGACAGTGACAGAACCAGCGAATACAAAATGACAAAAATCACTACAAAATACTTATATTGAGCCAATATAAAACAATCTTTTTAATACAACTTAATGATAATGTCTTTGATATAATGATTCTAAAGCATCTCTGAATTTAAATTCAAATCCTTAATGTCTATAAAGTCGGTCTAATTAATTCCATCCATGTATTTTACTATCTAATAAATATACTCCCACATCACCACTGCTCTGTACAGTATACACTACTAGTGCAATGAAAGCTGTGATCTACAGCTACACACCAAACATACAGACTAGACATAAAAAAAACTAGACAAAACTAGACATAGCCAAATAAAGGAATAAATTACGGACTATTTTCCTGTTCAAAATATATTCTGGCACAAAGGCACAGCAAAATGTCATTTGCCAAAGTCGGCTTTGTTGTATTAAAATGTTATGCATAATGGTTGTGTAGCCTGGTTATGCTGGAGTGCATTAATCGAGTTATAGGAAGAATAGAAGGTTTTCCGCTGAGAAGGTTTGATTGAAAATGGTGTGTGGTTATTGACAAAAGGACAAAACGCACGCACGTACGCTAAATATGGCCCATGGAGTAGATACATGACCCAGATACATGACCCCCCCCCCCCCACCCCCACACACCCACCCACCCCCCCCCCCGCGCAGACACACACACACACACACACACACACACACACACACACACACACACAGACACACCCACACACACACAGAGCAACCTATTCCATCAAACTAGAAGGATTTGCAGGCTATAAGTCAGTAGGTGTTGGACCATGCGTTGAGGTCTGGGGTTCCTCAGTGGAGAGCAGAAGTAAAATAACACATCTTTACTTTGTGAGAGCTTGACGGGTGTTACCGTCTAATTATTCCCACAGCTCCTTCCTGCAGTGTCACGGCTATAGCTTCCCCCTCTCAAACAGCTGCTCTGCTAATTACCTCTGGTGGCACGTACTGTGGTCTCTCTCTCGTTCTGTCTGTCTCTATTACCCATTCTCTTTCTCCCTCTCCATATTGTCACAGTTAAGACAGACACCAAACTGAGATTGTGGACCATCTAATAATTTGATCCCACAGAGAAGTTGTGTTCTTCTGCCAGTATGTGATAGTAAAAGCAAACCACGCTGGCAGTGGGACTCAACAGCGTGAAGTTGAAGCTCATAAAACAAACACTCTGTAGAAACACATTTTAATGATTAATTATCCTGGTTAAGATGGAATGGACTCCACTTTTGTGTGGCGTTGTGTGTTTGTCACTATCTGTGTCAACGCTTTTGTGTCCCCGTTTGTGTGATCTGACTGTGATGACAAGCTAAGGCGACAGGATTAGCGTGGCCCTGCCTGTCATTCAAATAGACAAACGCACACACAGACACATAAGCTCTGAGGCACACAAACTTACACACAGACCCTCAAACACACGCCGTACCTACACACAAGGGAGCGAGTACAGACGCATGCAGGTTAATTGACTTCTCTTTTAGCTGTGAGGTATTCTGATCGAGTCAGCACATCCAGAGGAGAAAGCAGTGGGTGAGGAGATGCTACAAGGATGCTTCTCTCTGCGTGTCTCCCTCTCCCCCTATCTGTCTCACTCTCTATCTGTCTCTCTGACTTTCTCTTTTTTTCTGAGATGGGTTGAGTCAGAAGGATTATTAGACAGGACACGGCCGTGGTGTGAATATGATAATGAAGTGTACAGGAGAGAGGATTACACTATCCTAACTCTCCCATTGGTCTAATCCAGGTTCACACATTTACATACCACATTTGAGTACTGCAATTATCCCACCAGCACAACACTGATATGGATACAACAAGCAGCAGGTACAGGCTGTTTACACTAACATAAGAGAAGAGAATTGCCAGGAGGGGATTTGCAGCGCCGCCTTTGTAGCTGTAAGACTGCTGAATCAGAATGGGCAGTTTGCACTGTGATACACTATCACTTGTGAGCTCTGGGAGTTTCAACAGTTTCAAATTAAACTGTACAAACAGCATAGGGTACGCGTAATAAGCATGAATATTATTTGAATTACATGCTGAGTCGACTATAAGGAGATTTATTATATTTTCAATAATAAGAGAGCAGGCTATGCAGTTGTTGATACAGTACATAGTTATATGGCATCTGTGCAACACTCTAAATTTCAATAGAGGCTATTATAGTCTGCCATGTTGGCATTATGCTGTAGAGGAGAGACGGGGATGGTTTGTTGCTTTAAAAAGGGACCCCAAACAACCCGAGAGGTGCTGTGAGCATTCGGAGACTAGAAGATTTGCACTGTAAGCTGGTAATTGAGCTCTATATTTTGTTGGGTTTTAAACTGTAAGACCCACCAGGCAGCCCAACCTATAGCCTCTAGAGTTATGGTCGGAGGACGTAAAAATCCATACCTGGAGACTTATCATATACAGTCCAGCTCTCAGTGAGGCCTAAAACAGGATAGAGGGTGTCAAACTCCATCGTCTCTGACAGTTATCCAGCAACAGCATCTGCACCATTCACCTCTCTCCATTACCTTCATTCCATTCCCCCTATCCATCCATTCATCTATCCATCCATCCTCACCTCATCTCCACCCTGTCAAAGCAGCAGAACCGTAAGTCAGCCCAGCGTGTGTGTGTCTGTGTGTGTGTGTATTAGTGCGTGTGTATGTATGTCAGGGCAGCGGTTGTATGTCATGGCCATCTCCTGCCTGCAGAATCATGTTATTGATTGGATGAATGTGTCGGTACACTATAGCTGGCCATGACTGATCACATACTGCACAACCTGTCATGGTCAGGGCTGTCAGAGCACTCGGGAGGGAAGACAGAGGAAGCAATAAGAAGTAAGGGAACAAGAAAGAAGAAAATGGCTAAAGGGTCAGTTCAGCTAAATAACACAAACTTGTATTGAGCCATGCAGATCGTTTCCTTTTTATGCGCTGGTTTCAAGATATTCACCTTTAGGACCGCTGCTGTTTACAATCTCTTCTGTAGAAAATAAAATGAAATGTTGACACACTGTGGACCATCCTGTGTAACCATAAACATTTTTTGGGGAAAAATGCATCGCTCCTGAGTTTAAAATGTGTCAATGTCCCTCGAAAACAAATTCAATCAATCCGTATGCACACCTGCATAAAACCTAGGCACATATAATCAAAACCATCCTGTGTGGCTCAATGCTACGACTGCTTAGTGAGAAAAAACGTTGGTTTATTTTGTTCGAGTGTGAGGGAGTGAAGGTAAAACAGGAGGAGGCATGCTGATATGAGGCAGTGCACTTAGACAGAGTCTGATAGGCCTGAAGGTGAACCAATCAATTATTCTCCACCGTCAATAATTCAGAGTAGACCAGGGGCTCTCTGCATGTGTGTATGGACCAACACACACACACACACACACACACACACGCACACACAGAGCGGCCAGCCCAGTGCCCTGATTTGATTTAAGATGACCAGTCAATGTGGATCCAAGGCTTCAGAGGGCCGAGGCTTTAAATTATTGCTCGGCTTAAAGACAGAGGGGGAGCAGTATTTTCTCCCTCCATGGCAAAGCCGTCTTATTCCAGCTCCCTCTCTCTTCAATCCAACTCCTCTTCTCATCTTGCTCTCTTCCCTCTTGACGAGTCCTAAGCCAGCAATGGAGAAATACAGCCCCCCCACCCCACCCCCCACCTTAGCTTGCACCTTTGCTGTTTCAAACTATGCCTCATCACAAAATGTCTTTTTTTCCTGCTCTCCCTTTCTTTTTCTCTCTTTCTTTGCTGTATCTTTCCCTCTGTACTCACACACACCCACAGACCCATGCATGCACACTCGCATGGACACACACACACACACACTATCCATTTCTCTGTAATTGAAAAGATGCCTTGGCTGTTTGCCACACGACTAAAATGGATCAGATGGCAGAATATCCCTGAGGTAGTACATCTCCAACAGAGAGAATTAAAGAAAAAAACCTCTTTCTCTCTCTCTCTCTCGCTCGCTGACTTTCCCTCTCTCACTCACTCCTCTTTCTCACACACACGCACACACACACACACACACACACACACACACACACACACACAGAGTCAAACACAGTGACTAAGGCTGACAGTGCCATTCCTAATGTCGTAGCTCTCTCCTTTCTTTGTTCCAGCCCTCTATTACAATATGAATAGGCCTGTTAAAGTAGAATTGGACCATTTGTCTTGTGTGAGTTTCCTTTTCCCGACACAAGGACTAGAAAATGACTCCTCAGCTATTCAATAACAAGCAAGACTCTGAGGTCTCCGAGATGAAAGCAGAACATTTTTTCCCCTTGGCTGAGATGACAGATAAAAAGCTATAACACAACATCAGTCATCAACAATCCACATCGCCGCAAATAACAGCAAATAGTCAATAACGAGTCAACACAACTAAAATCATCCCAGTTCATCTCCCCAAAGTTTTTTCCCCCTCGGTATTTTCTAGTTTGTGTGACAGCAGGGTGAGATCTGTGTATTTTGCTTTTGACTACTGCAAGTAAAGACTAAGCCTTAAGAAAGAGAGTGGCAGAAGATAGAAAGCAAAGCAAAGACGAGTAATGAGCTTTGAATTAACAATGAATAGAAAAGGACTCAAGAGATAAAAATGAAAGCATCACGTGAGAGATCTATGTGTGGGAGTAATAACTCAGTGCCTCACAACCGCCACCTGGCAGCTTTGCATTGTTTGTGTTATTTAAAACAGAAGCCAAAGTCAATAAAAAAAACTGTGTGCAAGCATGCATGTCAGTCATGATGAGCAGCAGGATACCACCAACCAGGAAAAGGGTTGATGGGGTTGGCTGATATGGATCAGCCTGATATGGATCAGCCAACCCCATCAACAATCCTTAACAACTGACATGGATTACAAAACATAAGATATTAATACCCACAAGGTTTCACATTTAAAACCATAAAGTCAAGCAATAAAAAACATGGTGAATGTATGCAAAAATTATTCATAAAACAATAATAAATTGCTAATCAATGCAAATGAACTGTGTTGTACTGTCTTCACACATGTACAACGAAAACTTCAATAACTTGTTTTGTTAGTTTCTGATTACAATCTGACTGAACCATTTAATTTAGAAAAAGCAAAAAACCTGGTGAGTCAATAAATTATAATATTCAATATTCAGTTGTTGCCAACCCATAAAGCCAAGAATAACGCCTCATTGTGCAGAATAATTGTGCGCGTGCACATCTACAGTAAGTACAAAGGTAAAAGCTGAACGAGCAGGTTACTGTTAGAAACTGCCAACCTTTGTTTCCTCTTCCCAATATGTTTGACCAACCCTCTCTGATTGATTATTGAGCAGATACCCGATCCACTTAATAAAGTCAGTATCTACTGATCCAGTGGATCGACTCATTGCATCGCTCATTACATTTCAGGTGGACTTACTTTTGGTTTTCAAACTCAAAATAAAGTGATGAAGGTAATCTGGCTGAACAGTTTCCTCATTTATCTTCTGATGCTCGCGTTTCTACCCCGCTGATTATTCGCAATGTCGCCAGCAATTAAACTTGGTGAGCCAAGTTAAATATAACTGATGAACAAAATAAGATCCAAGTCACAACAGAGCAGCATTCTACTGCAGGTCTTATATATATATAGCATATACCGATAAAAGGCGAGGTTTTGAGTGAATGTGTGTGTGTGTGTGTGTGCCCGCATGTTTAACAATATCAGAGCATTGGCCTCCGTGTCTTGGTTCAGCAGACAACAGGTCTGATTGGATTAAGACACTCTACAGTGGATTAGTCATGTCTGGTGTGATGCTGGACACATGGAGAGAGAAAGAGGGAGAGAGCAGTGTTCCTGTTTTGTGTGCGTATTTAAATCTCATAACGGTATCTATGTGTGTTCGTGTAATCTCATAACTGTGACAAAGGGGGTTTTATCACAGCCAGTGTACGTGAATGAAATACCAGTATAAATACTGATGCTATAATGGAGATTGGCAGCTCATTTAGTTTGTAGTAAATGTACCAAACATCCACCACTAAGCTGAAAATGCCTCCTAATTGCCATAATAAATAGCTGTGAGCAACGTAGGCACAGCGCTGTCTTAAAGTGTACTTCTATATTAAATGATAGGCATATTCATCGAAACCATCACTGAGAATCATCTAACATCATAATATTTTTTTCAAATGTCCCTCTGTGTTCATCAAATGCAGGTTTAGTTGTCACAGGGAAAATATATGTATGATGTTGGTTTTAACAACTAATAAAACTGATGATAATTGACTCAGTTTGGGGTTCATGGCAAGTGGCTGTGTGTAGTTTAGCTCAGAGAGAAACCGTGCAAACTGTAATAACCCCTGAATCACACTGTAGATAGTAATATTGGATGAAATGCTGTATGATTTACAACTTTGTAGAACGCTGTTGTTAGCTTTATTAGCTCCTGCAGTTTATGTTTGCAACTTTATACAATTTATTTCCTGTTGCCTCTGCTTTTGGCCGCATCACGCAAGTTCATTTTGCTAGCAAGCTTTAGTCTTGTTGGACAGTATACCAATCTGACTGATCTTAGCTAGGGTTATGTTGCAGCATGTAAGGAGCTGGTAGTTACAAGGTTTAGTGTTAATTAATTACCCTAGACATAACAAATGAGTTTACCTGTACTCGCGTTGAAAAACTGATTTCAATGCAGAAACTAAAAGTGGTCATAGATTAAATGTACTCAAGCAGAGTGTGTGAAGAGTACGTGGAGTGTGTCACCTGTCACAGGAAGTGAGTCAGGTTTGAGTCATTTTCTCATTAAATGTGGCATGCTGGTACATCTACTCAAATTTATTAATTGTGACATAACCCTAACCCTGAAATAAAAGTGTTATGAGGCCCAATTTATGAAGTGTAATTTTGAAAGAAATGTTATTTAATTTTTTTATTGCAGACCGGTTAGTGCAGACTAATCTGTCACCACCACTGATGCAAAGCCACATAATCTTCTCCATCTGTGACAATGTGGTTCATGTTCATGTAAAACAGAGGTTGTATAGCGAACGTGTGTGCGAGTGTGTGCGAGTGTGCGTGTTGGCAGAGGTAGTGCATGGCCGGTGTGTGGTGGTGACTCTACCCTGCCCTTCCCTGTAGTCTTCTCCTCCCTCTTACCACCATGGAGCAGCCTGCCTTTTAATTACCTGGACCACGAGAGCGAGCGGGCTAGTGACGGAGAGAAAGTGTGTGTGTGTGTGTCAGAGAGAGGGAGAGAGAGAGAGAGATGCAGGGAGCGAGTGAAGCGTGACATTCCAGTGTGCCTCATAAACTGTAAACTGATACTGTCTCTGAATGCAAACTAAACAGGAGAAGAAGGAGGGAAGGTGTGATTAGAGGAGGTGGAATTGGAGGAGGTGGGTCTCTGTGTGTGCGCGGTAAATCAAAGCAAAGCGCGGCTCCCAGTGTGCAGCAGATTGCCTGAGCTCACACCACTGCCTCCACAAATTAATAGCATTGATTTTCCTTTGCCTGGCGTCCAACACACAAACACACACACACGCAATCACACCCCAGCTGGTCAGAAGGTAGGCAGAGGATAGTGCATCAAACTGCTGGAGGAGTCTTTAACGCACGCACACACACAATGAATGATGGGATACAAATGAAACGAAGGAAAAAGAAAATGTCAGTTCTGATACTTCCCTTAACACAGGGACTGGCAAAGACACATAAGCACACACACAGTCAAAGTACTGGAGGCCTGCCAGGTAAATGAAGCCAGAAGCAGAGGGATTGTCAAAGGGTTTTGAATGCTGAGAATTATCCAAACAGATAACAAAACGCACATTAATACTTAGCCAGAAATCTGAGAGCACGAGCAGAGAGCATCTGACACTGAGTGACATACAAATCAGACAGAGAGAGATTATTATATTACATGTCATTTAGCAGACGCTCTTATCCAGAGCGACTTACAGTGAACTAACTACAGGGACAGTCCCCCTGGAGCAACTGGGGGCCTCGCTCAGGGGCACAATGCTGGAGACCGTTCCCCTCTCTTTCCTTCATTCTCAGTGAGCATCCTGATGAATGCAGCTGATTGCAGTAACTAGAGGGCAGCAGGAAATGATCATTAATAATCCCCAGCCAACTCTTAACCATATGTCCTCCTCTACTGCATCACCAAGCTCATCTATCACCGTGTGAGTGTGTGGGTGAGACCACTTTTTGGCCTCTTCTTAAGATGAATTTATAACATCGGCAAACACAAATGAGTCATCTGAGCGCGGAGTGTTTAAGAGAGGAGAATCAATCCATCAAAACCTTTTTTTTTTTTTTTTTTTAAACCCGATACCATTTATCTACAACTTATTCTCTTCTCTGTCTTTTAGTTCACCATCATCGGTGATGTTTCTCCGGATCTTATTGATCTTTTTTTTTTGATCCTTTACTATGAAGTGGCCGAACTTGTGTACCGACAGTATAAAATGTGAACTTTGACCTCACTGGACTTTCCATGAAAGAAGAGTAAAATGAAAAGAGTAAAAAAAAACGATCATTATGGATCAGTAAAAACATACTGCATTCAAAAACAGGTGCTGTACATAAAAGCAAGCTTGTACTGTAACTTTGGAGAGACCACATCTGTAGACATTAATCAACACAAATACATGTTGATACTATAATACTATAAATACTACAATTATTCATTTATGTTGATTTTGTAACATTGGAAATGTTGAGTTTTGGACTGTGTGTTGGACAGAACACATTTTGGCATTTTTCCGAATTATAACTGATTAAATTGGTACTTTGCCCAAAAGCTTCTTCACAGAAGTTTACAACGGATTTCAACAGTGCTGAGTTTCCATGGCCCAAAAAGTGATACCCAAGGTAGCAATGAAACGAAGTGCTAGCATAGAGAACTTCAAGTGAAAGATATGAGCCTTGACTGCAAGGTGACGTATAGTTATGGCCTAACCCAAGTTTTTCCATGCAGGCTTTAAAGCACGAGAGTCGGTGTGAATTGATGCAGCTTCTGTCTCCTGTGCTGTCAGATTGCAAAATGGCTGCTCTGCAGAGGCCATATATTTGTGTGCGAACCACTGGCCGACCGCCACACAGCTACTTGCCTGCTAGCCTTGTGCGAGCCATTTTATGGAGGCTGAGTAAACATTCTCAGCAGAGTTTATCAACCAGCCTCTCATCACCGTGCAAGGTCACCGCATTCTAAGAGACAGTGCAGAGTGTGTATGCGTGTGTTTTACAGCAGTCCCAGGTCTTGGAAACCTT
>CALSBV010011200.1:13995555-14010919 GCA_943590825.1 Bovichtus diacanthus
AGGGAGGCTATTGTCGAAGAGAGATTAACCACACATAGCAGCTATTGTAGAAAATAAACACACATGCACACACACACACACAGACACATAGAGAGCCACTTATTCCCTCAACATAACAGCTATTGTTTAACGTCAATGAAGACGTGAACTGGCACCAGGCAGACTACAGCCCTGTAGATTCTCTCACTGATATTGTACAAGGTGAGCAAATGTCATGTGTGTGCACACCAGTGGTATGTACACACGAAAGCTTGCACAAGCTATGTGCCCAGTAATTAATCCTGCTGAGGATATTGATTTTCTATTCATGGGTATCCACAAGTGGATACATAGTGCTGTATCTTTATCAGCCCCAACGCACGCGCACACACACACACACACACACAGGTAGTATAATCCCAAATGTATAATAGTTAAGATGATCTGACGTATAAGGCGTTCTAGGTTCCAATCTATATGGAACTGTGTGTTGTAAACAACGTAGAAAAACGCTTGTGTTTAGCACAACACGTATGTTACCATGCAAATATGCAAATAAGGGCCCATGCAGGCTGTAAGGCAGTGCAAATGCTACTTACACACAAGTCATATGCACAGAAACAAACACACACATTCACAATGCTAATCCCCCCAAATAAACCCAGCAGCCTGGGGACCGAGATGGGATGATGGCAGAAGAGATAAGAAAAAGAGGAAGAAAGCAAAGAAAAGGATGTGAGCTGCTGTGTCCCACATACATACACCACAGACCCCCTCCCTCATTTACCGCTCTTCTCCTCCCTCCTCCCTGATTATCGCCTCCTCCCCCTTCCGCCTCTCTCCCCTCTTCTCACCAATCTCTACACCCCCCTTACCCCCCCCCCCCCCCCCCCCCCACCCCCCGCTACAGAATCCCAGCAGCCGCTCACAGGAGAGGTGGCACACTTTGAGGATAAATTTAGAAATGAGGTGCAATCTCATGGCCGGCACAGAAAAGATAAAAGTAGAGGCAACACACATGTGTCAGATCACATGCACACACAAACCAGTGTCTCAATATGCTCTTGGCACATTAAGCGCTGCATAGAGAGTAGTACAACAAACATACATGGGGGGATTTCAGCATGTTTTTACAGTGATCTTAGGAGGGATATACTGTGAGAACAAAGGCATGGTGAGGAGGAAGGACCACAGTTGAGGAAGAGAAGAGACATGTCTAGCCACGTCATACTCCTCTGTTCAATGGCTGGAAGTTGTGGTGTGAATCTTAATGCCAGAGCTGACTGGACCCCCTGACGAGAGGGAGAGAGAGTCTGTCAAAGAGGAGTGGAGGAGAGCGAGTGACTTTGGGCTGATGGGGAGATGGGCAGCAAGACGAGGGAAGGAGGAGGGAAAGTGACTTTGAGTCGGAGAGAGGACGCTTGGCTCCTTGAGTTCTAGGGTTGAAAACTCATCATCTCATACACACGCTTACTCACTAACCCACCCACACCCACGGACACGGACACACACATACTAACAGCCTCAGTGTGCAACAGCTTCTCTGCTTCACTGCTCAACCCTGAACAGCCTCTTTCCTCCCTTATAACACCCATGCTGCCCTCCATCTCTCCCCTCCCATTTCTTTTCCAATCTTATTATTACTATCTCACCTCTCTTCTCAACCGTTGCCCCTTCCCACTGCTTCTCTCCCCTCCAATCCTGTGGAATCCATTCGACTATCCCACCATTCATCACGAGTGCATACATTTTACTAAGGGCTGCCAGCGGGGGGGGGGACCTCTGAACACCGGCAGATTCAGTTGCATTCTCTGCCTACTGAGCTAAAAAGGACTCTCAATTAGGTTTCCTGGACCTCACTGCCACATTCCTACAGAAAGCTAACGTTCGGGACTGATAAACCTACTTACTAAATATGGTTTGTCTTAAATTACACTTTACATGTTAAAGTGAAATGAGCACTGTGTGTATTACCAGGTAAATTGCTTCCTTCCCTACCGTCACAACAAAGATGGATAATGTGATGGATTTATATTATGTATTTAAAGTTGGGTGCCGGCTTCTTTGCCGTCTTTCCAGGAGTAGACTGAGGAGAAGTAAGTATTGTCTAATTAACATCAGCAATCACCTCGGTTTTGTTCAGTTGTAGTGTGTGTGAACACTCCAAGCTTCACCGTAAGGACGGGACTTGTGGACAGCTGACACACACAGCAAGGAAAACCTGTTAAATGGTGAGTGAATACCTCCAACCCTGATAGGCTGGCTGCCAGTTAAACCAAAATGTCTCACTTTCTAGTTCTACGAGTGTTAAATAAAGAAGATGCAACATGTGGGAATGGAGGCTTTGGAGTTGTTTAAATGCACCTGGACTGAGTAGTGAAAGTAATGTAACAAGCAATGCAACTAATTACTCTAGCTATGAAGTCATTTGTCAAGTAATAACTTTAATTTATATAAGTCCTTTTCTCAACACTGCGAACTGGAACCCATGGTAAAACACAACACACTCTGTATTCACTCTCAAAATCATCTGTAGCAATCACTTGAAATTTTTCACTTCAGCTTTAAAATGCACTTGTGGCCCAAACTGTGTCTGAGCGTAGCACTATGTCACACTCACATGAAGGGTGACAGCATACAGTATTTCATTGGCTGCGTGAACGTAGCCATCTTTTCAACACTGCCTACAAAAAGAACACAGGTCGACGTGATGCGTCTCACACTGTAATGTTTTTCAAACACAGCAGTGTGAGCTTCAGCATCATGGAAGATACAAGCCATTAAACATTAAAACTAATTAAAGTGTTGTCAAAGCACTGGATGTGGGTGGCTATTAGGCAGCATTAAAGATTGCGTGTACGTGCATGTATGTCTTTGTGCTTTCATCTGTCACACTGCAACTCTGACAAACAATAAATGTAATACAGTTTGGATTCAGAGTCTGCCTTGTCATGGTAATGTGTTTGAAAAGCTGCAAGTCAAAAGCAATTAGAGAAATAGACTGAGCCCCGTAGCTTTAAACACAAACCTCTACACACAGGAAATAGGACTCTACTCAATGGTAAAAAAAAAAAAAAACTAAAACAAAACACATTTATCTGTGGAATTTAGTCACAGTGCAGCAAGAGTAATTTGATGCTACAGAATGTTCATGTTCTGCAATGCAGAACATTTGGCGGGCAACAAAGTATATAAACACAGAGCTACCCAACCAAAAATATGTAATCTCATTTATTTGGTTTTGTCCGAGTTGCAATAAAGCATACCAAACAATGTTGACAGTATTTAAATAAAAGCAAGAGAGCAAGACTGAAGAAAACATGAATACAATAATTTAAAAGAACGTTTAAATCAGACTGAGTGAGACAAATAGTGCAAGAGGGAAAAATGCAGAGAAATGGGGAAGAGGGGACGAGGGGAAGAGGGATTACTTACACTTGGCTTTTGACAGACTTGCTGTAGGAATAAACACTATTGGGAGTGGTAGAGATCAATAGTCACACTGGTACAAACACACGCACACAGAGAGCCTGGTTCGGATCAATAATTCTGGTGCAAGAGCTTTCCAGTAAACATCATTAATGCACACACATTTGTATCCAAATCCACCCAGCAAATTACTACATACAGTAAAGTGTCACACAAAGTGAGTTTGCAGCAAACATGTAACAACTGACCTAAACAACCCGTGTAGCGTAAGTATGAGAGCCTGAAGAGGGCACAGGGACAGGTTGCTGGGTCTATGGTCACACTGAATGACAAACACACGCACACTGTACTATCATTCTTTCTCTATTGGTACTTTTTTGTGTTTGTGGCCCACATTGTGTCTTTTATCAACCCTCCATGAAATGCTTGCTTGTAGGGAAGGAGGCTAAATAACGCTCTAAAGATAGGAAAGTCTTGCCGAGGGAAAACCTGGCACGGCTTGACTTCTCATCCATGACCACTTCATGCAAATCACAAATCACATGCAGTTCAGAGCAAAAACCACAATATTCTTTATAACTGAAAAGCATCTCTTATGCTATAAAATTGAAAATACTAAATAAATACAATAATACAATGTTTTACTTGTGCATTAGGAGGATTGTTTCATTTAGTTTTACCTTCATGGCAATGTAAATACCAAGTGCTTCTTTAATTGTTTGATGCCGTTGAGTGTGCGTTAGCATGTTTGTTGTTTGATACTCTACCACGGTGGAGCATTGCATCACACCGTCATTGAATCATACAGAGCTCTCTCTGCGTTGCTGTTGTAGCTGATCAGGAACCTGCAGGCGAGTTTTCCAGCTCCATTGTTTCATTTGCGCTCGCCATACTGTGACTGACTTGCACGCCAATCTGCTTGTTGAACTAACCTCAGCACATTGCGGAAGTTGCGCTTGTTTGTTTCAGCGACAGAGCTTTTGCTCCCATTTAGTAGGCAGTATGCAGTACATACATATCGAGTATGTTGCATGCAGTACGTTAATATGCGAATATCTCGAACACAGCCACGGTCTGCCTGCTGCCCCCCCCCGGCTACACAGAGCGCTGTATGCATGTTTATTATTATTGAAAGTGTTGCGTGTCCAAATTGCACCAAATTCGACACTGCACTCCCTTGGGTCCCCAGCAATACACCCGCCAAGTGTGAAGTAGATCGGATGAATGGTTCTCGAGAAATGTGAAGGACATACACACACACACATACCCAGAGACAGAGAGAGAATTCTCACTTTATAGTTAGTTTTACACCATTTCTATGTGCCATCTACCGTTGAGTTTGTATCTTCCCCTGAACATCCCCTCTCCCCCACCACTACACCTCTAAAATAAGAAGCGTTTTTAATGGTAAGAGTTTAATTCAAGCAATTTGTTGTATTTTAGCAGTATACTGAAAGCGGTGGAAACTTGCAATAAATAAACAGATATTAAAGTGTACTACTTTAATATCCGTTTATTTATCAGTATTGCAACAAATGTCATTACATATTTTCCTCATATTGTGCAGCCGAAATACACATACACATGCGTAGAAACGTGAGTAATTGCACATACACTTATGGTCCCTCACACAACCAGGCTGAGGGCTAAATAAATCACAGACAATCATGATATAAATGTGAGGCAGTCGTGCAGGACGGCATGGGAAGCAACACGAAACACACAACCACACACTCACCAAGCACATACAGTAAAGACACGCACGCACAAAGACTCATGCTGCATACACATCGACTGGTGGAGGCCCAGCAGAGAGAGAAATATTGGAGCATCCTGCAGGGAGGAAGGTGTATGGTTGGGAGATCTGCTGAGTGGGAGGCCAAGTAAAGCTTAAATCCATTTACACAGCATCCAGGAAAACACATTTTACAGAGCAGATGGGGAAAGACAACCTGACCGACGCTACATCTCCGTGTCGCACCCTGTTGACTCGCTCCACCTTAAAGAGAAAAGCATCTCAGTGCTGACATAAAATGCACAATGACTACTCGTCTACGCACAAAATAACCAGCATCTATACAACAGCTAATCTAAAACAAATAGAGAAGTCAATCCCTTTTCAACCCGGCTGCAACTCCATGTTGGTTGCCCTGGGACAGGAGAAATTGAATCTTGGGACTTTAATAAGATATCCATTGAGTAAGATATTGCAACTTCGCCAAAATGAGACACAAGTAAAATCACATCAGAAATCAGATTAATCTCTTGAGCTTTACTGTCAGTTAAAATTCGATTTCACCACACATAAGCCTATTTTCTATTTGGATTTCTCACCCACACAACTTTAATCATCTAAACAGACACACACACATCTAACAGGGTGTAACTGTAGGTGTGTGTGCTTGTTTATCATGCAAATGTAGGAGGCGTGTGCCTGTATCTGTGCTTTATGTGCCCTATGCTCTGAGAGTATGTGGACAGGACTACATTTCTCCTAAAAATGATGCCGTCTTTGGCTCCTCTGATTCCATTAAGGGTGGGATGTGAATATTAATTGGTGTTTTAGCTGGCAAGCTGTCAAGAGGAGACTAATATATTCTGCTAATGATACAGAGTTTGCTACTTTCACAGAGTGACTGTGAAGGTGGAACATCAGGGAGAATTAAATGTTTGTTGGCTGGTGTTCAAATTCACCCACCTCAATGTATAAACTCTCTCTCTCTCTCTCTCTCTCTCTCTCTCTCTCTCTCTCTCTCTCAGTGAACACAGATGTGCACCAGTTTCAGTACACACAGTGCCAAGACAGGTCCCCACACATGCCACAAACTGCATTTGGTGACGGTCAGGGAATAGCAGCTGTGATGTGGCGGTTCTCACCTTACCAGCCTGACTATAATGTGGAGCAGACGATGAAAAACACACATCTATAAAATGTTTGCCTGAGGAGAGGTCTTGGCAGGGCAATAAATGAAAGGAACTAACGCCTTGGTCAAAAAATCACTGAATAACTGTTCAAAATACTTCTTACATTTTCTTGGTGACCATTGAACAATAGCTAAAAGTTCCGCTGTTGAGAATATTATCGCTGAAATGTCTTTGTCTAAAAACTGTGCAGCCTTCAAAGAAGACTTTACATTTAGGTGAAACGGAGAAAGAGAGCAGTGGGGCTAGTGAGAGAGAGAGCAAGAGTGGCCTCTTAGAAATGTGCATTTAAAAACTAGGATAAAGACAATACGTGTTTCATATTGTAGTACACTGAGCTCATACTAACTGTGTAAAAAAAAAGGTGCTAATAAAAGTGTTAATTCCATCAAACATCCTTTCTATGGGGTTGCCCTGCTATAATCCCCATTACTCCAATTGTACTGCTTAACGAAACTGAAATTCACTAAACTAATATCAACTGAAGTGAAAGTCTTTCCAGGGATGCAGTGTCAACAACAGTTTATCCTCCTGAGAAACAACTGACAGTGAGACTTGTTATTATAGAGAAATACAAAGGGATTGAATGTCTCTTGTCATCCCCACTTTTCCCTTTCTCTCTCTCTCTCTTCACTTCCTTTTATACTTTGCGTCTATTTCTCTCTCTCCTTTTCTCTCACTGCCTGGCTCCCTTAAATTAATGTGACGCTATTAATCAAAACTCCAGAGGAATCCTCGTCTGCCCAAAACTTTGATTGGGCCGGACAAAAAATGAAGGCAGTGAGGAGGACGAAGAAAGAGGGAAAGAGCTGCTAGCTCCAGATTGCTTACAAAAGAAAGACCGCTTTGATGTTTTCTTGTTTAGCATCATCCAGTGAGTGTTACAAGGTGTGATGGATTCAAAGCAAAGGTTCATAACTCAGACAGAAAACATTCGCAGTTACCCCAGAAAGAGTGCATATCATTAAAGTGCATTCACTGTAGATAAGGCAGCATGAGGGGAGATGTTGGTATTTTTACGTCATATATTTTGCTGAGGCAAAAAAAGCTCCAAACCATTTCTAAAGGGTCATAAAGTGGGCAGCTTCACACATTGCCGGTCTGAACCTTGTGGACTTTCCTACTTGCAGAAACTGGCACAGCTGCTTAAAAAGGTATGAGTTGAGTAATGTATGAGAGGTATGATCACCATACTTGCCAATTTATATTCTACTTCATCCAGCACTTTTGCATATGGCAAACTGCACCTATATGAATGAAAACAGCAGGTGGTCTTGATTCCCACACATTTGTGATCTTTGTAACTGCGTTGTTAAAAGTGAGTCAATCACAGTCCTCCAAAAAAGCACACATGCACGTACGCACACGCTCACACCAGCAATTCTTCTTCAAAAAGATCTGTTCCTTTTGATTTAATGAGGGGAGACATGAAACTCTGCTTTAACATCACAAGCAGCAGCCCCCAAGCTTACACGCACACCAACACATTTCAATTCTATCCATCTCTGTCCTCATGTTCATGGTGTCACTCATAATGAATTATATTTCGCATTATGAAATAAACAACTCCTGTATCGCACGCACGCACGCACACAGCTTCTCCTTGGTAGAAGGTAAAAGGTAAAAGCTGGGATTTAATCACTACATTATACTATATGTGCACAGATTAAATATAATTTACTGGCAAATCAAAAATGCTGCACGGTATGAACCGTCAGTCGGAAATGCTTGAGGCTATGTGTGCACTCAGGTATGCATATACAGTATGTGTGTGGTCTATATGCATGTATGTGTGTACCCATCAGTTTGGCATTTTTTGTTTTAGAATGTGTCAACACAGTTGTCTAAATCAAATCTTAAGACTGTCAAAGAAGAGATTCCTAATATCCACAATGAAACATTTTTCAGAAAACATTTCTTATCCGACTAGAGCACAAGGAAACAAGAGCAGAGGGGTAATGATTGGTGAGGAGAGAGGAGAGGAAGGGGCACACAGAGAGAAATAATAAAATCAGGGGTGCAGGGAGCTGTAGGGTGAAGTGAGTGTGAAAGGAAGAGATGGAGGCTGAAGGGATGGTGAGATAACTAGAAGGAAGGATGCAAAAGAGCAGTTTTACCATTCCACTGGGTCTCATTAATTCAGCCTAATCAGATAATATATTGCTGAGGAAACACTTGTACAATATCCTGCACAACATGTGGTTGGTGCATGTGTGTGTGTGCATGTGCATGTGTGTGTGTGTGTGTGTGTGTGTGTGTGTGTTCCCCTGAGCTACCCACAACCTGGCAGTGGTATTTTTGCAGTTTCCTGTGCATTCAGGGGCAGGATGGAGGCCTGAGTTCAGTTATTATCAAGAGGATTTCCAACTGTGAGAAAACAATGTGAGTCACAGTTGTTTGCTGTGTGTTTTGCCTGTGGATAGAAGAAGACAGTCTGGATGACCCTCTGTTTGAACACGGTCCTCTCACTGTCTAGATAATCTGTCTGAAAACATCCTGCCCAATCCTGACCCAAGAGGCAACGCCATCTGAGTAAGAAACAGAGAGAAAGGAGGAAAAGATCGACAGAGGCCTAGATAGTGGGAGACAGATAGAGACAGAAACAAAAAGGGGCAGAGTTCCTCTTGCAAGTCTAACTCCCACTGATCCTCTTTTCTGCCAAAACCCTGTTTTTTTCTGTCTGTGGCTCTTTCTCCCTGTCCTTTAAATAAACACACACATAACATTCCTGAAGTGGTCAAGGTAGCCCAAAGAAGATGAGGATGCAGGCACTGCATAAAGTGCTCACAGACCCCCACAAATACACGTTAATAAATACACACTGCCCACCTTCCTCTGAAAACAAGTCCACTGAGACACAAGCAAGCAGACATCACAAGCAGACACACATAAATGTGCACAAACATATATTATACACACATAGACACGCACGCACACACACATACACAACTCCTTGTTCTTCTGAGGCTGTACCCTTTCATGTCAGAATGGTTGGCCTTATTTGTGGGGAGTCAGCCCCCTGCTGAGGCAGACTTGGACTGAACCAATCCAGTCTATAGCAGGGGGAGGGAAGAAAACTGATTTATGACAGATAAGAGATACATACTGATATCAGATTGTGGAGAAGGGGAGAATTTGTAGATGGGAATACTGGGGGTTAATAAGCTGGAGCAGAGAGAAGAACGAGGGAAGGAAGGATGGCGATGGGGGATGTGGACCAGATTCTCCTTGTAGTGATCCTGCACCAGACTGATTCAATGCACACACTGGGGAATGACCCTTTAATTCTAAGCCAACATTTAGCCTGGTGCACACACACTATCACCAAGGGACACATACTGTATGTGAGAGGCATGGTTGATATTCTGCATGTGTCTGCAAAAATTCTGATAAGTAAAGAGCGCATAGAGAGAGAGAGAGAGAGACAAAAAAAATACTTAACCTCACAAATAAAAATAAACACAACATTTAGAGATGTGAGAAAATGATCAGAAAAACAGTCATATCAATTTGCTACCAACAAAACTCTAAAGGATTTAGAAGCATACTGCTAAAAAACATTACGTTAATGTACGTCTATGACATTCAAAATCGTAGCCTACAAACCCACATCCACCCAGTCTAGGCTGAGAGGGCATGAAATTGTTGAAAGATGACCCAATTAATAACGACACACACACATACATGGATGCATACACCCATCCACATGTATGTTTAGCAGGCATGTAAGTGTTCAGAGCAGACCCTATTAATTCAGCTCATTTAGCCCCAGTCCAGCCATTAAATCTAAGCCTGCCCCAAAGCTTAAGATGCAACACCAAGTCTCAACCCCCAAAGCTTAGTCTTTATTTTTCTCTCCCTCTCTCCCTCCCTTCTTCCCTCCCTGCCTCTCTCTCCCTCAATTCACACATCCACTAATTATTTGTGTGCTTAGTGACAGCACATGCCATTTTTTCGTGCTTTTATAAATTAGTAAAATTCCAGCGCATGGTCAGAGGACGGGGGCAGAGATGGTATCTGTTTTAGAACTGGTGTTGGGCAGAAATCAATCTGAATGTGCCCTCAGGCTATACAAAAATGGCAGTGTCTCATGTCACCCAATACTGTTTAATACCCCGGCCACAGTACCAGGGCACACAGCCAGATTCACAGCTTATATTAGTAATTTAACAGGAAAAGATGCGTGAAGAATAAACCATTAATATTTCCAAACCACCAGTCCACTTGTAAGTGGATTCATTGTATTTCGACATGAATGTTGCTCATATGAATTAGATAGCCAGCTGACCAACTCAGAGGGGAAATGAGAGATAGAAAGAGACTGTGGGGGTGGGGGCGGGGAGCAGTAGTAGACGCAAATTAGGATTAGAGTGTTCATCCCTCCTTTTCTGCTCTTTCATTAACACACCTCTGAGGTGTTTTTAGAGGCTGTTGGAAATAAGCCGATTTCACTGCTCAGGAGGGCTCACCCACTACACATTAACTGTACCCAGTGTGACACACACACACACACACACACACACACACGCACACGCACACACATTATATCCGCTGTCAATCATTGTGCATTAAGCAGTAGTATCTGCATACAGAGCCAATAGCTGAATGGTATTTGGCTGAATGGGATTGGGGTGAAAAACTAAACATACCAAATGTCACAAGGGGTTGAGTCTGATTATGATGCAGAACAATTTATGTCAATTCAATTAGTGTGAAGGGAGACAAGAGCATGTCAGCCTTATCTATGGCCTTTAGACTATCTGGGAGCTTTAGTCAGATAGAGCTAGTGAACAGGGAGCAGATGGATTAATATGTGGAGGGGTGATAGAGAGAGGCAGTAGGGCTATGAAAACCAGATAGTCATGGAGATAAACTAATAACTAAGATAAGACCCACACATACAATAAGTTATAAGCTTGCACAGTTCAAGCAGACAGCTACTGTCACGCTGCAGACAGGGCATCATATTCATCTGCCCCACCCAATCCACAGAGGGAGAGAAAGCAGAGGAGTTAAAGTGAGGGGGTAGGGGACAGTAATGTCTTCATCTTTTCATTAGGCCTCTGTAACAAAAGATTTCATTAGGCCTACCGCTTTAACTGACCGTTTTCGTAGCCCCAAGGAGAGGCAGAGAGGAGAGGGAGAAGACAAATAGACAAAGACGACAGGGTAAGAAGGACATTCACAGTGTGTGGGTGAAGGAGAAAGTATGCACCAGAAGACCGGCAGATAGACTGGAGGACTACAGTAGACATGCACTGCGACCACAGGCAAAGGACACTGTGAGCTACTTGTGATACAGTTCCCAGCTGGACTGAGCAGCATAACAGTGTAAAAGCTAAAGCTGTCTCCAATCTGAACCGCACAGCAGGCCTGACCTGAGGTCTGCCAGTTCAAAGTCACACTGTATCGTCAAGCATCAAGCATCAAGGTATCTGTGAATATCTATTCCTCACCAGTAAGTAACCTACAGTATTCAGTATAATGCAGCTGCATCAGTACAAAACACAGCCTGTCAGATTCAGCACCACGGAGAGCTCCAGCCTCGTGCCTTGATCTTAGTGCTGTGTTTCCCAAGGAACTCCTGTCCTCAACGTGTCTGCTCCAGCTTTACCTCTGCTTATGCTTAATGGCTGGTTGAGCTGTACAGATCTACCTGAACAGGACAACAGCTAAAGTGTACAGTATAGTGCTTACTTGGACATGGTGTCCAAGTGTAAAGAAACAATAACTTGCTTAAAAAAGGTATGGGAAGGCCGTCAAGACACCCAGATGTATCATGTGTACCCGCTAGATCATTTGCTTTAAGGATATACCATCAAGGCTGGAGGTTTAGTGTGTGGGATAGGTATATAATAAGATATTACAAGGGATTATTTCATCTGTTTCCAAAGGAAGTAAATATAATTAGATGAAAGATAGACACAGGAATCAGAGACAGAACCAGCAGGCAGGGGAGGAGCAAAAGGTGAGCAAATAGCTGAAACTGTAACCGATGCGTGAAAACCTGGATATTTGTTGGTGTGTGTGCGTGCGTGTGTGGCTCCACTTCAGATGTGATCACAATAGAGGGGGATCGAACTGTTGATAACAACAAACATCCTTCCAGACAAGGATCCCTCCAAAACAGGCACACAGCAAGGGAGAGAGAGTTTAGAAAGTAAGAAACAAGGGAAGCAAAATCCCAACAGAAGGTATTACTATTTCATATTGTGTTTACCTCAAACCACAAAAATGTGTTCGTTTTCACTACTGTTCTAAGTTTTAAGCCACATGTTTTAATAAAATAGTTTTTCTACAACTCAGTACCTAAAACTCTAAATCAAATAATTCATTTCTTTTAGTCGCTTGGGGAAAAAGAACATTGCATGACTAGCACAGGTCTTCGTCTCACCTCCAAATGGTCCAGACTGCAGCAGTTCAGCTCCTTATTGGTGCCTCGTACCAGTCCAGTCTCGGCTCCTCTCTATTTGTTAAGTTCAGATTTGATTTTAAGATTGCTGTTGAACTAACTTCTGACAGGGCGTCTTTAGCTTTTCCTCAGTCTGGTGTCTAAAGGTGAGCGCTCATTTGCCAGATATGGAATCTGTCCGATAAGAAACAGCTGAATCCGTACCCTCTTTTAAATCACTTCTCAGAACTTGTTTTTATAGACCTGCAGTTGCGGTATATGTTGTTTTCCATTAATTCTTCATCTCATTGTTATTTTATTTTATCTTTATTCATTTACTTTGGTTAGTTTTCTGTTTTAAAGCTTTGTATAAGCCACTCTATATTATCTGAGCTGTGTGCTTTCACTGTGTCTGACAAAGCCATTGCAAACACTGTAACGACCACTATACATTTAGTTAATTATTATTAATTATTGACTGATCTAGTCTGAACGGAGCTGCACTCTTGTGGAGTGAGGAAGCTCGGTGATGTAAAAATGTCCTCGATCAATCACAGACACCAATTCAAACTTTCTATTTACTATGCAGAACTTCCTGCTTACCCAGTCCCACAGAAAGGAATGAGGCAGGGCTATCAGAAAAACACACAGAGCGATGGCAGCTCACCATCAAGGCTTAGGAAAACACCAAAGGAGCAGAGTGGCCGGTAATGCAAACCCTCACTGGGGTCTTTAGTAATCAAACATAATTATCCTTGTCACAGTGTTCTCAAACACACTGATAATCACATTCCCATGCACGGTCTCTCACACACACATATATACGGACACACTAATCCTGGCAGCCTACATGGGGATCTTTCTATTGATTCTGTTGCAGAGCTGGTTGATTTTAGAGTAAATGTCCCACTCCTGAGACTCTCTGCCCTCTTCTGTCCTGGCTGCCCTTTGGGTGCCCTTTTTCTCCTCCACAGTGTCTCTCTAATGCGTTTTGTCCCCTCCTCTCCTCTTCTCCCCTCATCACTTTCCATCTATATCCATTCTTGACTACCCTTTTTCCCCCCACATCTACTCCATTGATTGTGTTTCTCTTCCAGTTCTCTAACCTCCCCCAACATCCTTCTTTGTCTCCTTTCTTTCCCTCTTCTCCACCGATTCTCATTTTCCATTTCCAACTTCTTGCCATCAACCACCACCCCCCCTCTCTTTCTCTAGACATTGAGCATTTCACCCAGACTGTAAGTCAGTCTGTCTGTCAGTCACTAGTGAGGGGAACTGTGAAGTACTTGTTCAAATGTCATCAGCATCAACTGTGAATCTCCATCATCTCAAACAGGATAAAATAAGCAGGGGCTTGTACAGAAGGGGGGTATGGGTTTGGAGCTCTGAGATAAAGCTGACAGCACACTTCATTGGAGGAGGGGGTGGGGAATTAGATTACATTTTCCCCATGGGTGTCTCGCCTGGAGCACAGCCTGGTCCAGGTGACATTTTAACAGAGTAGGCCTCGGGCTTGTTGTGCTAGGGTTTGCCGTGTCTCTTTGACTACACAGATGGGATCTATAATTGCGGTGAGCTAGCCAGTTAGCTCTAGCTTGAGCCTGTCAGGAAGCTCGAAATACACTTCTGAAGACGAGTGTCTGCTCAAAGAGCCATTGTCTGGTATTATAGCTGGAGGTGACAGGGCTATTAAAATGCACAGAGTCTGAGCACCTGTGTGTGTGTGTGTGTGTGTGTGTGTGTGTGTGTCTCACAGTGATGGGTGGAAAGAGGCATCTATGGTATAATCCACTCTGTGACAAAAACCTGAGTGCTCTCTCTTCCCCCGTCCCATTACCTTCTACCTCCCTCCACCTCCCTCCACCTCCTGTCTCCCTCTCTCTATCATCTGGTCCTCCCTTATCCTGTCTCTCCTGAATAAATCTTTAATGGAGGTTTTATTGTCCCTGATCAGCATTCAGCACTGTGCATGTTTATGCAGCCTCATCTCAAAACACACACACACACAGACACACGCAGACACACACACACACACACACACAGACACACACACACACACACACGTCTCACCTGTTCATCTTTCTGACTTGATTATCCCAATTTCACATTTTCGCTGTCTACATCTTTACCATCCATTCTTAGTCTTTTATCACAATCACAAATCAACTTAACTCCTCCACAAAGAACCCATATCTATTTCTCTATTTCACCACTTCTTTTTTTTTTTTTTTACTGTAATTGCAAGAGTGAAACAGTACTGTCCTCTATGCTTTTTGTGCTGTTGTGTTATTTTCTTCCCCAATGGGAGTGAGAGTGTATGGGAGCAAAAAGGTGCTATGCTGTGAATGTAAATCCTGATTGGGGTCCCTACTCTGTGGACCAGTAAAAGGATGTTTGTATAAGCGACAACAAAGACAATGACAGGTGAGGCTGGAGCTATGATTGATGTGCATCCAACTGAAGAGCTTGTGCATGGACGTGCCTGCGTGTGAGTAACTGCGACAGGAAGACGGCATACTACATGTGTGTATTAAAGACTCAAAGGTATAATTGTGGCAATGCGGCTCCTCTGTTCACAGTGGGAGATCAGCGGAATTACGGTATCACTGTCCTACAGTTAACTCAAACACACACACACACACA
>CALSBV010011200.1:14011319-14038792 GCA_943590825.1 Bovichtus diacanthus
TCTCTCTCTCTCTCTCTCTCTCTCTCTCTCTCTCTCTCTCTCTCTCTGTCTCTCTCTCTGTCTCTCTCTCTGTCTCTCTCTCTCTCTCTCTCTCTCTGTCTCTAGTTACAGTTTTAAAGAGACATTTCTTTAAGTAATTGTACTCGCTTTCTCTTGTTTATTTTACTTGACATCACAGTACATTACCATGGATTTGTGACCAAATGACATCAAGGTGTTGCTCCATTACTCCATGGCTAAGGAAAATAACAATAATGATCATGACTGACAGGTGTCAGTTAAGTGTCTCGTGTTGACATTTTAACCCAAATACTAAATCAGTGTGCAATATTACACAGCAGGTAACCATGGCGACAGTACTTCTGCTTTATGCTTATTACCAGTTAACCGTCAGTGGTGAAATGGGACTAACCACGGGTCAAAGACACCACCAAACCTTTTAAAATGGATGAGTTGGACCCAGCTGGCCTTCTTTACAGTGGTGACTTGGAATATGCTCTGCTCCTGATATAGAAAATAATAGATTTGGCAGAGGAAAGCGACTATAATTTGCCTTGTGTTGTTCATTTGTGGGGCTGGAGCTCTAAGCCAGATAATGTGCAGACTGTAGTTCTGAATTTAACAATTCATTTGATGATTTATTAATATTCTATGAATGAATTAATCATTTGGTAAAATACACATATGGCGAAAATATACACAGCCCAAAGTGACTGATCTTCAAAATATCATTTTTGGCCAAACAAAAGTTCTAAAGCAAAACGATAGTCTAAGAAGCTGGAAATGTTCACATCTGAGAGTCTGCAACCAGTAAATATGCCGCCTCAAAAAATGTAACTGTTAATCCTTCGCCAAAATTCTTGTCCATCAATTTTATGTTGATTGACCAAAGATACATTGCCTAATTGTTTCAGCTCGGGTACAGAGAACCCCCTTACCATATCACCTGTTGGTGTTTTTGCCTTTACCATATTATATTCATATATAACTCATTACAAAGTACAAAATAATGTGTCTGAAAATTACATTGTGTCTACAACACTGCCTCATGTCCAATTAAAAACTGATGAACCATCAAACCAGCACTCCTACATAGGATCAACACCCTTAAAACTCCACATGTGAAAAGACACACACAAACACAGGGACACGCACACACACATAGGAAGATGTACACACCTTGGCACATATACACTCCCAGTACAATACCCATTCTAACCCTAACTGGGTCAATCCACCATCTAGTCTGCTGGGGGAGGGGAGGAGACATAGGGTTTTGCTGAAATGGAGGAAGCAAACACCAGAAAAAGTAGCTTCACTGGGAACAAATCTACCACTGGTGAATCTAGGACAACTAGGAGGAAGGGAGGATGGAAGGGGAGACGGAAGGAAACAAAAGGATATTGGGTAGCAGTGTGCCACAAGACAGTAAAGGGAGACAAGCACAATGAGAGCAAATGATGAGAGGGTAGAGGGCAGGATGAAAGAAGAGAGAGAAGGATGGGAGAAGAGAGGGAAGAACGAGGCTGAGGAGAGGACAGTGGTTTCATTAGTGAGATTGATTAGATGAATCGAGAAGCTAACAGCCTCTCTGCTCTTTAGCTAAATGCCATCTCTGGGCCTATCAGCAGCAGCACCAACAACCACACAAATTGGAGCGAGAGAAAGAGAGCGACCGAGAGATAGATGGAAACAGAGAGAAACAAACACAAAGAAAGCATAATCGTCACCACAGAGACACACAGCACAGTCTGCCAGGGGAGGCCTGAGATCACAGACAACAGCCAATGGCTGATCACCTCATTTGGTCGCAGGAATGTAAGCAACAGTATGGTGAAGTATTGTAGATGTGTCTTTGCACGTGAGTGTGTGTAGAAGAAGACCACACACACACACACACACACACACACACAGCATCCTGAGGGCTTCTTTCTAAAATGTTTCCTTTTACATGGAAACTTAACAAGTGTGAAATTAGAAAGGTTACCAAATAATTCACACACACACGCACACACACACAATAACAAAGCGTGTGGCAGAAAGTGGAACTCAGATGGGGGGAGAAGTCCTAATTGAAAAAGCTTTTTTCCTTCCTGGAGTTTGCTGCTGAGGAGAGAATGCACAATAAGGTAATTAAAAAAGGGCTGTGTGATACATAGAGTTTATCTCGGGATTGTCACACACTGACTGATATGAATTTACATAAACAAATCATATTTTCTGCCCTATTAACTGTAGGGATGTTCCTAACGACTAATTTCCCTGATATTTAGTTTTTAACTTAGAGTAGTCGATGAGTCTGAAAGTAAGAAAGCACTCAGAAATTCAGCATAGTGTAATAAAAAAAAAAACGACAAAAGAAAATACTGCGTATATTATAATCAAATTTTTCAATAACCAAATCGTATTTTAAATGCTGCTGAAATCAATATCCCTAGTGTCTGCTCGGCTCTTTCACCCTTCACAATAAATATCCCAATCCAGTCGATCAGGAAAGAACCACACTGACTGCTTAACCCAGCCACACGCAAATGGGTGGAAGTGTGTCAAGAGCGGCTTATGAGTTCAGATCAGAGCGGAGAGCCGTCACTGCCGCAGGAGGAGCGGAGGCTCTCCACAGCAACAGCTGAGACAGCATATGTCAATATGTCATTTTAAATGTGTATATTACTAAATAATATGTTTAACCGACTAGTGTTTCTGGTGCCGACTAGCTGGGGTGGTGATGTTTATTCGTCAAGTCGACTAATTGCATCCCTAATTAACTTTACCTGAAAGTGTGCTCTTGTTTAGATGTTTGTGTAATATCAGAAGAGGAACCAAATACCTGTGTCTTATGTCTTAAACACTCTATCTTCTGCTTTTTGTTGACAGTAGAGAGACTTTGAGAGTTTAAAAATTGTCCTTTAGTTTGTTGTGTCAGCAAACACCTGCCTTGCTGCGGTGCCTTTAAACCAGGCGCAAGGAATTTATCTACAGTTATCAATAGGGCTGGCGACCGAAAACCATACTTTTGAGGGTATTAACCGAATGACGTCAGTACTAGCGAGTACCGATTCAGAAATAGAGTAAGCCACCGTCACAGCTCGCCACTTGACTGGTCCCAGTCTGTCAACCTGCTGCAACAAGCACACCAGTTTCAAGCAACAATTGGTCTTTTTTTAATTCTTTTTTTTTTTCATTCTACATGTTATGCAGATGAACTGACTCTACATGCCCCCGTTGTAACCCATTTTGGGCTTGTAAAAAAAACAGATGTATTAATTAAATAAATAATATTACTTTTGGGTTGTTTTTATTAGGATCCCTATAAAACAATATGACATACTGTTGAGCAAGACTATGTTGTAGATGAGGATTTCTAGTAATTTGTCTTATTACAAATGTTAATGTGATTTTGAATTCTTACTTTTGAAACAGAACCCTGTTCCAGTTTCACTTATGCTCTCTACAAGGAATAACATCAGCATTTTATTTAATTTTTTTCGAGATAATTTTTCATTGCAGAGGGACATAGCTGTGTGCGAGACAAGGGGTATACACATATGTATAACAGCTGACTGGAGGCACACACATGTCACCAGTACACTGACTCTCCCCAGCTATCTTCACCTTTCCTCTTCCCTTCTCGTCATTTTCAGTCAGGATGGAGCACAGTTTGCTCTATTAAATCTGTAATGAGATGCAAATGAGATGCAAATCCCTCCCAGAGGAGTGGACTGCTGGAGGGAGGCTATCTGATGTCAGCGTTCAAGAGAGAACCATTGCCTCAGGAAGAAACAGAGAAGAGGTGGTGTGTGTGTCTGAGAGTGTGTGAGAGAGAGAGAGACAGAGAGAGAGACAGAGAGACAGAGACAGAGAGAGAGAGAGACAGAGAGAGGGAGAGAGAGAGAGAGAGAGAGAGACAGAGAGATAGAGAGACAGAGAGAGACAGAGAGACAGAGACAGAGACAGAGAGACAGAGACAGAGAGACAGAGAGAGAGACAGAGAGAGAGAGAGAGAGACAGAGGGAGACAGAGACAGAGAGAGAGACAGAGAGAGAGAGAGAGAGAGACAGAGAGAGAGAGAGAGAGACAGAGAGACAGAGAGAGAGAGAGACAGAGAAAGAGAGAGAGAGAGAGAGAGAGACATACAGAGAGAGAGAGAGAGAGACAGAGACAGAGAGAGAGACAGAGACAGAGACAGAGAGAGAGACAGTGAGAGAGAGAGAGAGAGCAAGAGAGAGAGAGAGAGAGAGAGGCAGAGCTGTTGAAAAAGGACTAGGGCATTGATTGCAGCTGTAGAAAAATGTTTTTGATTTATCTCGGACACAGGAGCAGAATGGGACCTTCAGTATCACTGCATGGCAGAAAAACTCAGTCGAAGAAAAATAATACCCTCAATCTGTCCTCTGTGCAGCTCCAGATAGAAGGCAGAGAGAGAAAGGGAGAGAAAGGAGGAAGCAAAGATAAAAAGCTGCTGAAATCTAAGGAAGAAGATGGAGATTGGGAGGGGGTGTGGGTCAAAGAGAGGCTGATGCAGCCATGCCTGTTGACAAGAGAAAAATACACCTTTCACTGAGAAATAAAGATTTACCTCCCTCACTGCAGCATTCCCTCTGACATAGCAACTCATCTGGCCTTGCCTCACTCACACTGCAGAGAGAGAGAGAGAGGGAGAGAGAGAGAGAGAGAGAGAGAGAGGGAGGGAGAGAGAGAGAGAGAGAGAGATAGAGGTAGGGAGGAATAGAGAAAGAGGGAATAACACTAAAAGAGGGAAGCCGCATCAATACGCTTTTCTGACATCAGCAGTGAAACCATGTCTGTAGTTTTCCACAACTCTGTCTTACACACACACATTATTGTCTCAATGTGTGTGATGCTTGTCAGAGTTACAAACCCTGAGCCAGGCTCTTGGCATCAGTCCTGAGCGTGTGCTCCCTCTCACCCACCTCTCTGTTCGACTGTCCACCATTTTTAGCCCCCTTCGTCCGAATTTAAGCTGAGCTGTAACTCAGAGATAAATACATAAAGTTGCAGCTGGACACAGAATGCAGTGGCCATTTCTCTAACCCTTGCTCACTTTCTACAAACAAACACCCAGGGGACCATGTGACAGTGATAAACCTGGGCTATTTTTAGTTGTGAACATAAAGACGGATCATCTCAAGCTTCCCAATTCCACCAGAACCGTAACATTGTAGGTTTGAAGCTCCAGTGACCCAGCCATCCGTTAACACCTACCCAGCTTCCTTTTGAAAACAAAAATAACATTTCACCAGTCAACCAATCAAATCAGAGGTGTGGGATCCTGGAAAGCTTGAAGTGCTCATGAGAGAAGCTTCATTTTTGATTTACTACTTTTTCCCAACTGAAATACACTACCTAAACATACCTTCCTACTCAGCAATGTTTTAAATCATTATGTACCACTGTACTATGCACTTTCGGTGCCCTACTGTATATCTAATGTTGTGCTTTGCACAGACACATGTTGACGCGCTCTGTATGTACGCTCAGTCCTCTGTTCACTGGAGCATGGCTGAGGTTAAATGACTTTCTCAAGGATATGTCAATGGGTTTTGAGGGTGAAGACCACTGATAAGTAGTTTGCAAGCCCCTTCACACAACATAGTACATTCTGCATGTGCCTCAAATGTGTGCAAAAAATATATACATTACAGCTGTGGGAAAATAAATCTATAACAAGACATACCAAACAATTTGATGCACAGAGTTAAAGCAAAGTTACCTGCCTCACTGTGTACTTGATAACTGCATAACCAGCATAGATACTCTACTTTTAGTTACTATTCAACTCACAACAGAGTATTGTTTGTTCTTCACTGTAGGATCTTTACAGTTAAAGTAGTTTAAATGAATAATTGCATCTATTTTACTGTCTTCAGATCCACAGATGTTCCTCTTTCATTACAGCCACAGTGCTGCCATTATTCTATTTCCCATTGATGTTGATTTAAACAGCATAAGTGGTCACTTATGTCACTTCAGTAGATCAACAGGGGGGCAGTAGAGAACGGTAGAACCAAAGCAGTGCAAAGAAACTCTAGCAGTGAGCGGTGTGTGCAGCTAGTTCAGGGGCACAAATTAGCAAACATGACCAGCAGCAGGAGGGAGAGGACAATGAAGTATACGGAGTAAGAGAGAGTTCTGAGGACGACAAATCTTAAGTGGGCAAAATTTGTTTTGGACAAAACATTTTTTTTTTTTTTTTTTTTTCTGTGCGTTCTGCGTGATAATGACTGTTGATTGGTTAAGAGGATGAATAATGAGATCGTAGCAATGATGACTACGTTGCTGATTGTGATGATGAGTGTAACAACAGAACAATAAACTTCAAGCCTCATTTTATCAGCTGCCAAGCAGTTTAATATTTTTGGTGTCCAAATACATTGACATATACATACATATTTGTAGCAGCAATTACACATGTGTGCACATGATCAGGATGCCTTCGCCTTATGTTGAGCCAGGACAAACCCTGGTCGGTGAGACAACATTATTTTGCTTATGAATAAAGCATGCTCATCGAATCATGGCAAGATCATTTTTCAACTGAAATCGATTTAAGAGAACAATAGGCCTTCATCACAGTAGACAGTTTGTCTTAGTGTCATAGTGGGAAAAGCACAGTTGCTACTAATGACACTTACGATGGCTCAGCTCTATTCAAGTGTTCCAGTGAGTGTCAGTGAGCCACCGTGCACTACGCCAGCAGCATGATCTCAAAGCAGCTAGCCTACACGGAATTCAGCCATCACTAATTTCATTATCTACATCTATGCTTTTCCTACTGTGTAAAAATGTCTTCCGTGAAAAAGACCTATGGTTTGACATGTCACTGGAGTCAGTATCATAGTTTTAGCATTAAAGCAGAGAGCGGACGAGGGTGAGCGAAAGAAAGGACATTTGTTTTTTCTGCGTCTGGCTTCACATCCAGCAGGTGTAGTTGTGTATTAAAAGCCCATAAAAGTGTACAGTGTTGACGCGTAGACTATGATTGTGTGGATTCACAGTGTCGCCGAAATTCGGCACTGTACCGTACATTTCTGTATTGTCAAGGGGTTACACCATAATGTTTTCTCTGCAATAAAAAATAAAAATGTGATCATTTCAACGAAAACCAGGTTTTACTATGATATAGCACTGAAAACAGTTAAAGCAATGCAATAACACTGTTACACACAACACCCTAGTATCACAATTGTCTAATGCCACATTGCCTTGTGTGTCTCTCTTTCCATTTTATTTCCGCTCCACATGACAATCTATTCAAATGCTTTAGGAGGGTGGACTGTAGGCTCGTCCTCTTTTCCAGGCTGATAAAAAAAAAAAAAAAAAAAGCTGCTCTACTGCGAGTTGGTCCCCGGGTCCCAGCCATGGTCGAGTGAGCTGCACTCAGACACCTGCTGCTCATTAACCACAACAGAGAAAGGTGACCACTTCAATCAGGATATTAAGACAGGAAATGAAATGGACAGAGGGGGTACATCTGGGGGAGGAGGAGGGGGGCAGTAGAAGAGATGGAGCTCCACAGAGTGTCCCAAGGTTAAGAATGAGGAGAGGAGAGCATCGAGGGTTGTTCTTTGGCATTGTGCCCAGATGCAGTGTTGTGTCCCTCTCCTTCGCTCAGCTTAAAATTCCCCAGCACTCAGAGGTGTGGGTGTGTTTCTGCCCTGTCCACCTGACATCTCTTAACAGTAATAATGTATTCCCTCTTATTAATACGTTATGGATCAGAGAGTATATTATTGATCCACCAGCTCAGCCATATTGTTGCCCCTGGTCCACTCCCTTCACTGTTTTCTCTCTGCACCTTCTGCCTTCCTCTCTTTCCACTGCTGCATCACTGACGACTCACCCGTTTTTAAATCTCCTGATAGACCCTCTTTCACTTTACAAGCTTCTCTCGCTCTCTGCGTTCGTTCCTTATCCTCTTGTATTATCACTGACTGATATATAGTTAAACATGCTTTACCAACACATAGGCTTGCAAGTAGTGCACAAAGTGAGTGAGTCAAAGAATATACAATCATTCAACAACAATAATCAGAATTGAGTATTAGTTGATCATCTATCAAGCAAACATGCCAAAGATGTACAGGTTTCAGCTCGTCAAATAATATAGTAATGGTTCTCTTTTTAATATAATTCTAAATTGAATATCTTTGGTTTGGACAAAACAAGCAACATGAAGACTTTGGTTTCTGGCTCCTTATTTCATAAACCAAATGGTACATTGAAAAGTAAATGTCGATAAAGAAAAATGACATTACTTGACTCTGTATTAAATCATTTAAATAACATGATCATTACACTAAACACAACTTTGCTTCATCCAAATTCCTTGGACGACTTCCAACATGAAAGTAGTACCTAGTTATGCTCATTCATGGATCTGAGCTTGCATGAATTCATGATATTGGTTATGTCTCTCTGCCTTCGTTTATTGTCACCACCGACAGAACTAATCAATTCCAGTTAAAAAAGATGAAAACATCTGCTGCTCGAATAAAAAAGGTGCGCCGAAAGTGTAGCTCTCCTAAAAGAAGATATGTCTTCATCAAAACAACCAACGCTGCCACACTGCATCACCATAATTGATGTTTGAGTTTCTGCAGCATTGCATTTCACTTACAACAGCCCCTTGAAACAGGCTGGGAAAAAAACAGTGACTGTGCACTTTGTTGCTGCAACCACATTATTACTTGACTTCTCTCTACGAGCGAGGCCAAACTTTTCTGTTCCCTGTTGAAATTGTATTTTATCTAACAGTACCATAGGCTTTTCTCAAAGTGAATACTGTGGTAAAAAGTCCTACCACGTACTGCAGCGGCCCGGGTCACAAACTAATGACATGAATATTTGGATAATTCAGCGTACAAGTAGCAGCAGCTTATTCAAATATGTAAACTGGCGATGTGTCCAGACATAGAGCAGTACTTTCAGCCTTTGTCTGGCACATCTCTGACATTTGCAAACCTCTCGTTGACCTACAGTACCTATGGACATTTCCAGAGAATGCAAAATACAAACACAAGCAGTTCGCACTCATAACCAAGCTGCAAGACAGCATCAACAGCATCACACACATACAAACGCAAACAGCACTTCACACATACCAGAGCTCATGACATTCATAAGAGGAAATGAAAAAGAGCGTGGCCCTGTCCCGGGCACTGTCGTGCGAGACAGTGATTGTGTTGAGTAAATGTGATTACCTGAGAGTCCCTCTCTGGAGGCAAACGCCACAGAGTTATTACATTCGTATTATTCCCAAACTAATATCATAGCCTGCCAATCACTTACAACACATTTCTTAACCACATGCTGACGTGTGGTGGTGCCACACAAACTGGATGAGAGAGGAATACACACACAGAGAGAAGTACATAACGATAGAAACACACCCACATAGATCTACACTCACAGGGTGAGAACACATACAGAATGCATCCGCACACACTCATCTGACCAGGCTGCAAGCCAGCAGACATTTACACACAAACCACACACTCTCACACACACACACACACACACACTTCCTCAGAGGGCCCCAAGGCGAGGGGAATCGTCCTCTTCATCTGAAGTGGAGAGGAAGCCCATTGGCCAAATTAGATTCCCGACGTTTCCTGACGGAGTTAAACATCAATCTGCAGGGCTGCGTCGTGATTCGCCGTGACCTTGGCCTATCACAGCGCAGCGTCTGGGAGTGCTCAGAGAGGCTCTTAATCAGACCAAGAGGACAAGGGGCCTATGATGACATTACTCAGCCTTTATCTCTCTACACACGTCCCTCTGTTTCTGTGTCTGTCTTTCAATCTGCCCTCTCCTCTTCCCTTCATTCCCTCTCAGCTCCAGGCGGAGGAGGTGGCACCACAGCTCAAATGGCTGCTTACTTAACCTGACCTCTGAATGTAATCTATGTTCACTGATCCAATTCTGCGCCGACAGTTTGCCCTCACAATGCTGACCAAACACAACAAAACATTGCCCTTTTGTATCAAATGTGACCTATTTTCCCTCGTTCTACTCAACAGGTACACAAACAGGTCTGTTTCTGCATCACTGATTGCATTCAAACGTGCATTATCATAGACACACTATATATGACCGTCCCCTAAACAATATACAGACTCATCCTCATTCCAAAGCTACTGCAATCTCACTGTGAATGGTGAGACTGTGCTCAGATGGAGATAAATGAGCCTTCATTACAGCCATGATAGCACCAAGCAGCACCAGAGAGAGGGATTAGAGGAAGAGACGCTCTCCTCCTTTCATTCCCTCCGTCCCTCATTTACCATGTCCAAGTGTTCTTAATGCATAAAGGACACAAAAAGGACAAGGTACATACTGCGAAAATACAATAATAAATATGTGCATTTATATAGCTTGCACTTATACATACATACACACATGCACCACGTAAAAGAAATATGTGCATTTATATTGCTCATTCACACACACACATATACAGTGCTTCAAACCAAACTCCATTCATAGAGGATATATAAAAAAAACACCTACATAGATAATGAAATTCTCTGGCAGGATCTATCAAGGGAAAGCTTTTACCTCCACATGGATAACACACTTATCCTTAACTGGAAACACACACACACACATTTATGCACACATAACTTTCTCAAACCCACAGACATGCTGCATGCCAAATGAATATAATAAAGGCGTACCGTTTCAGGTACATTCGGCCCATTTGATGATTGAAAGATATTTGTAAAATCAAAGATATAAAAAGCCTCTCTCAATTTTGGCAGACAGTGTAAGGAGAATGTAATTGGATTTGTCCCCTCATGGTTTAACAGATGTTTTTTGGAGGGGTATAAAGTTATGAGCCTTGCACAGCACCTGTATACACATTCAGTCACACTTGTACACAGAAAGTGCAGTACAGCAAACAGTGTGATATTACAACTGCCAGTATGATACAGTAGCCCTTTGTTATTTTCAAACAAAGTAATATTACTGGTAATATCCACTCTATATCAGCGGCAATATTCACAGTCAATATTCTGCGCTGTAGCAATACAGAAGCAAGACCAGAATTATAACAACCTCAAGACTACTTATAGCGAGCAAGTGTGTGCATATGTGTGCGTATATGTGTGTGTGCCTGCTGCTGAGTCACGTAGGGTCCAGAATGGATTAGCCTGAGTCAAGCTTAATTCTCAGTAGGTCAACGTGGAGTTGTGATGTGACGGGAAAAAGGAAACCAAAAAGCAGAGACGGAAAAATACAGGAAGACAGGTCATCCTCAACGCATGCAGATCGAACCACAAGTTTGCTCACACACACACACACACACACACACACACACACACACACACACACACAGAGTAGTATATTTCCAGCTCTAGACAAACAAACATTGACTGAGGCCCTCGATTAGTTTGAAGATGTAATGATTTGCAGGTTTCGTCTTTTCCCATTTCCTGTCCATTCATCCTCCCACATCCCCATGCTCTCTACCTAGCTGCCAATGGTAAACACATTCCAGCATTAAGGGTTACAGTCTAAAAGGTGAATGTCTAACATGACATTTCCCAACATCCACTGGACAATGATCCTCCTGCCGTTGAACCCTTGAGCAAAGCACACACACATTGTCACAAAGAGGACAAAAGTGACAGCAGTAAACATTTACCACCAAGCAGCACCACCTCTAGATGGTGAGACTCACTGTCTCAAGGCCACTTCAGTAGGGCAAATGATATGTCTTACTACACCTCCTGCTGATTTGATTCACCCTCCAAAAACTTTAAGCAAAAATTGTCTGTCTTTTAAACTGGCAGCAAGTACTGTAGTGAAGCAGGACATCAGGTGTTAGATCCTGTAATACATACGGGCGTGGATGCACAGTACGTCGCACAACTACATGGCCAGCTCCCTCTAAGAAGAAGAAATTACATATTAAAAAGATATAGATAGACAGATGCTCCCAAATAGCTGGGAGTGCACACTTCTCCAGCCTACAGCCTGAAGGCAGCGCCCAGCCCACAGTGATTGATACTCCGATACAGGCATTTTTCTCCATAGCCAAGTCCAAGCCAGTAAGAAAACACACACACACACACACACAGACAGACACACACACACACACACACACACACACGTCTGTCATCCTCGCTGAGCTCTAGTTGGCACAACATACATCTCCCTCTCTCTCGTGCCCCATCCATCTCTGGTATTCTCCATTTATATTTTCCTCTCTAAATCCTTCATATCAGCATCTCTATATCTGGCTTCTGTGAGGATGTATCCATCTCCAACATGTCACAGAAAAATATCGCTCTTAGTGTTTATCTCCTTCTCTTACAACTCTTCTCCCTGAGCTCAGCACTACTTTCTTAACTTGAACACTAGTGCTGCATTACTGTATGAAATTACATTCAAGTGTCAAGATAGCTCCCTCTGACATATTTCTGTACTCGATATATGAAGCATCCTTCCTACTGTATCTGCACAGCCTCTGAATACAAATTCGAGCCCACAGCAGACTCCCAAACTCTCTCGTACTCATCCTTTGAAGTGCTGACACACACCTGATGGATCCTATGCCCGTGCTCGGTTCCTCCTCTGCTTTGCCACCACACCACGAAGGTCACTGCTGGCCCGCTGTCGCTCTTACCCCTCCTGTCTTCCTTTTCCTCTCCCTCTCTGCCCCTCTCTTTCTCTCTCTGCTTTGGCCAGAAAGAGAGAGAATCCTTGCAGGGGCAGGAAATCCTCAGCTACAGACAGAGACACTCAGAGACTGTAGAGCCTAACTGCCGCTGAAGCACATCGGAGGTGCCGGCTGACTGAGCTGTGGAAGTGGTGGAGGGAGGCTAACGTGGCTAGGCTACGGTCTGCACCACAGCAGCCTACAGACACACACAGTCAGAAAGCTCAGAGAGTCGCTAGCTCAAAGCTCACCGCGGCAAAGCTCCGAGTCAGCAACCTAGCCTCCCCTCCCCGCCTGCCTCTCTTGCTCACGCTCTGCCTCTACCCCCTCCTCTCCTCTCTCACACTTACCACATTCCACCTAATAGCAGAATCCTCTCTTCCTCCCTCTCTTAACTAAAGTATACATCACTCTCGTCCTCAGCTCTTATGTTTCTCTTCAGCTCAGTGATTTACCTTCAAACGCGCTCAAGAATGTTGCAGCTGAGATGTAGGATACATCCTCTCTTATTCACAAATGTACTCTGTCTCTCCAAGGCGTGTTTGTGTGTTTTTTGCACTTGGGATCAAAAGAAAAGAGCTGAGGTCAAGTTTAAAACCTTGACAGAGTTTAACTGCACGTTACCTTGCTTCAAATTATCAACATGCAACCACCAACCGACCATCTTACATTCAATTATGTATGTATTCTATGTTTAAATTGGCTGAAATACAAACTTCCCTGTGGGGACAATAATATAGTTGGAGTTAAAACAGTCTGCATGCTTTCACTCTGCGTGTGATTTTACTGATATGTTCTTCCTCTCTACTTGAAGGACTGCGTGGAGTTTTTGGTTCATATGGAAACCTGCAAACTGTTGGGTGTCCATGGCACATATTTGTCCACCCAGGTGCTAATGCGGTCTAGCCCTGCAGGACGTTTTGGTTTGAGTTGCCCGGTTTCTGAGATATTCGACTCTGCCTCCACCAATGCAATTGAGGCGAATGGAATGAGGTTTGCACTGCTCCGAGGACTGAAAGATTACATTTGATACAAATTTGACAAAAAAAAGAGTTTTCATTCGGTAGAACTACTTTCTACCAAATGTATGATCTCTATGAAGGGAAACCTGAGGACATCAAGCTGAAACTATCTGCATGACTAGTTACCACACACAGTAAATGATAAAAAGGTTTTCAGTCATTTGGGTGAACTGACACTTTAAAATACAAAGTGGCACACAGACCACATAAATGCACACTTATGACAGCAGGGGACACAGAAATGGAAGAGGGGCGGTGGCATTCAGATGAATCCAAATCCACACGCTGCCACCATTTATCATTTAATGTATTCATCCTCTCCAAACCTAATGCCCTGACAAAGACAGGCTTATTCAGCCCTCCCTAACACAAAGATTAGCCTCAGACAGACTACACATACAGACACCCTCACAGAGGAGAGGGAAGAGATGAACACATAAACAGTGGGAGGGGAAGTCAAGTGGAGCATCCCCCATTGGGAAAAAAGAGCAATCTAGGAAATGAGTAAGTGTATCAGGGTTATATTGGAGAGTTGGAAAATCATAAGGATATAGCCTGGTGAGTAACATATTCACAATGTTAAGTTTGTTATGTGTTCAGTAGTGAAATGTCACTACTCTTCTGTTGTTGCATTGATCCAACATAGTCACTCCATATCTAACACCAGCTGTGAATAAATACTCTGTTCAAGGGGGCAGAGAGAAGGAAATGACAAACGCATAAAGCGTCCGTCACAGAGCTCTGCTAGCTTGTAGAACAAACCGCTAAAAGAATATGAAAGAAAGCCTCCGCTCAGTCTTCTCTAAAAAGATTTCCAGCCCTCTCTCTCTTTCTCATCTGAGCAAGGACATCCAGTGCATCCCCACGAAAAAAAAAAAAGAAAAAGAAAAGTCCTCTCCATCTCCACTCATGGCTGTTGCTATGGACACAGCAATAAACCTGACTCCGCTGCTTCACTCCACACTGAATGAGTGCCTGTATAGGATGTGCTTATGCCCTTACATGCTCAATGTGTCAAATCTATGACACACACACACGCACACGCGCACGCACACACACACACACAACTAGGAAATTAGTTTTGTCGTGAATACAGTTTCCGTCCACTTCCTGGTGATGAAAATGTCGTAAGAAGCCACAGTCTATTGACAGCTGTCGAGTGTGGCCATAGGGGTGGATTGATAAGGGAGTGTGTTAACTGTCATTTGGCACAGAGGAGACAGATTACGTTTAAGTAATGACTGGCTGAACGATGTGGATGCTGTTCCATCTCCCTGCCACTGTCACATGCTCATTAAGAGCATCAGAGCATGTCATTAACATACACACATACGCTTACTAAAGCGTATCATTAAATAGATTTAATTATCTAACTTTCCGAGTCTCTGAATAACGACAACAAGTGCACGGTGCATTCAACTTCCAAACAAATGGCTCTCGTCAGTACATTTCTAATTAGTGCAGAGAAGAGGAAAAAGATTGGTATTAACCTGGGCTTACTCAGTCTGTGTGTTCAAGTGTGTGTGTTCAAGTGTGTGTGCTTTTATTCATCCTCCAGTAATTATATTTCCAGGCAGTGGCGAGCAGAGAGGGGCAGGCCTGTGTGTGTATACCATTCAGCTTATCAGTCGGTCCAATCCTAAGGCAGATCAGATCGAACAGTAAAAGCTCATTAATTACGAATGGTTGCTGAGCGACAGAGAAGAGGGGGGCTGGTAGGGTGGGGTGAGGGGACTGACGGGTGAGGAAGTAGATGAGGTGCAGTATTGGAATGCTGAAGCTGAAGAAATGATTGAAAAAAAGGAACGTCCCTCTGGTTTGTATTTGAGAAGTAAGCACTCAGCAAGCACAGCTTTGGAGATCAAAGTGTAAATGTTTCCAGTCATCTCTGCTGATAGAGGCTTACATGATCAGTACACATTCACACATGAAAAAAGGCTCACACAGCATACATTCAAAGAACATTTAGGAAGATTTTTACGTTGTTTGGTTAAGCTTTATATAGAGAAATTACATTCTATGGGGTATTGTTTTGATTGACACACATTTAAGTTGAGTTGTACTGGTAAGATTCTGTCTTCTCATATGATTATCTTCTGGCAAATCAATGCAATGAGTGCTGTTGTGTTCCCAGGTTAAAAAAAAAGCCACAGAACAGTTGGTGAGACGTAAAATTGGAACAACTGTCTAAGAAGTCATACTCTGTAAATGGTTTATTATTCTTTGTAAGTAATACTTTACTTTTTATAAATCATATTAATGCTCTACAGAACAGTAATAAGCTATTAATGGAGTGACAACTTTTGGGTTATCAGATTGGTAAAGATCCATTTGGCTGGTGTTTATTCAGACCTTGCTTTGTCTTTTTAGCACTTTGATTCATCAGAAGTATCCTCCAATGGACCATTCGGCCATTTAACTTCTGGAAAAGGATTGTCGGACATCTGGAACCTAAATCAATTTAGCTTTCACAACTACAGATATGGATTATAAATTGAGAAACTCAAGCCATTTTAAGAATGACGGACGTTCTAATAAGCCATCAAGTCTGCAAGTCATACATTTGGGTTTATCAGTAATGAATAGCTTAAGTCCAGAATTATAAATGTTACAGCTTATTTAAAAGTGGTAAGCCACAACTTAGATGTAGCACTTCTTTAACACATACTGTATGTATGTGGTCCTAAAAAAGGTCCCAAAAGGTACAATCAGTGTTGGATTTAGGCTGTGTGAGTGGTAGGGGCAAAGAAGACATGAAGCGCATCAGCTCCATGCAGTGGGGCACCAGCGCACAGAAAAAACAACGGGGGCACCAGGAGGGCATTTACCACCATAGAGGCATCCCATTGTCTCACAAGTAAAGGCCAGCTCGTTTCCAGCATGTAGGGCAGCCCTTGTGGCACTTCATAAATCTATGGATCTAATCTTTAACTGCATATATTGCATATATTATACATTGCATATACCTGCAGCATATTGTCTTTTAATATGGAAAGCCTTGAATTAAAAAGACAACTTACTGCATTCCTAGAATCTATTTAAATGTATATATTCTATTTAGATCTATTTTATTCTTCTTATTAACTTCTTGAACCACACATTGCAGCAAGCGTTAACAGCCTGCTGACTTCAGGATATTATTCACGTCCTGTGATTACAGCGGTGGAAACCGATTCATCCGGGGTCTTCATTTTTGTTTTAAACTTACTGTAAAAAAAAGTGTTTATAAAAAAGAAATCAACACATCACACATGTAGTGTTGATGTGTGGCAACACGCATAGATCGGCATTTAACGCTTATTTTAGAAAAGTGCACTTTTTTTCTAGGTGTCAAATATTCACTAACACACAAACAGCATTTCAGCAATGTATTTTTACATTACATTTATTTAACCAATGCATTAATCCAATTTCCACAATGAGGATACAACCGAAAAACTGCGAGAATCACAAGAGTTCATGAAACTCAGCAAATAAGTCATCTACTTCAAGTTATACATTTTAGAAACTAGAGATAAAGAAAGGCGTTTAAAACAAATAAAAGAAATGTATTCTTCCTCTCATGAGCCAAGATGCAGTGGGAGTTTTTAGTTTGCGACAGAAGAAGTCTCGGGTCTCTGCTGTCCTGGTATCAGTGGGGAGCTCATTCCACCATTTGGTGCAATTTATTTTCATCTTTAATTTATTTATCCATCAATCACTTATCTGTTTGCTTATCTGTACAACATACACCCTCTATCCCTAGAACCTCAAATTGGATAAGGAAAAACTACATTTAAAAAAGGGGAAAAAATAATGGAGCAATAATCTGACGCAATGGAGATAGATGGAGAACGGATCCTTCTTCCAGAACAGACAGACTTTAACTAGGTGTCGTATTTACAGAGGAGCAAATATCAAGTAAATCAAGTGCCCTCATCCTTTTTTGGCTACTCAAGCTCTTTAACCAGCTCCTCTGAAAGAACTGCAATAACTTCAAGTTCATCCAGTTATTCAGTCTGGATAACGTTTTACTAATGTTTGGTGCATATTTGGCAGTTCCTGCAGGCATTCTTCCGCCTGCTCTATTTTTCCCTCCTGTGGCGGCAGCAGTGTGCACACGTCTTCCTGCGGATCACTCCTAATTTCTTCCTCTCTTATTGGCTTTCCTAAAATCAACTTTAGGGAGATGAATCTCCATGTCGGTGAGCCCAGTGGGTCTTATCATCTTCTCACTGGGTTTCTCTTCTTTTATCTCCCACATGAACCTTCTGGTTGTGGAAGATGTCGCCCTGGAACAGATCCATTTCTGTGGTGGACTTGAATTCCTTGCACAAGACAAAAGCAGCAAAGGGTTTCTCTTGATAAGACTGCTGAATACCAAACTCCAATATTAAATACAATATTATACCAATAGTGATGGTTTAGTGGTTAGGAAGGCAAATAGAAGGTTGTGAGTTTCTGCTAAATGACAAATAATAGATAATAGTAAATAATAATAATTATAAATCAAGTTCTCCTTGTCTATCGATTCATTAGCTTGGAGTTATTTACTTTAACTAAGGATAGAGAGAAGTATAAAACCATTTTTGTTTACATGGACATCATTAATTAGGTAAAGAAACAAACTCAAGATATCAGAAGAAAATAAAAACATAGCAAGACTGGTTACCCCTTTAATTTATTTTTTCTCTGGCCCTATAGTATCTTCTAATTAACATGTTTGTCTTAGCCATAACTAGAACATGTCACCACCTTCAGGACTAGTCAGATAAAGAGTATAAACTCTTGAAACAGAAAATTATGACTAGTACACCTACATTTAGACAGATTTGCTAATATTGCAGATCCACATCCTTGGTTAAGTTGAAATCCAGATGGGGTTCTCCCTGGCCTTCTTGTTTCTTACTACTTAACACACTTTGAGATTGTACATATAATGTATTCAAATCATTGTCTTTACCTTCTCATAGAGGCCGGTGGCCGCTTTGCTCTTCAAGTCCATCCCTGTCTCTTTTCTCTCAAAGATGTTTGCAAACACTGAACTTGTTCCTCTCAACGTGGGAGAACAATCATCTGGCTGTTGGAGGCAGATATGTACATCCAGCTCCGAACATCCGAGTTCTGTCCCTGGTTCTGCGTTCATTGGGTCTTCAGTTACGTAAAAACTGGAATTGGTCTTTATGGCTGAGAAGAAAACACTTCTGTATTACTGTGCTCTGAACTATATGAAGAACCCATGTGATCTGAATTGTAAGTACAAAAGCAAGCAGAATTGCATTGTTTTCCAAATGGACTCGTTTTGTGTACAAGTTAAGCTGAAGTTTAAAGACAGGCATGGGCAACAAACAGAATTGTGAAGCCTGCCAGAAATGTACTTAATTACAACAAACACTAAGTTTAAAGATTGTCCTTCCTGCACCAATATGGCGGTCGCGTTGACGCATCGCTGCAATGAACAGCAGTGGCCAATGTAGTATCTATGGTATGTGCATACATTATATCTTTTACTACAGTTAGCTAACCGCAAGCTATAATTGTATGTCATTTTATAAAAAAAGCAAGACTGACTTGAGGATTTGTGTCCTCTGATTACTGCCCGTCTCACACACAAATAACTTTTGATGCTACTTTTGCATATTTTTTTTTTAAACAGTATATCTTACAAAGGAAGAATGAAATAAAATATAAATAATGTAAATCTGGGTCCTGAGCCAATTAGACTTTACTATTAATAAGTGACTGCAGGACGGCCTTGGTAGCAGAGTGGTCATGCGCCTCACTGCAAATCAATTTGAAACAATAAGTCTTTGTGAAATTTGCCATGCCGTTATAAAATAGCTTCTCTGCCTTCCTGCAGCGCTGTTAGACATGCCTCTAAATCATAAATGCATGAGACAGCAGCAGTTCCATATCAAGGACTTCAGTGATTGAATTCCATAGAAATGAGAAACATCTTTTAACCTGCTTCAACATCAGTTATCACACAAGATTATGTGCACTATACACAAAGACTCCACTGTATGCCAGGAATTATACACACACACATACTCTAATATCTAAACTAAATCTGTGTATTTACATTTCAGTCCAACTTCCCTCTTCTGTTTTGCCTTTTACTCTGCTGCAATACGTTACCTACCGATCTCCCGCAGACACCTTACAGAACATCCATCTACATGGCTAATCAGAGTAACAGACCCGGAGAACTAGCAGTAAACCCCCACCCAACCTGGCTAAGACTCACACGCAGATGCAGGCGTGTACAAACACATATGCATGTGGACTCAATCACCTCTTTTTTCCCATTAGCTGGTAACTCCCAGATGAATAAAACATTGCCGATGATCATGCTGCAGCTATCACATTAGAACACACACACATAAATGCAAACACACACATATACTGTAGAATCACATCCATGGCAGGACATGAGAAACCAATTCCCCGCATGTCACACCCACCTACAGGTCAGAGATAATCATAAAAAGTAATTGGTACATACTTTTGAATATATTAGTGTTTGATTTGGGCTCCATCGAACTCCCACATATTCGCTCTCTGGTGAACAGAGAATATACGGCACAATTTCTTAATAAAGATTATTCTCTTCTCCCAAGATTTTCCAAAATGATTTCCCCATTGCAAAAAAGATGTATAGACATATATGAATAGTGTCTTCTTTTTAATTCACAATGTTTAAGACCTTATTTCTAAAAGATTTTTCTTTGACTCCCATAATTTGTAGGCCATAAACGGCAGGGACAGTATAACAGAATGTGAGGTAAAGTAAGAAACAGTGGCAGAAAGCTTTAAAGGGATAGTAATACAGCTGGTCGCTGATGCCACTTTTTCTACCAATATCTTAATTCTAACAGCACAGTTAAGTGTCCGCATGTTCAGCTATGTACATCTATATTTAGAAAAATCCCAAATTTGAGGATAATTCCAGGTTTGGCAAGGGATGATCCAGCCTTACTGTGTTGATCAGTGGGACATTTAATCCTCTGGTACACACAAATTATGCTGGAAAGGATAAGACAAAGTCAATAACAATGCCACTTGCATTGAAGCTGCTTGTCTACGCATACGTGTGAATAAAATATCATGTGTTTTACATCTACCAAATGTACTTATTACAACACAAATTGAAGTTTGGATTTAGAAGTATACTTTGTACTTGCGTCTACTACATGCATCATGCAACATGTCTGTTAGGAAAGACTACCATCACCAAGACAGCCTCTAATGGCTTCTACACTGCATTTTATATTGCATTGCATCAAGACAGATTTTGCAGGAAATAGACAGCTTTGTAGCAGAAAGCAGGCAAGAACCAGAGATTTAAGGAAAATGTTGTCTTATTTTGAGAAACACTAGAATTTATAATAGCAACCATTCATTTACGTCAATTCTACCAAGGTATCATAACACATTTGCCAATGATATATTGATATTTTAAAATGCTATGTGCAGCACATTTAAGTACCTCTCAGCAATAACTCCCTAAAAGAGCATCCCTCTGTTTCCCTCTATTTAATCTCCTCCTTCCTCCCCCTACTACCCCTTCCTCCCAGTGCCTTCTGCGATGTCTGGGTGTCATTAATCTGATGGTGGTGGAGTGGTACCCATTACGGTCGCACACCCTAAATCAATGACTGATACATGGGGGTGCATGTGTGTCTGCATAGCAGAATATTGCGGTAAATAATATTGGACTGTTCCTTCATCCTCCTCTTAACAGTGTCTTTTGATTCCTCTCCCTGCATTGCTGATGATCTTACTCTACAGGAGGGCCTAATGAGCTGACAGGCCTTCATGAATAAAGAGAGAAAACCCACATACACATATGTGCATGCACACACATACACAAAAAATGACTCAGACTGTTTGTTTTAAAGAGTGAACAGTGTGATAAATCACAAATGCGAGTTAGAAGTAAATATTTGCATGTGCTAATTGGACTCATTAATGGCAGAGATATGAGTGGGGGTGAGGAGGGAAAAGAGATGAGTGACTACTTAAATATACACCACTGATCAGCTATCTAATTGGAGCTTTGTAATGCACATGCACACTCAGAACAGTCTGTGTGTTGGTGTGGTAGGCTCTGGGAGTAATGATTACACACACACACACAAAACTTTCAAGTAAATTGAGTTTGGGTCTAGGGTCCTGTTTATATTAATTCGGGTCCACTGCCGGTTGAGTTAGACCCAGCGCTCTGTGTTATTACCTGCTTGATAATGAATGCCAGCGTGACTAGCAGCAGACAATGCTGCAACTTGCCACTAGCTTGCAAGAATAGATTAGTAGCAATCCCCCAAGACAAAAAAAATTATGGCAAATGCAGAAAGAATCTGTGGCAGACCTGGTGGCTTGAAGGACTTTGACAATTACTATATACTAGACCTTGATCAAATAGCATTAGCAAATAATTGAACGCATTTGTTTTAACCTTCCTGGAATAGCAGATTGGTGGCATTTGTCACACAGGACAAGAGTGCCTGGAGGTTTAAGCTATTTTAGAGGTAATTTGGTAAACATTTCAGTTATTAACTTATCCCACTATGGAAAGCCCTGCTCATCACTTATACTAATACAGAACATTGTTGCCATGGGCGCTGGAAGTAGGGGGGCCACGGGGTCATTGACCCCACTACTAAGCGGAGCTGTTCCACTTTCTTTTTATATCGCCAATCAATGTATCCCCGCACCTGTCCCTTTATTGCACAATGCTAAATAGGCGTTTCAATCATTTCTCTCCATCCCATGCGTTAATGCTGCACGATTATGGACAAAATGATAATCAGTTATTTTTTATTAATGTTGAGATCACGATTATTCATCACGTTTATTCTTTGATTTTAGGAGCAAATTATTTTTATTGCAATTTCATATTTAAATGAAGAGCACTGCTTTCCTTTCATGTTGTGCTACATTCCTGCTAATGAACAAATCTTTGCATCAAAATAAGATTTAAAATAAGGCTCTTCAGTGCATTTTGAGTAATATACAGTGTATTAGTCTTCTACTCTGGACTGCAATGCAACATTAAGGAAGGTTTTTTTTCGTGTATTTTTATATAAGTGTATAAACATGGGGTTGATGCTGAATAATAAAAATTACTGAATAATATGATTATCCACACTTGGCGGAGGAGAGTGTGCTGTCAAGAAGCTGTAATGAGTGCTTTTCTCTCCCCGGCCGACAGTCGTGAAGGGAAGATGGCTAAATAAAACAGTTAATTTTATCAAAAAATTTAATAAATCAATGGTGAAGGCTGGGCATTTTCAGCAGCAGCCAACATGGCAGGAAAATATCAGATATATGGAGTTGGGCGTTTAAATAGACCATTCTATAATGTGAATGGGTGTGTAGATGGCACTTAGAGGAATGACCTGATCATCAGCTCATCTAAGTGGCACAAATGACTTCATGTTTCTGCTTAAGACCTACCTTCTGAGCTCCATTTAAGCAGCTTAATTAAACCACTGGGCAGTGTAAACCATGGCTTTATTCTCTCTGCGCTAATTTTTTCTGAACTGGAAAAATTTACTGAAGCATTGTTATAATAATTGCCTTGTCCACCTACATGTTTATAGCACAGATAAGCCTATTCTCTCAGGATGGTCAAATGTTATTCTAGGGAATAGAAGAAATCAGTCATCACATCAATTAGTTGATCACAAATTGATGATACATGAATGCAACATTATCCATAACATACATCTCGTTAGGACCGCTGAGCCTGTGAGCAAACTTTCAGGGTTTGGATTTCAGGGTTTGATAAAAAAAAAATCTAAATTGAGTCATGAAATATTCCTACATTCTTTCGAGGGGCCAGACTGTGTTGTTGTGAGAGTGCAGCAACAAAAAGCTAAGTCAACCCTGAATGCAGAGAGGAGGAACTCAATGTCAAAACATCACAGATGACAAACAAAACACATTATAGCCACACCTCTCATTATAAACTATATAGCGGTTATAAACCACACTATGAAAAACCACACTGTGCACACAACGATAAAGAGTGAGTCAAGGTCTTGGTAGGTGGAGTCACTGGGATGAGCAGAGGCTTTAACTGGTGGATGTCATTTTCTGGACTTCTGGTCTTTCTACAGTTTAATGAAAAGTCAATAGTTTGTCGGTTAAATCCGTGTTAAACGTATTAATCTTTCTAGAATGGAAGGCATTTCACTGTTGTACCTTGTACGATTTCATATGATTATATCGCGTCCAAATATGGTCACTGCTGGCTCCCAAAAAACAAGATGGCGACGGCCTAGAGGGCTTAACGGCTAAAACGGTAATTCATGTCCACTTTTTATATGCAGTCTATGGCAGGGGTCATTGACTACATTTGTCCAAAGACCAGAATTTTTATAGCAGACACTGCAGGGGCCGGACTTTCATATAAAAGAAAAAATATTTAGGCCTAATTAGCTTATCATTGTTTAATATTTAAGTTATTAAAGCTCACATCAGTGTGAACAGACAAAAAAACATGGGAAATCTATAATGACAGAAAATGCTCTCAGACCCCCGCCCAAAGGAGGTAGTTCACTGTGGAGCAATTGTTAAAATCTGTAATTATGCAAATGTAAGAGCAGAATGCGGTCCCATAATTTCTGAACTGTAGCACGTGTTGGTTTATACAAGGCAGACACAACAGACAACAGAATGCACATGTGAAGGCTAATTACCTTAAAAAACAGATCAGTTATTTTAATAATGAATATTTCCTTGTTTCCCTGGCACAAAAGGGGAATAAATAATTAAAATAAATAAAATAAAAAGAAATGCCGTTTTTATTTTAAATATCGGTATTGGCCCAGAAATTCACAATAGGTCCTTACAGACTCTCAGTACTCTTGTTTTCCACCCACTGTTTATCAAATATAACAGAAATGTCATAAGAATTCGAAAGGTTAGAGAATGATAGGCAGCAGCAGCAAATCTTCATAAATTGTGTGACTCATGAGTTGGGTTCAGACTACAAGCTGCAAATGTTGTAAGCCAGGTGGATGATATTTCTTCCTGCTGTAGTGAACTGCAGTAATAGTAGCCTATAGCTGGATGTTTGAAAGGCTACAGCAGTCCATCTGCAGTTACAAACAGTAAAATCCACCAGCTTTGCTCAGCATGAGCAGTCAACATTCTTCATGTGTAGCGATTGAGAGTATGGTACCCTGTGGGTATTACATTGGACTGGCCTCTCAGCGTGTGTGTGTGTGTGTGTGTGTGTGTTGTGGTGTCTCAGTGGTCTGCTGGTTCTCCGAGTGAAGCTTCAGCAAGCTTTAATAATTCACTAGTTTCTTTTAGCTCCCAGACAAACTTAGTTTCACCGACAGGGGATTCAGGGAGCAAGCACAGAGGCAGCTTTGATTTAACTGGAGTCCAGTCTCTTTCTCACACACAAATGAGTGGCTTGTGGTGCAGTTCTCTGATATGCTCCCACACATACTTCCTGTAACAGTAGCCTATGTAACCCCAGTGAAGAAATTGCCTCTGTGTGGCAAAGTCTGCATTTTTATGCCAAATACGTAATGACTGGCACACAAAGGCTGTTCTAGTTCAAAGCTTCCTCCGAAGCAGATTTCTTTCACTTGAATTTTGAGGACAAACATTGCAGCCTATGCATCCCTCAGTGTCCCACAGTATGTATTAAACAGCCACCAATCTAATGCATACAGGTGTTCCTTGTTCAGTGTCAAACTACCATATTATTTTTCTGTTCACAGTTCCTCGTTTACGTGTCATGTTCCTTTTTTTCAGTATATTTTTTTTATTCGCCACCAAGCTAAATTTGATCGACACCATAAGTCAGGAAACATAACATGACCATGTTGCGTTTACCATATTTCACATATTCACATGTGAATATAAACGACAGCCCGGTGGAAAGAAAACAAAAGTTAGAGCTGAGATTGATTGTGGAGTAAAATTGATGGGTTTTGTTATCAAAATTTAGATTAAAGATAATCAAGACTGATTTTAGAAGGTGAGTGACATTTCTGTATTTTGTTGTTTTGATCGTGATTTAATAAAGGAGTTGCCATTCTGTCACAAATCAGCAATTACAGCTGGTACCATAATGAAGACAGGAACATTAGCTGCACATGAACAAATACATAACTACCAGGAAACGAACAGAGATATAGCAGAAGGGAGCATTTGGTATCACTTAATATCACAGTGTACAATAATGCCACCTTAAACTGTGGCCAAAGACAGTATAACCGGACACCTCGGACTGAAGGACATAAAAGCATAAAAACCTTAACAGAATTAAACTAAATTGTTCAACTCTCGTTACCATATTTTTTCCTTCAGTTATGTTTTTAACTATCCATTTATCTTTTATTATGGTACACTGTGTAGTATTTTATCTTATTTTTATTTTTATTTATTTTTTTATTCTGTCATATAGTAACACAGCCTTTAAGCATCTGTTGATAAAAATATGAATCACTGCTTTTTCCCCACATATCATACAGGCTATACTTAGCAGTGCATTTTATAGTAAACTGGAATAAGTTAGTTTGTGAATGGATGGCTCACCAACAGAAAATAAAAAAAGGAGGTTGATTGCAATTCAGGCATTTTGGCTATATGTATTGGGTCCATATATAGATATATATATAGATGTGCAAACCCTGAATTAAAGTTAAGCCATTGAAGCTTACAAAAAACGTAACAAAGAAAAAAAGAGTTTTCTTTAACTGTCTTCAGAATGAAATGCACGCACGCACGTATAACAGCGATCAGTATTGAAAAGTCTACATTGTAAACCCATGTCTAATTTCACAGATGCTGAACAAATTGTCCTCTAACCTAAAGAAGAACGTGTTTGCGCGGGTGGTATAATTTGTGCGACTGTGTATGTGTGCGTTTGTTTGTGTGTCTTTGAGTGTGTATTCATCTCGGATTCAGACAATGAGAGAAAGTCAGGGAGGCGTGACGAGAGCTCAAGTTGCAGGGGGAATATCTATGCAATTGTGTCTGTTCGTACATCTTGACATTTGGTGTGCGTGTGCGCGCACAAGGGTGGGGGATGCGACCAAAACAGTACATCTCTGCATTAGGCACGCGCGTACACACACCTTCAAGATTCAGAGGCAGTCCTGTATCTGCTTGATGCAAGCTGACAGTTTCACTTCTAAACCGATTTACAGTGAAATTACACTCACTGCTGCCAATGAATAACCAAACATGCATTTTTCCCTTTAAACATCCACATGCTATAAAGTTCATTGGATGTGTATGTATTGTGTATAGGACCAGTATATTTCTCATTCTGTAGACCTAGAAGCATTTATTTTATGTCACTCTTTGAAAGCCTATTTCAAACTTCAAAATCCCAGCATATAGTTTACTGACTCAAAGAGACATCCATACTATTCCATTATAATATTCATAGTTATTTAAATAAATTAGCATTTTTGTCTCCAGGAAAAGATTATGAAAGCCCTACAGACCTATCAGGTGACATCGGAGTTCAGGTGTGAGTTTATTGCTTTTGTCAAACTGAGGGTTTATTTTCAGTTGCTAGCCAAAAATTGAAAATCTATTTAGCCCCAATAACAAAATGATAGCTCAAGAGCTTACCTCAGTGACCACATCTAGGGCAGAGTTTAACCTTCTTACAAACAACAGCTCCCTGATGGATATCTGGCTGGATGCGTGTGGATGTGTGCGTCTGTGTGTGGATGTGTGTGGATGTGTGCGTCTGTGTGTCTCTCTCTCTCTCTGGAAATACACTTACACCACACACACATCAATCT
>CALSBV010011200.1:14065987-14082666 GCA_943590825.1 Bovichtus diacanthus
CTCTCTGCTGAACACCAGGAGGCGGGTCCGTCCTGTCACTGGGGACTCATCCAGGTGGGTCAGGAGAAGGAGGGCTACAATCACCATAGCAACGCCTGCTACTCCTGCCAGATGCCAGCGGCGCTGCCGGACCCATTCGCGCATGAGCTGCCGGCGGTTGGCTGGTAGAGCCCCCCACCACTTCCTTATACTCCTGTACACAAGAGGAAGACCACAAAGTCTGTGAAATCTGTTTATGTAGCTCACACAGCCCCATGCAGTACATTTAAAATCATATGCTGCCCTATGGTGGTAAAGAATGAAATAATTTAAAGCTCCTTTCATGTCTGGATGGTGCATGTTTGGAATTTGGAACCACTGAGATCTCAAAATAGGTCTGGCCAAGAAAGGAGCTTCAAACATGCATAAAATATGTTCACAACACAAAATGTTGACGGAATTTTGTGTGTTTTCCCAGAAGAAAAAGCTGAATATTAAAGTAGACAAGTAGGCCAATGTTTTTTGAACTAGTGACTAAACAAAGCATATCTTGGCAGGGTGTTCTATGATAGGGGAGCTGAAAATTTTTCTTAATTCAGTTCTCTGACCCAAAATGCAACCAAATAAATGAATGATGGCTCGCTGATAGTGTGTGTTTTGGAGCTTTGTGTGTGCCAAATGACACTATCACAGTCAGGCCACTTCAGTGATTAATATTTGCAAGTCAAATGGGTTTCAAATTAGCGTAACAAGACATAACAAATGAGACGAGAGAGAACACGACGAAACACAGAGGGTGACTTGACATGGTTGACATGACAGGGCGAAAACATGCATCGAATACAATCCAACTGCAACAGCAAAAACAGGTTAGGATGGAGTTAGAGCTGGACAATATATTGATTATATATCGATATTGTGATATGGAACAACATTTTATTTTTAATTTTTTTAAATAGCCCAGCCTGAGAAGGAGTATGAATTGAAACTGATGCTACCAAGGCACTGCATGCATGTTGTGTTGACGCGGGGTGTGTGTCTGTTGTGTAGTGTAATGGGAACTTTTACAATGTCCTTTCTTCCAGTTGCCATTACAGACACAATTGAACAGATTTTCTAAGCGTTATTTGCAGTTTAGTTTGTTGCTTTGTAGGAGAAATTATTTTAAAAGTATTGAGTTGCTAGTTCTCTTAAGAGCTTTAGACTTACAGAGTCTTACACATCATCAATAAACAATGCTGACCTCATGACAAGGGAGATTTAATAAGTCGTTCACCTTCGCCCTTCCTCAGTACAATAGCCTTTTACTGTTACCTGTCAGGTGACTCTCATCTGACTTCCTTACAATTTAAACAGTGAATCACATAGGCATCAACATGAGGTGGTTACAAAGAGATGAACATTGCAGGTTTTCCCAATCGAGCAAGTTGTAGCGTGTTGCTCTGGTCTGGTGAGCACTGTAAGCCCTCTCTCTCCCTGTGCCCCTGCATATACATCCCTGTGCATCTAATGAACACCAAGGCAAGAGAAATCTTAACAATAATGACACGCCAACAATAAACATGAAGGGCTCTTACACGTAGGGTTAAGAGTGTGTGCGTGCATGTGTGTGTAAGCAGCAGGGGGAGTGGTTAAATAAAAAAATGTCATTCATTTTTGTTAAAAAAACAAAACAAAAAACAAGGGAGGATGGAAATTTAAATTGTGAATGACAAAAAAGTACGTGTACATGTGCACATATTATGCTAATGAATGTTTTAAATAAAAATGTACAACAGAAACATGGCAACAATGTCTACAGTAATGTGTTCGCTATTTAAATTACACCATTTCTACAATTGTGGATACATATCTCAATGTATGTGTATTAAAAGCTCCAGTGTGTCTCCTACCTGCCCAGTATTATAGCCATGAGCTTCTGCAGAGGTTTGAGCAGTAACCATATTAGAGGAGCAGGCAGGGCCCTCACAGGAGCTGAGGTGTGGAAGTGGTGTCCACACTGGGTCAGGACGGGACCACAGTGCGGGGGGAACGTGGGGTTGGGACTAGTCTGGAAACACGACGTCCTCCCATAGCTACAGAACAAGAGACGTGGTGCAGTCGCTCTGAGGTCAAAAGACTTTGTTGTTCTGTGACAGCTGAGATGAGAGGAGAAGTGTGTCTTCTTCACAGGACGTCCAGCTTGTGTGCAGACCTGGAAGTGTCGTGTCAGATGTGGAGAAAGAGAACAGAAGCGACTGCTCCTCAAGATGTTAACACAACGTAAAACCATTGTCCTTGCTGAAAACACTTCCCGATCTCCTTCTCAGCTGCCCGGTCTTTGGCAACTAGACGACGCCAACACCTATAATCTGAGAGGGTTGTACTTCCTCATTTTACTGTAGAGATGACGGTAACATTACCTTTTTTTTATGTTATTGTACTTAACCTCTTTAATTTTATATCGAACAACTGTTCCCAGCTGCCAATGTCATTGCTATCGGTGGGCGCGAGCTACAAGTAACCTTGTAACCACAATTCTTTGCGTCTGCCCATAAAGTCTGTTTTATTATAATACATTAACACGTCGAGTTCAAATGTGTTGGTTTCCTTGCGAAGCGAAACGTCAGTACTTTTAACAACAGACTGAACGGAACTTTAAATGTCAGGGCTGTTCGACGGTCCTTCCAAAATGATTCCCCCTCGAAACGACTCCGCGAAGAAACGTTCCGGGCGCAGAATATACAAACCTTTATGTATTTTTATATGTATATATCTTTGTGGATGTATTCGTGTACGTTTTTTTTCTTCTATTTTAACTTAAAGTAGCCTCCTGTAGGCAGGTGTTTGCTACAAACACAAGTGCTTTATTAGTCATACTTTCCTACTGTTAAGAATACGTGACATAACCTCTGGTAGATTACATGTTCTGCTCATGTGGTGGACTTGATTGATTTACCAATGGTTAAGATGAGGTGCATGATACAATGATATTATAATCATGAGTTTGTTTTATATGCCATAACCCTATAAGCACCTAAACAACCAATCTTTGTAAAGACGTGTATAAAGCATAAATAGTGAATGACTTCTGTAACTTGTTGAGAGAGTGGTCAATCTTTTCTGACTCCTGTCTCCGGAATGTAATGCACATTATATTTCTTAATTATATCATTTAGTATGGGTATTGATTTCCACAAGTACATAAAACTACAAGTTACAGTAATGCCCATATCAAATAAACTAAACTAACTGACACATAGCATTTGACCATAGGTTAAAGTCAAAGGTTACATTAACCTAATAAATAAGAATCCTAGTGAAATATTTTAACAAAATTTAATTTATCGCCATGCAAGCTAGCATTAACCTTCTATTGAAAGTAAACTGCGACTTCTTTTTGACATTTCCTTTTATGGAAGAAACAAAAGTTGTGACCTCAATTTTAAACATTGTCTTGAGAAAGGACAGCACCTAAAAGCACTATAACAAAAATATATAGGCCTATCAAACTATTACCTACAAAAATAATTTATAACAAGAAGACAAAATATGAAAATAGATTTTTATTTCCTGTTTAAAAGAAAGGTGCAGAACTGAGAAAGTGAAACGCTCCCCCCCAATAACACACATACTCTCCTCTCGTTCTCCTTGTCTCTCGCTAGTTTTTGGTTAAATGACTTCACTAAAATAATAAAAAGTAAAAAAAAAAAATTAAAAAAAATGGTAATACTGATACAAAACCTCATTGTATTTACATAAATGTTTATATTTTGTTTAATATTGGATTACGTACAAGTACAGTCAGATTATGATATATTGTCCATCACAGTAAATAGTCATGTTCAGTGGACAGCACAGAGCCCAGATGTAAAACTGTGCTGCTGTTCATCTCTGAGGATGTGTCTGTGGTCTGTGTGGGGGGCTGTACACAGATGTCTGAAGCTCTGCCAGAATCTGGATCAGAGTCTCTTCCTCCCTCCTGAGGCCTTTCCTCACTGATCAGCTGATCAAAAGCAAAGTCATCTGAGTCCACTAGTCTGGATGAGATATTTAAAGATTCCCCCTCTTCCTGGTCAGATGGTTGCTGCTTGGCAATAAAGTCTGACAGGAAAAGAGCCTGGATCTGGTTGAGGAAGGGGTCTCCCTCCTCATCTGGCAGGGGCTCCAGGTACCTGGCCAGAGACGACAGCATCTAAAAAGGGAGGTGACAGATGGGACAAAGGTGAACAAACAGTAGAGACGGAGATGATTTAATGAAGCCACTAGGATGTGTGAATGGCAGGCAGACCTTCTCCAGATAGGTGAGATGGGAGTCTTTCCGAAAAATTCTGTCCATCTGCACCCTCCTACCCAGAGAAGAACAATAACAGTTAATACACTCCACCATTAAGCTTTAAGACAGTTTGTTCCAAATCCCAAAAAAGGCAGGATTAGCATTAGACCATGTGTCAGGACGACCACTACAGTCTTGTTTCTCACTCACCCGTGTGTTTGACAGTATTTGTGGATGATCCACTGAGCTCTCCTCAATGTCTGTTCCCAGTCTGGAATGTCTTGTGATGACAGGAAGTCGAATCTGTAGGGCAGCTCTGGGGGAGGAACAGAGAGACTGTATGCTGAAATCACTGACCTACATTGTCAGCTTGATTTCAGAGCCTCTTGATCTTAACTGTTTGAAGTTCTGAATCATGTCTTCTTGTGTGTGTATGTGTGTGTTCAACATACTCTGTGGGCCTGAAGGCTCCTGGCTCTCTTTCACCAACAAGCAGGTAGTCTGGGAGTGGGGGGAGGGATTGGCTGGGTCATATGGGCTCACTATCATCCCGATGAAGGGGGCTCCGCCACGTGAAAAATAACTCTGGAACAATCAGGACGAAGGGAATCAGATCAAGTTTACATCTCCACACACGTCTCGAGTAACCACTTGTGATTGGATCCCGCTTCCCCGCTCTATATGCATAATGCATTAACCTCGTGCATCGTTTCCGTTTATATGTCTCTATGGGCTTTTTAAAGTTTCAGGCGCCGTGGACAAAGCCAGGTTACGTGATTTGAGAACCAACTGGAGAGGAGACAAAGTTACGTCCTTGTCGTGATGCATCAGGACGCATCCCGGACCACCTCAGCAAAGGGTTTGAGTGATCGGATCACAAAATGTCTTGGTGGTCGTTTACACTTGCATTCCACTTGTGACCCCATCCCCCTTGACTCATTTTTAAAATCAAGTGTAAACAACTGACTCCACTATGACTCGTCTCATCCATTCATTTCACCTGGAACTGGTCCTGTGTGGTTATGTCCCGCACTGAAGGGTTGGGGTGGAAGGTGGGATGCGAGTGGTACCAGCCCACCACACTGAGGCCCAGGGACGACAGCACGTCACAGGCCTGTGTCTGAGACACCGGGTCCATCTCACACTGCAAACCTGTACTCACACTGTTACATGGCTCCGCTGCACAGATCTGCGCAGACACACAGAATCCTTTGTCACTAAATACACATTTTAAAATACTGCATATAATACATAAGATCTCTGTCTTCCTTGTCAACATTGTTGCGTTTCACTCGTTTTCCTACCTTTAATACTCTCTTTTGCTCATTGAAAGTTCCACCTAGCAGTCCGATGACTTCCCCCCGAGACACGTGGGCATGCTGACAATCACAACACATTTGATCAACATTATGAATAATATATTAGACAATTGTTTAAGATTGTAATATAACAAAGACAAGGAATCCTTTATAGGCTTTCCTTACAGCTCAGTGGATTAACAGTTAAACAGTCCACGATGCATGCAGCACACTGAAGAAACTTTCTTTAAGATGACTAACTCTTAACATGTCCGTGTGATACTAAATGGAAAATACATTCAGCATGTGTGGTTGTGTGCATAGCATACCATGTCCATTATGAGAAGAGTCTCTGCACACACAATAACCTGGAATGGTTCCTGGGGGGGAACAGCAAAGAGGAACTTTTAATACCGTAAAACCTGATTATGATGGTGATGTATACATAACCCCAGATTCAATTAATGGTAAAATTCCCATTTAGCAAGACACATTGCATTACTGATGACTGAATGATGGGATACATGGCCACTGACCTGCACATCCTCTCCAAAGGTTCTGCAGGGAATCAACTGGAAGGGATCAAAAGACCTAGAGGAATGAGGGAAACCATAAATAGTTACACAAATATAAATATATAATTAAAACACTGTCAAAACATCATGAATTCACCCTGCTCACCCTCTGAATCTGGAGATCTTGCAGGGCTTAGGCTGCTTCTTCATCTCCTCTCTCCGCAGAGCGAGTTCCCCAGCACTGAGATGCTGATGAAAACACCACCAACACAGTAACAGTAAATATACTGATGTGAATTCCCTCAGAGATCAATAGTTTGCTGCACAATTGCGTGTGCGTGTGTTTGTGAGTGTCCAAACCTCATACGTCTGTCCTTCCAAATCTTTAGAGTTACACCAGTTTCCCCATATGTCCCGCACGCGGCGCTTCCTGGTCCGCTAAAACGTGCATCAGCAATTAGCTCAAGGTCCAGCAATCTCACAGTTTAGATTCTTGAAGTTGTCTTTATGGGAGTGTTTGTGTACATACCATGCTCTGCAGTCTCTGGGCGAGCTGGTAGGCCTCAAGCACATCTTTTCCCTCCTTCTGCTTGGAGCGGTCCACCACCCTTGGGCGATTATAAACCGCTTGCTCTACGAGAGAAGAGGCACAGCTCCAAATGAACAGGGAAGCCAGATTTTTGTTGTGTTTTTTTTGTTGAAAGAACAGAAGAATGCAGTCATAGGCTCAGTAAAGTTACCGCAGTTGAAGTTAATGGCTCCAATGAGCTCCAGGTAGGTGTGTATTCTCCCAATGCAGTTGACGTCTCCGCAGTTCTTCAGTCCAGGGCGGACTGACGTCTTGTTCAGGTACTTGGGCTTGCTCTTTAACCTGGTGAACAAAACAAGTATTAACAACTTCCTCCGCTGCCTTGTGGTGACAGAAGTTACCAAACATGTATTAAGTTTTACCACTGATCCAGGATGTAGTTTCGGATCTTAAGGTATCTTTCGGGGGTTTTGGATGATCGGCCCTCAAAGAACTCTGGGATAGCTTGTTTCTCCTCCTCGGTGATTGTCTCCATCTCCATCTCCATTTCCTGCTCAGGAGCCTTGAGCTCTTCCTCTTCCTCATCGTCCTCCTCCTCCTCCTGGTCTTCTTCTCCTCCATCAGTTGGACTCTCTGGGAAGCAAATACGACCACAGTGTAACTTCGCAAGATAACAAAGTAAGGACATCAACATGAGGTGGATCTACATAGAAACACATCAGGTGTGGGTCTGACCTGTGCCATGACCACAGGCCTCCTCCAGTTGTCCAGTCTGTGCTGTGCTGCGGCCTTCGTTGTCATCAGCCGTTTGCTCCGAGTTCGTCTGAGCTCCTGCCTGGACGTTTTTTGATGCTCTCTCATTGGCTTTCTCGTCTAGCCCAGTCACACCAGCCTTCTCCGAGCAAGTGAGGGAAGACGACGGCTGAGGACTTTGTGGAGACGGTGAGGTGCGGCTGGGTTGCTCCTCTTTCTCAGTCAGACCTGCCTCTTTCTGCTCCTCTGTGTCTGTCTGGATCTCAGTGCTCGGGAGCTGCTCTGGCTCACAGAACTCAGTTTTGATTACAGCCTGGGGTTTAATGTCGCCGTCTCCGTCCTCACTCAGGTCATCGGTGATGTCCACCTCCTCATCCTCTTCATCAGAAAGCTTCTCGATGCGGACAGTGTTTGTCAGAGTGGATGCATGGCTGGAGGTGGGCTGAGGAGGTTGTAAGGGCGGCGCTGGACCTACAGATGGAGCTGCAGCTCTGGGTTCTGATTTAGCCTGAAAATAAATATACAGATGACGAAAGAGTTGGTTTATTCCTCATTCTTATTTGCAAAGCCTTCCTGAGGAATGCTTTCTGGTTGTGAAAGAGGTTGAATAATGACGAAAACACAAGTTTAACAAGTGGCAAAGTTCTACAATCAGGCTAGGATTAACAAACGTGTGGGTATGCTCTGCGTGCTGCTAAGGTATCGGCTGAACACAGGTAAAAAGTAAAGGCAAGTCTCACCTTGTGTTTAAAATACTGTCTGGCATAACTCTTGACTTGAAGAATGGAACGGCTGCCCACCAATTTGGCAATCTTAGTCCACCTTCGACCAAACTGACGCTGCAGAAAAACACACCATAGCAACCCAGTATTTTAGACAATACACTCACAGAGAAATATGTTGTAGGCCTGTAAACCTTTGTAGCAATTGATTAACAAGGGAAGCTTACCAGTCCTTCCTCAAACAGGTCTTTCTCCTGTTTGGACCAATGAGAAGAGGAGCCTGAGGACGAGGCCGAGGTCTTGGCTGGAGACCTGAACATCCAGCAGGAAAAAGTGTGACATTAAATTCAACAACATGAGGTGAACTCCGCTCATGTGAATGCTGGAGGAAGGATTGACTTACTTCTTCACTTCGGGAGTGTTGTTAGCATCATTTTCCCAAATATGGTTAGGAATCCCCTCACCTGTAAGGTAGTATCTACAAGTATGGTTCAGGACCCATAGATTTAATAATGAGTGTTTTCCAAACTATGGATCTGTTTTACAGTTCAACAAAATCAGCCAATCCTACAAATCAAAAAGCTGTAAAAAAGCAATGGTCTGCTCATTTTACTGCTATAAATGACTCTGTTAAAAATCAATTCAATTAACCTCATAAACTTTAGGTTTAACTGAAATGGATTAGACACTACAGAATCTGTCTAGTCAAGCCAAATTAATTAAAATATTTGTGAAAGTGTTAAAGTGCAGCCAGCGATTCTGGAGAAACATTATTGATTTTTAGAACTCAGCACCGACACAAATATCCCCTTCCAGATTTACCGTCCCTCTCACTCCCACCGCTTTTCTCTTTATCCATCCGAGGCCTTTCTCCTGTCATGCGCCCAAACACGAACACCACCCCCGTTGCTGATTGGCTGGACTAGTCTTGTGCCGCTCAGTCCGAGCCACTTTGTTTCCCATTTACAGGGCTGTGTATGAACACCAGATTTTCTTTCAGCCCAAACACAGAGCAGACGGCTAGCCGACCGTGGGGAGAAATTGGCTGAATTTGACAAATAATGTATGGGATTAGAATTGCAGACTGCACCTTTAAATCATTCTTATGGGTTTGGACTGAAAGGGGCAAGTCTAGAGTCTAGCACCTCACCCCATCTAATCTCATCTTATTTTTAAATGTTTATTTATATATATATATATATATATATATATAAAAAAATGTTGCACTATATGTACATTTTAGAATCTTATACTGTCTCCTACTGTGTATTGCAACTGTTGCGCAACAATTTCCCTTTGTATACCTACTTTGTAAATGTTTTATAAGATTCTTATAAGGCGATATGTCACTGGCTCTGCAGTAAAGCCACTGCAGCCATTATGACAAACACCATTTCCAATGTTGAGTGATGCATTTGTGGAGAGTGAAAGGATACTGTTCCTCCAGCAGCATCCTCTCGATCACCTCCCTGTTCTCGGGGCTGATGGAGCTGTCCAGCTCCCATGGCTGCACAACAGAGACACACAAAGCATTAGCGGCCACACAGGAGTCAGCTGCAGGATTAGCTATTAGTGAGCTATTATTAGCTTCGTCAACTCATACCAGTATCCCTGCGCTGCTCCTCCACGCAGACTGGATGAACTGCTCCTGGACTAAACCTCCTCCATCCAGCTCACTGCAACAGAAAGAGAAGAAGCTAACATCAACACGGTGCAAGAATGGCCGAGGAGACACATATCATCCATCGGACACACAACAACCGCAGGTGTAGCCGGCACTGTGCACTAAAAGCCACAACCGGGTCTCCGTAGGCTCGTGCGGACTACAACAGCACACAAGACCAACGGGCTCGTGTGAATGTTAATAAATCAGAAACAGTAAATATTGTCACCTAATGCTGGTACCAAACTCGTCTCCCTCGATATCAACTTCTAGCTCATCCTCCATGTTGTTGGATAAACGTAAACAACGGAGAGGAGCGCGCGCTGCAGGAGGAGCGCGCTCCGCCCCGCCCACAGCGACACCGTGTGGTGGGATGTACCATGTGCCTGTCGCGTTTAATCCCACATTTAATTTAAATGTAGTCAGTTACTGAATCCAAATGATGTTTTTTGTAATCAGTAACGTAATCCATTGGATCTAATGTAATATAAAATGACTCATTTTGGATTACTAACCCAAACTGAAAATATTGCACCTTATAAAAAAACAAAACAATTTCAGTTCCACAAATATTTTTTTCTCTTTAAACATCTAAAAACATTTTTAATGCAAATAAATGCATTTTGCCTTTTCAGTATTTACAGTTGGTCAAATGAAATTACCCTGACAAAAACCAGTAACGACACAATCTACAGGTGTATTGTGTGTATTCTACAACATGTGGGATGTCGTTTCTTTTGCGTACGTTTTTTGTTGCTGTGGTTTTTAAAAATCAAAAGGTTTTCTTAAGTTAACGGCATTGGTCATCATGACATTTCTTTTTTTAAAATTGCCATATTTTCGAGACGTAGTCCCCCCTGTCTAATGTGACTATTGTTAACGTTTCTTTTTGGAAAGTCAAAAACGCTTCCCTGTCAAAACTAGAGATGGCCTGTTTTACAAATGATTATCTTCTACATTCAGTAATACAGATGCAGTGTTTACTACAGTTAGCTAAAGTAGCGAAAACTATTTAAATATGGTTTTGACAGCCAAGATTCTCTGCTTTAAGAAAATATATGATGAACCACACCTTCCATTTAATGGTTTCCTATACAATTATCTTAATGTCCTATAGTATAATATATTTGAGTTTCCTACATGAAGAAAAATACTGAAGTTAAGGTTTCAACAAATGGCAGAAGGTTAGGACAAATATTAACCTGCAAAAGGTTGCTCACCAAGATGACCTTTGTCCCATAAAAGTTGTTGTTCCATTTGTCTTGAATTTCTTTCTGGTGAAACATAGATTAAAAAATGTTTTCCAGTTCTTCAAATAGTCGAACCACTGTAACCATAGTAGTAACATTTCCAACAGCACTTGAAGGCAGCGTAATGAATGATGCCTTACATACAGACCCAAACTACCCTGCTGGATTTTATTTTATAGCAAGAGTTAAAGTTTAGCCATCTCAGCTTTCTAAAACACTTTGTGGTTGTACTGAAACGCCCCAGTGATTATCTTAGTTTGAGCAGAGTCCCTGGTCATAGACTCTAAAGGCTGTAATCATGCTCAAACTTAATGACCGCTCTTAAACTGGATTATTTCTAAAATGTTAAAGTGTTTTTAATCAGCCGATCAGGTGACATTAGCAGGATATATTACATGCACATTAATGTGCCAATATTGTGCCTGTGGCAACATTGTATTGCCATTAACCTCCCACAATCCGTTTCAGAGCATCACTGCAAGGTCATGACTGTCAGTCTCTCCTCATCCACAATAAAAGCAAACGATAAAGTGAAAGACAACAAAAAAGGTTTTATTTAGAAATTCACAGTTTCTAATGGCACTACAGTTTTGTAGTAACTCACTGTTGCTCAAAAATACTCTGCAGCTCTTCAGAGTAATGAGAGAAAGAGAGGGATAGAGAGAGCAAGGAAAGGAAAAAAAAAATGATAGCACTTGACTTATAAGGTAGAAAAACAAAAAGGCATGAGTCATACAAAGTGCACACTGAGCTCCTAGAACTTCTCTCCAAGGGCTTTCCCCCTATTCTCTGTGTTACGGGATAAGTAAATTCAAAGTAGTCTCTCACAACACAGACATGAGATCAAAAAAAATAATTCTCACACTCGTACAGGTACACACACACACAGACACACACACACACACAGACCCACACACACACACACAGTAAAAAAAAAAAAAAAAAAAACCTCATGATTTACTCTGCCTGTGGAACATACAGAATCACATTAATAGTGTTTCAAATGTACCCATCTTTGCTGTGTTCCCTTTATTCATAAATTCTGATTATTCTCCTCACAAACCACAAGTATCATTCAAGGTGGGGCAAACAAAGTCAAACAGCAATGACAAGTGAATAAATGACAAGAGTGTACAATGAGAGTGAAGATTCAAAGAAAAGAAAAAAAAAAAAATCAGCTAGTCAGGAAAGCAGGCATGTAGACTGATAAAGCGTTTCAAACTCTTAATGGGAACATCTTAGAGTGGTTAATAAAAGCAGGCATATTAAAACTTTTCTTCACAGTCACAGAAAGTCGTGCAATGGAGGTCAGAGGTGACCTTGGTGGATAAAGATATGCTAAGAGAAAGGAGCTGGAGAAGATGTCCAGGAGACGTAATGGCGCTCTTTTGAGAGGTTAGAGTAAGAAGGAAATTCTCCGTCTGTCATAATGTATACAAGTCCAACCACACAGCCAGTCAGAAACGGCATACATAAAATAAAATACAATACATTTTATTATTTAAAAAAAAAAAGAAAAAAAAAAATACCCCTTCTCACATCTGCAGCGCCCTACGCCGTTTAAACATTAAACTGAATCTCAACGTAGGTCAGTCATGTAATCATAAATGGGGCGAGTTAAAATTGGTTGGTTAGCGAACCAACAAAGAAGCTAAAACAAAACACAAAAGACAGGACAATAATTAACACTCAGTTACACTACTCCCAACTACCCAGCAGCTCTCAACATATTCAAAAGCAGCAGTGTGATGATCCTAAGAAGCCTGTAGTTTTGTAAATCAATACTCAATTATCTTGTTAAGCTGCTGCAGGACATGACTGCTGTCATACTTCTGATATTTCAGGCTGAGGCAAACAGAATAAGTGCCCAAGATAAAATATAAAAAAAAAAAAACAAAGAACAAAATCCATCCACCTTGGCCATGTGTCAGTGCAGTTGAGTGCATTTCACTGTAATATTGCTATGTAACATAATCGCATGAATAAACTACTTTGACACTGCAGGATTTGGAGCAAGTTAGGTTAGAAACATCTGAAGTCATTTAAATAAATAAATAGATAAATAAAACTGGTCTGTCAGACTCGGCTGCAGGGTTCTAGTAGATGTGTGTGTGTGCGTGCGTGCGTGAAGTGTAAACATTTAGCTCTGCAGCCCAATGTGCTCCTACAGTACATTGTGCTCTGAAACTGGAAGCTTATGCCTACATACTGGTTGTGAGAACAATTCAAACAAACCACACCAGCAATGATAAGAGGAGCATAGCTCAGTTATGAATGAAAAAAAAATAAAAATCTAACAAAGACACAAACAAAAACCCCGGGGCTTGCCTTTAGCCTGTTTAAACCCTTTACCTTCCACAGTCACAATATCCCCGTAACAATATCACCAATTTCTCTTTAATTGGAGTGTGCAAGCGCTTCGGGCCCAGCCCAAACTAACCGAGTAGGGAACATTTAATTGCGACCTAGTAGGATCTACAGACTGCTGCGATTGCATTTGTAATATGAGGTTAAATGGGAAACTAAACTGAAAGGACCAACGCATTCGTACACGCATACATAAAATGATGTTCTTCATTCAGCTCTAACGATTGGCTTGGAACAGACTGACGGAGACAGAGAAAGAGAAACTGAGAGCCCGGTGTACATTGAAAGTTGAACACTCTGGTCCCACAAACGCCTGCAGTCATGTTAGGATGCAATATAAAAAAAGAGAATGGATCAAATTATGGCAATGAAAGACAGAAGGAAATAAGGATAAGAGAAGTATATCGTCATGCTCCACAGTTCTCTCGCGACAACACATTTCATCCAAAAGAGCAGCATAATACTTCTTGATGCCTCTGTAAAAGGTGAAGGAACGCAGAGTTGAGGCCTCACTTTGCTCAGAGGGGGGATAAAAGCGTACTGGTGCTCAGCTGTCATGGGACAATGTGCTTATCCAGTAGAAAAAATATCTTAAACACACTTCAATGGATTTGACTTGTATTAATGTTTCACTCCCCACCACAGTGTCTCTCTGTCCACATCAACAATTCTTTTTAGCATTAAAAAAGGTCTAGAACAGATATAAAGGCACGTAACCGTAAACAGCTCTTTGACAGGAGTGGATAAGGACTGGATGATGTGGAGCTACTGCTGCCACAGCCATTTCAGTTCCACGGTGTGCCTGGGTGCTTATGGGAAATGTGGTTCTTTGGGATGCAGTAAGACCTCATCTCCTCACAAATCTGCTACCATATAGTGCGTGTTGTGAATAGAAAGTTTTGTAAAAGTGTGAGTATTCAGACATGTCCGGTGACTGCCGTCACCCCGATGGTCCCGACACTGATCTCCTTGTTTCCCTTCATAAACTGCTGCAGGCTGGGCAGAGAACCGACACCCCCACCCCGCATGGTAGGGAACTGCAGCTCCGTCTGCCGCGACTTCCGCCGCTTCATCGAGCGCTTCTCCTGGCGGGGCTTGGTGGGAGGCTGCTGGAGGGAGAAAGGCAGGCTGTGTCCGTTGCACAGGCCGGCGGGGGGGAAAGTGGGAGAGGGAGGGGGGAGGTGGCTTGTGTAAGACTCCTCAGAGTGGGTGGACGAGCTGCAGCTGCTGGTCTCTGAGGGGAACTCCTTGGAGGTGCAAGTGGGCAGTGATGACGCCTCGTCTGTGGAGGGAGGAGGAGGCAGGGGGAGAGAAGGAGGAGGAAGAGGAGGAGGAAGAGAAGGAGGAAGAGGAGGGGGAGGAGGAGGAAGAGGAGGGGGTGGGGGTTCAGGGAGGCATGGTTGGAAGCCGTTGCAGTTTAGACCCCCGTTTGTGAGTGGAGCAGAGGGATCGGCCGGATTCAGAATCTCAACCTTGTCCAACGACTTTGGCTTGCAGCGCTTTTTCTACAAGGAAAAACATAAAGACAGGAGGAGCAAATGATGAAAAAAACACATTTGGAGAAAGCCAAGATACATTTAACAATGTAAAACCATATTAACCACTTTTGTGCTGGACACTGAGGTCACACAAATGGATCAAAGATGGGAGGGAAAGTGGAAGCTAGGATTTGGAGGAAACAAGTACTACAAGGAAACTACTTTTCTAAACAAAGTATTTAAAAGTGATCCCAGTGCTGTGCTGCGATAAAAGTACACAGTACACCACGCTTTATTCACCTCCCTAAACGTTTCAAATGTGACGTGTTTTAACTTGCATTGAAGCAGAAAATATGCCCACGGTGTCCGCAAAGAAGTGGTTAACAGGTATCTGGAGTGGGCTGAATGTTAACACTCTTCAGCTGCTCCCTTATCTGGGCTACTCCGCTGAGATCAGAAATCAGTGACTGACGAAGAAGCCATTCACTGCTCTAGCACATTTATTGTACAGACTGACTGACACTAGAAAACACACAGCACTTAAAGTAAGGCGGCCGTCACAGCCAACAGCAGCAGTTGGAACAGACACTGTACCTTTTTCTCTGGAGAAAACCTTAGAGGTTCTACAATGTACAAGTCATCGGGACCTACTGGGGAGGGGAGAGAGGGGCCAGGTTAATGATGGAATGGCAAACAGGAATACATACATGTAACAAGCATGAAGTGACCTTGCAAGTAGTTTTTTTTCTTTTATTAAAAGATGCAACGGCAAAAAATCCATATTCTAATCAGGGCTTAATGTCTGTACAGAAAATAACAACTAAATTTGACTAAATCTAAAAACTAAGGTTACGCTAAAATCACAGAAAAAGACGTGTTAATTCATTATCTATTACTACTTGCAAATGTCTACCATGAGGCAGCAAAGCACCATGCTCTATTATTACATTTCTTAAGCCTGCATGTGGGCACAAGCTGGCAATGACAGCCTCTCAGCCTCAAGGGCAAACTCACACACCCACACATACATAGTTGAGGGATAATGAACAGCAGGGGGAGTTTTAGGTTTCATGAGTCAAAGACTTTCTTTTATTGCTTGCACCAGCCTCTCCCTTTGGGCTTGTGCTGCTCGAGGCAACACCAGGGATATCAGCCACTAAGCATGGCAACATGTGTGAGAGGAAACAGTATAGGGATAGACCAAATGAGAGTTGGAAAGACAGAAAGAATGAAGAAAGATTAGGGTAGTACATGGTTGTGGACAGTTATGCAGTAAGAGCTGCAGCAGTCGGACGCAACTTGCCTGAAAAGGTCTATAGTAGCGATAATATGATCTTTGCAATGAACTATGACTGTAGTATCAAGCCTCAATGTTGCTTATGTTTCAATGACAAAAGAGGGAGAAACACAAGAGGTAGAAAAACAGAGAGGGCAGGTTTGAGAAGATATTTGTGTGTGTGTGTTTTTAGGAGAGGGGGCTCTTACCTTCTGTAGGCGACAAGTGAAACGACTTGGAGCGAACAAGCGGACAGGTCACCCTGCGCTTTAGGCTCATATCATCATAGGAGGAGAAGCATCTGTCAAGAAAAATTAGATTGACATTTGTGTTGTTTACATCGTCACTACTCCAGCGTCCTATAGTTAGTGGCGGGAGAGGAGGGACAGCCTTGAGCAAGCGCGAGTGAAGTAAGGAAGTGAAACATTATATTCAAGCTGGGTGCAGGAGATCATGATGACAAATCTGACAGTGGTAGAACAATATTATGAAAAATACTTCAGTGAGTTAAAATGCCTTAATCCTGTGTGTGTGTGTGTGTGTGTGTGTGTGTGTGTGTGTGTGTGTGTGTGTGTGTGTGTGTGTGTGTGTGTG
>CALSBV010011200.1:14083146-14098405 GCA_943590825.1 Bovichtus diacanthus
GTGTGTGTGTGTGTGTGTGTGTGTGTGTGTGTGTGTGTGTGTGTGTGAGAGAGACAGACCTCTTGGGGCTGGGGTAGTGGTTGCTCTTGGGAAGGGCAGCAGCGTTTGTGTTGGGGGTGGGAGAGGAGCTGCGGCAGCACTGCAGACACAGCAGTAGGCCAAGTGTCAGACACAGAACCAGAGAGACCACCAAGTAGCTCTGACGGTCAGATACCTGCAGAGAAAAAGTCCAAGTGAAATGCTGTCCAAGTCTAGAACAATCACATATATTATAAAAAAATATACATTTATTTATTTATTTTTTATTCATTTTTTTAAAAAACACAATTTTGTGCACCTACACATTAATACAGACGAGCGAGAAAGTTAATGTCTGACCTAGGGAACAGTAGTTAGCCCAGAAAAAAATTATTCTGCCTTTTGTTTGGCAGGGGTAGAACCTACACTCAACACGAATGCAATAAACCTGAAAGCACTATGCATGCACAATCGTTGCAGGCTTCCTTTACCTCTCTCTGAAGCTGGCCGACTGTGGCGGTGAGATTGAGCATGAGTTTAGTGACGTTCTCTAGCTGGCTCTGCAGAACTTGGATGGAATCTGTCTGCTTCTGGTCCTGAAAAGCACAAGTTACTAATGTGTCAAAACTATCAGATAAAAACATACAACTACTTTCTGTTTATGCTTCAACTTCTCTTGGTCTTATTGCCTTCATGTAAACTGACCTGCTCCTCAGCAATGCGGGAGGTGTTCTGCAGTTTGATGATGGTCTTATTGAACGCTCTCTGCATCTCTTCCATCTGTTTACGGTATCTGAGCAGTACAAATGCAAGACAAACTGTGAGGAACCTTTCCATAGTGAAAAACAACACTTGAAAGAAGTGCTACCTTGTTCTCACTATATCATTCTAAGGCTCATTGTGTGCAGTGGTTTACCTTTGGCTGAGCTCTTCCAGGTATCTACTGGACAGACTCATGTTCATCTCCAGGGCTTTGATCCTGTTGTTCAGCCTCATGAACACACTCTCCTTCTGGCTGGAGCCGTGCACCGCTCCCCCGTTCAATAACATGCCGTTCCCGATCATTGCCCCACCATTATAATCTCCTCCATTCTGCAGTTCTGCATAGAAGTCTGTAGCTGTCCGGTGGACGTTGCCATTCCCATTAGTGCTCATCAGGTACTCGTCCACAGTGTCTTCCACCCGATGGGGCTCTCCAGTGTGCAAGAGAGAGTCCCCCTGCTCCCCATGAGTCTGTGAGTCCCCACTGTCTGTGCCCGACTTTACTGCGTCTGTGTCGGTCAGTGAGAGAGCTGTTGGCAGTTCAGTGAGAGGGGGGATAAGGTCTTCAGGCCTTGATGCAGTGGGAAGAAGCTGAACAGGCTGCTCCTTGACAGGGAGGACCACAACACCAGGAGAGGCCGTCTCAGAGGCTACAGGCTGTGGGGGAGAGCTGACAGTGAGGGTGGGGGTGGCACTGGTGGCCTGTTGCGTCTCTGGGATAGACACAGCTTGGAGGGGTGGAGTGGGGACGGGGTCGAGAGCCGCGTCTTTAATGGGAGGAGGCAGCTTATCCTCATGGCTGGGGGTAGGCGATGTCAGGGAGCTATGGATGTCTGAGAAACTGTGAGGGGGGATTGTGGCTGTTCTGCTAGGCTCGAGGAGGATGTTGAGCTCTAGAGTTTGTGCGTCAGGAGTGTGATCTTTTGGATGTGTGGTGTGCGCCTCACCCAAGATTTTCCCCTCATGTAGGCCCTTAACAGGCACCTCGGGCTCTGGAGCTTTTTCTGTGAGGGGAAGAGATTCTTTGAGAGGCGTGGGAACAGGGGCAGGGATCAGTGGAGGTGTGTGGGTGAGGGGAGGGACTTTTGCATCAGGGTCTGTCTGTGTTTGAGAGCTCAGCTGCCTCCGCCTAAGGCTGCGGAGTCTCTCCTTGGCCAGCCTGGCTGAGCACCAGCGATGGAGCAGCTCCGGTAGGGTTGCCATGCAGGACAGAGACAGGGAAGAGAAGGAGGAGAAAGGACAGTAATTCTGGCTGTCCCACTGGTTCCTGTCTGCCTCCCTCCTCGTCGCCTGCTCTCTCTTCTCTTCCTCGTCCTCTACCTCCTCCTCCATCAAGGTGACGGTAGACTGTCTGGGTTCTTCGTCTTCCTCCTCCTCTACCAGAGTGACAATCTGTCTCTCATCATGGGAGTCGGGTGATGCGGAAGAAGGTGTGGAAGAGCCACTGGAGACATTAGAGTCCTCCTGGGTTGCAGGGTCTTCTGGCTCTGCAGAATCCAGTCTGGAGGAAAGACACAGATACACATTTAGAAGCATATTAACAAAGCTTTGGTGTTTTTTGGAGGATTATAAAAGAAAATGTGATGTAAAACACCACCAAATGTAGTTGTAATCTTACTCAACTCATCCTTCTGTGACAAATCAATTCACATTCATAATAGGTTATTAGTCTTTAATTGATCTTACACTGCAGAGTCCTGAGGTGTTTCAACTGGTTTAGGTGCAACTTCTGTGCTCCCCTTCTTTTCATCCCCCTCTGTTGTATTACCTAGCATTTTGAAAAACAAAAAACAAAATCAACAAACAGGACTTTGATAACACTCAGCCATCGTGTAAGAGTGAACTAAACCATATAACTCGGCAGTGGCAGGTTTCTCCCCAAACCTATGTGGCTGTAGGAGGCCAAGTGTAGAAGAACAGAGACCCTTTTCGCTGCACAGTGTGGCTGGCAAGCCCATGTTTGGGAAAGTCAAAAATACTGAGAACCAGTCTAGTCCAGTTAGAACTGATCTCTCTCCCACACTCCCTCTTCCCTCTTCCCTGCTTACTCTGAGGGTGTAAATGGAAATCCGAACTGGAACTGTAAAGACACTTTTTCTGAGTTTCTCCTCCGGCAATAAATGGAAGGCTAACTTTGTGGACTTCTGACCAAAATACAATTGCTTTCATGGATTAAAAAAAGTTTTATTGAATTAAATTAAAGTACACTCAATTTGTGCGGCAGTTCATAAAAATAAAAAAATTACACAACACTCCTTTTGGAGCAAGTGTTCGAGTGCTCTCAGCTTTCACAAAGCTGGTCTTCCCAAAATAATCTTGTTCATGTGACAAGAGAGAAACACAAATCTAAAAACAAATTGTATAAGAGCAAAAACTAAGGTGGAGTTTTCCCTTTAACTCAGTGCCCCAGGGAAAAGCTAAGTAAGAGTCATTTTGCTGTAACTCTGAGGGGTAAACAGGGAAAGGAGCAGGCGTAGCGTCATAGGCCCCCCTCAGTCTTAATTCATCTACGCTTCTCTGCCAAGAAGTGAAAACACAGATAGACAAAGTTCTGCTGAAATGCTGCTGGAGACCTCCTGCCAACAGCCAAATAAACATCTGGCTCTCTCAACTCATATACACATGAACATTCAAGTCTATGCATATGCTCACACTTTGCAGAAGGAAATAAAGTGACCCAGTTTAGCAGCAGTTGATTTAAACAATATGTGGGAAGACGGGCATGCTGGCGGTTAGAGACAGAGAAAAGGGGGAAGCTGAACAGTGAGAGTATGAGCAGAGTGCAGGAAAAGAGGAAGACTTGTAGTTTTCTTTTGGAATGTGGAATCATTTTAATGACATTTAAAAAAGGTCTGTGAATAACAGTGTTTTCACCAACTAGCGTTCTTCAATATTCTGAAGAAAAGTATTTATGTAGTTGTAATGAATGAATCTTCTCTTATGTTGATAAATACTGTGTGGAGCAGATTTTTTAGGAGACATGTGACACAGCGATGTTGTGTCTAAAGAAGCAGCAGCTCTGGGAACATTGTTAATTTGCAAACTATGTTTTCATAAGCTTTTGTGCTTATCAGTGAATAACTTTTCCACCTCAGCCAAGAGTAAAAACTACAGTTGGATACAGACATGTTTTTTCCTGGTGTTTCTGATTACTGATCAGAAGTGACAGTGAATCAATCAATAGTGCTCTTAAGGACATAATGGCATAATAATTGGTTGGGTGACTCATGCTACACAAAGTTTTATGAGAGCTGGAAATGATCAACAGTTTTATATGGATAAACCAGTTTTACTTCATGTTGCCCTGCGACGAGATGTGGTGGCTCAGAGAGAATAAAACAAATGCTCGTCAGGGCCTTATGTTTCTAATAAAAAGAGAATATGTAGAGAGGCTGTGTCAATAATGTTATAATGTGGGGCCCTTTCATCTCTTAAAAAAAAAGGTTTAATGTGCAATTCCGAGCCACCTGCTCCAAAGAAATAGGGGGCAGTATTTCTCCTCTAAACTGGGTCCATACAATCTAATGTTTATATTTTAGTAGTTTGGCATATTTATATTATTTCTAATTTCTTCATGTTGTGTATTGTATTTACTCCCGAGTCGCAGCCCCGCGGGGAGGAGAGAGGTCAGCAGAGCCGCCTCCGTCAGACGGAGCCCCAGTTCGCAGCCGAAGAGACTTGAGCTCCGCCAGAACCAGCGTCGACAGCCACAGCTGCGGGGCCTGTGACAGCTGCAACCGGGAGTCTGCAGCTCCCCGGTGCCGGGGCTGAACTCCAGCTACCTGCTAACTGAAGCTACGCAGTTTCCCGGGGCTGCCGACAGATATGCGCTCGAGGAAACAGCCTCCTGGCAGCTGTGAGGGCGAGGCGAGGTGGTGCTGGTGGCTTTCACGTTTCTGCCACTTTGAATGTAATCCAATAAACAAAGTATAAAACAGACACGGAACATGGCTGCAATATTTACAAACGAGTCAGACACAATACTTCTTCTCCCTCTGGTGTGAGGGCAGACTGGCGCTACAGTGACTCACTATCGCCTCTAGAGGACACAGTGGTATTACAAGACAGGACGCAGCACAACGAGTGAGTTAGTCACTTCAGTAGATATCTCTGCAACACAACACATGGACGTCTTTGACAGAACATCAACACTGTTACCGCTTCACATTCTGCTGATCATGTTAGTCCATTGTTTTAATGTTTTAAATGCTGGCACATTGAACCTTTAAACTATAATCAAGCCTTTTACGGTTTGGTTTAAAATACATTGGTTAGTTAACTTAGAATCTGGCATGTTCTCCTGCAGTTCAGTAATACATATATATATATTTCAGCTTTCCATTTTTATGATAAATCAGTCAGAATAGTGTAAGAATATGTATCAAGTGAATGAGCAGCATGAGCAGAGATATAGGTGGAAAATCGGAGAAGTGGCCATTTACAAGAGGGATTGTGGACATGAAAAGGTGAAGCAGGATGGAAAAAAGGAACAGGAAGCACTAAGTGTTTGAGGGATGAATACCTCCTGCTGCTGTTCCACCCTCCAGCTCTGGCTTGCCGCCCAGCACATTAGCAGCAATGTTGTTTACCATGTTAAGGATGGCATCTAAAGTAAAAAGAAAACACACACACACAATTATATTTTTTTAAAGCATGAGGTTCCTAGTAAATAAGTTGACAGGCAGAAATGTGTGGCCAAAAATGTGTCAATGAAATCACAGGCATTGCCATTTGTTTTTTCCTTCTTCCCTTACTCTCCTCTCAGATGCTGCTTTTCTAAACCACTTCAACATTATTTCCCCTATGTTTCTGTTTTAAATTTTCTTTTCCAGGTTTTCCTTTAGGCTTTTCTTCAATCCCCATTTCCCTGTATTCAGTTCCCATCCATCTAAAGAAAAAAAAAAAGTGGTGCATTTGTCAGCTGTTTTTTTTGTTTTTTTGGTTTTTTTTAGGGTTTTATGGTTTGAGCCCTCAAGGTTTGTGTGTACAGCATGTGTGTATTTGGGTGCACCAGAGACAGAGGGGCACCAGTGCGTTTGTGCATGTGTGTGCAGTAAAACAAAACCAGTCTGTATGCGGGACACCAAGTAAGTTAAGAAAACTGAGGAAACATTCAACACTGACCTACAGGGAATGAATCTATATCTAACTCAGCACACACTAGGGTGTTCTTGGGTTGCTGCACTGACGACTGTATGAGACCCCATCTACTTGGAAAATTGTGCACCCTGAATACTCACACGATGAATTAAAACAGTATTTGCGCAATTATTTTCCCATACATACCGTATCTGATTCAGGAAAGCATTTTACTTGAAATTTTAAGATTTAAGGTCTCCAAACTATACACTGCCACAAACTGCAACAGAATGAGGAAGCATTCACTGCTTGGCCTTGACGAAGTAAAAGTCTAGAAAAACATTCCTGCGTATAGACCTTCAAAATACAGAGTAATGTGTTATTGTCTTAATTATCTTTTATTCTGTTAAAAGAATAATGCAAACGCTAGGCACACAATGATCTCAATATCTGTAAAAGGTCATTTAGTCTTCTATTGATATTGACCATATTGTATTAATATATTTGCTGTAAATGAGTCTTTGTTAATGTAGCCATATATGCAAATATGTGCATCTGTGTGTACGTACTGGTTGCTGAGCCAAGCAGGTTTTTAGAGGCTTTGTCTTCTGATGGTTGATAGCCAGGTGGATAGTCTGAAGAAAAGGACATACTGCAAGTTATATCTAGCAAAATACATAACTTCACACTATAAAAACAAATACAATTCAACAGTAAATAAATGCGTTTGTGCTTTTATGGAATTTTACAATAAAATATCCCAAAACGTTGCAAGAATTGAGGAGTCAATACAAGGGAACTCTGCTGCAAAAGGCCAGCTGGTATTAATAGTTAACTCCAAGTTAATTGGTGACAAAGTTGGAGAGCAAGAATGTAATTGGACTCTTTTCTAAGTATCGTTTTGTAGACAAGTAGTTTGCAGCGCACATATTGACCTAACAGGTGAGGCAGCTTCAAAGTGTTAATGTTAGTAGGTGCATTCATCTGCTAGTTGAGTAAAATAGTTCATTTGCAGCCAATGTTGAAAAAGAAGTTTAAAAAATATCCTTCAACAATTCTCATTCAAAGACATAACAGGTCACCGGCATTTTACCATAATCTTCATCCAAATAGTCCAGTCTCTCTGAAGGATACTGGGAATCTGCTATCTCCTCATACTCCTCCACCATGCTGGTACCAAACACCCTACACAAAACACACGCTGTGTTACACAAGCAAACAAACCTGCCTACAGAAAAAGGTTAAGCATTTTAATTACTGCACAGAACAGGTTCATGGGAGGGGAAGCCTTTAAAAACCTGTTGCTCAAATCAGATTTTAGGAAGAATGTTGTGAAAATTGTAACTTCAAGTAAGTTTATTGTTTTACAGTCCCTTTAAAGCCCAACAGCAGATTCCATCAGAACAAGCCCCCGCTCATCTGGGACAGATATAAGTGCAGGTATATGTGTGTGTTTGTGAGATAAGCCATCTGCACAAGAGAGGGCTTGAACTTTGGAGTAAATCTTATGTGAACAGTTGAAACACATTGACTAGTAACATATAGCAATCCACACAACCACTAAGAGAAGGAGAGAATAAGACAGATCATAAAATCGATTACATTTCTTGTATAATCCAAAATTGATTTATCTAATGGTGAACAACAGAGTCATTCTTCAGAGTGTAGAATCAAAGTCAAATGACTTGATGAAAACTGGTTTGTTGGTTCTGACTGAATAAAGCAGTGTGTGGTTAAAAGTACAGATGCATAAAATTTCCTGTTCTTGACCAGTGTTTTTATTTATTTAAGAAGAAAGCGTAGTAACCTTAACGGTTCCTGCCAGGGTAAGCTGCAGTGGAGCTATACTTTGAGGGTGCAATGTATATAAGATCTTTAAGCTTATGTTATTTAATGCCAATTTAGTTTCAGGAAATCAGAAAGAGGCCTTGGAACAGAGAGGGACTAGTAAAGAGCCATTTACTATCTTACCTAATGAGACTGAGTGGACAGAAATGTTCTGATCCAAAGTGGGAGAGGAGTTCAACCTGCAGGGAAGAAGGATAAACTGTTGAAATTGAAATTTTCATACACAAGTGTAACAATGCCATTTATGTATGTGTGCCCACTCCAAAAACCCATTACATACCAAATACATTAAAATTAATACTAGAATTGCCATGCGCTGACAATATGGTTTATGTGCATGTACTACTTATCCTTCACATGCATTAATGATGGATCTCTGCTAAAGCTCACCCATTACAGTGTATGACCGTTACAAGACTGCGTTATATAGCGCAGCATAACCTCTGACAGAGAGAGAAGAGTGCTAACCTTTATGTACTTGATGAACATCTGATGCGAGAGGAAGAGAGGAGAAGGACAGGTGAGAGAAATAAAACAGAGAAAAGAAATCAGTAAAGACTGATTCAAGCTACAAGCAAGTCGAGCATTTACTTATAGTCTGGCTCTCTCATAAGCCAAACACACTGCTGGTACACACTGGTTCATTGTTCTGTAACAGTCCACAGGCAAGATACTAGAAAGAGGTTTCTAACAAGCAGTAAGAAAGACGCACAAGCAAGACAGAGGGACAGACAAGCTCAGGACAGATGTAAAACATCAGAACACGACATGAGTTTCAGCTGCTTAGATCAACCAAAGCAGACAATCCTGAAACTTTCTAGACAAAAATCAGTTTCTGTAATAAAAGCACAATTATTTCATAATAGAGCACATGAATCACAGTAAGCACCCACACATAAAACCCACGCCACATAAAAAGGATAATCATCCGAGCATTAATAAACTGTTTAACAAGTCTGCACAGTGAATATTTAGTGAGCAACATTGAGGGTAGAAGTGTGAGGGGAAAGACGGAGCAGAAAAGATACTTAGAATTTATTACATCAACAGTTCATTTGGAGTGAAATTGTGGGTGTAGAGTTGGTAAAAATCAAGTGTTTAAAAGTTCAAATTTTAAATGAATCTTAGTGGGAATGACGGAAAGTCACTTGAGTTTAACGCAAACAATTGTAATCCTTTCACGTCACACACGGATGATTAAATATCCCGACTGTCGGCAGCATTTGGCACAAACTACAACAGCCGTGGACCGACTTGGCCCGATTAGTTGTGACACCCAAATCTCAAATATGATCAACTCAACAGTAATGTGCATCTAACCTTTAGTCACACTCTGTCATGGACACACACCCTCAGTCATTCACAGTCACATTTCTTCATCCAACAGAGGAAGAGGTTTATGGCAGCGCTGACGGCATGGCTAATTTACCATGAAGTCATAGGGTCACCCAAGCTTAAAATACAGCTTTATCCCATGTGTGTGTGTGTGTGTGTGTGTGTGTGTGTGTGTGTGTGTGTGTGTGTGTGTGTGTGTGTGTGCGTGTGTGCGTGTGTGTGTGCGTGTGTGTGTGCGTGTTCATCTGGGAATTATTATTATTATTTATTTATTTATTTTAAATGTGACTGATGCGATTGAGACATAAGTGTACTGTTATAGCAGGGGGAGAGAAAAAAAAAAAAAAAGAAGAAAAGCAGTACCTTCACATATTTAGCATAAAGCTGTTCATCCAGTGGGAAGCTCTGGACAATGCGCTCGTCACGGGCATGAAAAGTACCTAGCTTTACCCACTTGTTGGTAGGATATCTGCAGACAGAACAAGAGAAAAGTAAGATGCGTGTGTGAGGGCTACAGTGTACTTCAAGCACACTTTGGCATGTTCTCTAAACGGCTTAGTGCAAATGTCACTGCATTTCATGTGACTGGAAGTCTGTCCTTTCATGCCAGAGGGTGGAATTTAAGAGTTGTGGTACGAGATGATGCTGGAAATAAATCCTGAATGCAGGTTTCTGTTCATGCTAAATTTGATTACCACTTCTTTCTATCTATGTTTTCTGAAAAGGTTCAAACACCTAGAAGCTGCTTGACATCCTCCCAGATCTACTATTCATACACGTGTATCTATAATTGTCTACACTGTAACTTTTTACAACTTCTATTGCATGTCTCTGTCCTGGGAAAGGGATCCCTCCTCAGTTGCTTTTCCTGAGTTTTCTTCCCAGTTAAAGTTTTTCTCCTTTCCTGCGTCGAGGGTCTGAGGACAGACGGCGTTGCATGTTGTACAGATTGCAAAGCCACTTGAGGCAAAATTGTGATATTAGGAAATATACAATCAAATTAACTTGAATCACAGGTACTGACCAGCTGCTTTCTTCTACCCTTTTTTTTTCTCTCTCTCTCAACAAACCAATGCTAATAAATGCAATAATCAACTGCATGATGCCCACAAAATTAGACTGAAGTCCTGTTCATACTGCGGCAGAGCCCAATGCAGGGATTTTTGTTTGTCATACACCGACCACAAGCCTACGAGAACATGTCAATACATTACATATTGGTTGAGATTGAACTGTGCGAGTATACCTGTCACTGATGGAAACTAAAAAGTCTTTAGGTGTTGATGAGAAGAGCTCAAAGTTCGCAATGTCCAGCTGCTTGACTTGAATAGGCTCACAGAGCTCTATCACAAACCTGGAGAGAAGTAAACAGAGAATGTTTATTAAAAGCCAAAGTAATATAAAACGTGGAGATCATAAAATCAGGCTCAGTTTGTGTACCAGCAGTGTGTGTCAGTGCACTCACCATATTTTGTTGCTGCAAGGATTTAGCATGTAAAGGTCCATATTCTCCATGAGAATAGCTGAAGTGCTCTGAACACGACAGAAGAATGAGAGCCAATTAGCATCCACCATCACAAAACTTTTTTTATTTACTTATTTAACAGCCAAACACAGTGAACATTGTTTCATGCAAGACTAAACTTCTGTCCGATTAAGCTTTAATTCTCATCTCAAATGTAAAATTGCGATACAACATGACAGTACGACGGTTTGTATCCTTAGCTTAGTGAGTGCTTGTGTTTGTGTGCAGGCAACAGGGGACAGGAGTGCTGCGTGTTTAACCTTGGCCTCGTTGTTGGCAGAGAGTATCTTGGCACCACATTCCACAGAGGCGTAGTTATTCTTGAAGTTTTTCTGGACCTTCTTCACTGGATGGGGGCTGCCACTGGTTGAGGTATGGAGAGACTGACCTGGACAGAATGAGTGTTACATTAGGCCCATTACAGACACTGGAATAGAAAAAAAGAAAAAAAAAGTGTTGCCTGAGAGGAACAAGTAGAGAGGTTACGCAACACTCATAAACACACGCTCTGCTGACCACTGCACATGGCGTGTACAGACAGAAAGAGAAGAGAGGGAGCTGTAAAAGAGATAGAACAGAAATAGAACACGAGGAAGGACGCTAAAGAGAGATGATGGAGGGAGACAATACACAAAACACTAGTAGAAAGCAATAAAATGAGATGCAGATTAAAACTGACATGTGAAGGCCTCCTTGTCTACAGTGACAAAGCTGCAAACTGTGCCTGGGCCTGTATCACAAAGTAAGATTAACATCATCAGGCTATCAGAGTTATCCAGCTTTGTGACACCAAAAGGAAATTTCAATTAGTAGTCGTTTTGAGTGTCTCCCTTTCCATTTGTGCCCATATGTCTAAATGTGCGTTTTAATAATTTATTCACTCACTTTTCTCCTTCTCCACCTCCATGACTTGTTTTTTCCACTCGTCGAAAGTGGGGATGTCTTCTTTGCTGGGCACTGAGGGATCAGGCTCCCTGGCAATATTGCCCTGCCCTGCCTGAAACACACAGACAGGTCTATCACACATACAGGGCCACAGTTCAACTATATTTATCACCACAATCAACTAATGCCCTAATATGCTAACATATTGACAAACAAGAGCAGAGCACATTGTAAATTAATCTAATATTGCTAAATATGACTACGGTTATTTGTATCCTGGCTTCAGTGAGTCACTACATGAATTGCATGCTTTGACCAGTCACCAACACACACGCATGGTAGTCAGCTAGCCCAGTGCCATGAAAGCATTGAGATGCACTGAGTTGTGAATAATATGTTAATGGTTACATAAGCACCAGTTTGGACCTCACAAGCCAGTCTGACCCTAAAAATGTATCAACTTAGGACATTGTCTTTTAGGTAAACACCTCACTTTTCCAGATAAGTCACCAAATCTCGATTTTAAAAACAGCAAAACAATGTACAAATACACAACTCCACTGAAAATAAGTAAATTCCCCTGAATACACTCTCCTTTCATTATCCTTCAACCATGAAAAAAGGAACTGATATCAAGTTGACTCAGCATTTGCTACTTGAACCATTCAAAAGTTGCCCTTTACTAAAACAGCTGTGCACACTGAATATTTATAACTTTCGTGACAATCTAGCCAGCACATGTGGACAAAGGACTGACCATGCAAAATGACAAACAGCATCCTTAGGCCACTGATCATACTTTTAACTAACTGGTGTGCATGTGTGCTGTAACATTAATAATTTAAAGTGTGCAGAATAGTGGAATTATATAACATAACATTTTAAAAAAGGAAAACATTTTTGCAGGATAGCTACTGCACCACCTAAAGTTTAAACCATGCAGGTAGACTGGGCCTTGTTCAATAAAAACACATACAAGATGTCCAGGAAGCTGACACCTGTGTTTTTTCACCAGCTGTCTGAATAGGATCAAACTATCATATGTTGCATAATGATACCTGCAGCACTGTAATGTCTCTACCCATGCATACTGAAAAGATCCACACTCTGCTCAACACTTCCCTGGGACTCATAAGAACAGTGGAAGTCCTGCATTCATGTAGACCTCCACTTTGTTCTGCTTATGAAGAAAGCTCCAACTTTTTAGTGCTGCACTGATATTCTTGCATTTGTTTTGTTTTTTTTACTAAGAAAGCTTTGGATGTTGGATGTTTCTCCGTTGAATTTATAATATACCGATACATGTGAGGAATACTCTGGAACCCAAAGCTGCTGACCTGCTGTTCTTGGTGGTGTTGAGAAGTGTTGCCCTCCTGGTCCAAATCAGACAGTCCATCCTTCAGCTCCTGCTCCTCCTGCTGTTGTTGTTGTTCCTGGTCCACATGGCCTGGGGTAGGCTGGACCTCTGCTTTAGAACCAGAGCTGCGGCTCTGGTCTGATCGCTGGTCCTCTAGGCTAGCCTCATCCACACTAGTGCACAGACACGGGTAGGAGTTGGAGGGAAGAGATGGTAATGGAGAGAGGCGGAATAAGGAGAAGAAGGGTAGAGAACACAAATAAGTACGAAGCAATGTTGGACACATTAATGCAAAACATTAAAAATATTAAATGTATTGGACAGAATTGACAGTCCTTGGTTGTGAGCAGGCAAAACGATGAAAAAAAAAAAAAATAATGAAAAAAAAAAAGCAGAAGTGGAGAGCAAGGCCAGCGGTCGACGTTTGCGCACAGTAGAGAGGCGTAGCTTGATTACCTGTCTCTGTGCTTTGATTGGCTTTCCAGTTAGAAACTCACCTTAAGAGAGGCCTGCCAAAAGGGGAGTTTTCACAGGTTGCCAGTTCGGGGGGAATGACCCCGCACTGTGAATCAGAGTGCTCAGCAAAGACAAAGTTGTCTACTGAGAGTTCATCTCCTGCACTGGCAACCCGCACCGCACTGAGGGAAAGAAAGGACATGGCGTTTACCACACCTCCTTACACTGCGGAGGGTAGAGAGAGGAAAATGGGGCGGGAGAGAGGAAGGGAAGAGACGAGGAAGAGGAGAGAAACGACAGAGCGTAGAGAGACAGCGTAGAGAGACAGCGTAGAGAGTAGAGGAAGAAATGGATGGACAAAAAGGGGTGGAAAGGACGCTCGCTGGTGGGGCAGTTGATGTGCACGTCTTAAAATGTCTTGATGTTGCTTTGAGTAAGGACTAGAATAAAAAAGTTTCCACTGGATGGACATTTTTCTTGAAGGTTCGACCCAGGGGATATCCAGAAAAATCTTGGTCAGAGTTCCATTTCCACACAGGTGATTCTCCACAATGTCCACCAACTTCCATTACAAAGTCCAATAGACACAATTTCCCTGTATAGGATCAGCTGTCACTTCTTGACACTGGCCACCAGTTCCATAAAAAGTGACTTTGAAATGTCCCAGCTGTCAGACCAGCTCTTTTCTCTTTGTTTGTGATAAGTCATTAACAGTGGTTGAATAAATAAAACAAGAAATTATTAAAATAGAAACTGAAGGAACAAAAAGTTAAACAAAAAAAAAAAAAATCAAAGCAAATGTGCAATAGAAAACAGTATTACCTTCATTATACATGGATTGGGTTGAAATTGGGTTTAAACATAATCAGAGGAACATGTCATTTCTTAGATTCTAATTTTAGTTTGCCAATGTGACTTGTCTGAGGTTAACGCAAACTTCTAATGCCAGAGAAAAAGTCTCTGCAATAAGGAAGGGAATCTAATCTTACCCTGTGTTGGTCTGGCCGGCACTCTGTGAGGTAGGTGTGTTTTCAGCTTCATCTGGGGATGTGGCTGGGTTTGAGTCCAGGCTGGGGTGTGCAGCAGGGTCGTCCCTGACTATCTCTGCTGGGGCTGGGGCATCTGTGGACACTTCACCCTGTGGTGGAACTGGTTCTGGAGTGGAGGACACAGAGACTTCATGGTCATGGTCCTGGGTGTCAGTGTGCAGGTCCACATCATCCTGGGGGTCTGGGTGGGGGTCTGGCTCAGGAACAACGAGTACAGTATCAGACTCTGGGTCCGGCTTGGTCTCCTCCACCTCAGCTTCCTGAAGATTCACAGTCTGGTGAGAGAAAACACAAAAACATTCACATATAAAAGATAATCTATAAACAGCTTAAAGAAAAGTGAGCACCATTTCTCTCTAAATCTTCTGTGTAAATTATGAAATAAATTTAAAACCCATACACTTTTGCTTTAAATACATTTCTACAGCAGTTTACAGTTTACAACCTAAACCAGTTCAAATAGATTCATAAAGTTCATTTAAAATAATAAAACTGTATTGAATAAAGTTAGGGGATATGTCAACATTTTTTATTATGACATGAGTTTGTTAAGTGTTAGAAGTGTGCAGCCATGAAGAGAACAATATGTGTATATTCGTTGCTTGAATAGCAGTGGAAATACCCTGATCTCTACTCATGTTTCTTCAAAAAATATATTATTTAATGATTTGCACCATCTTCGATGTCCAGTGTATTTTAATGCTAATTTTGTCAATATTGCCCAGTCCTACAGTAGATTTGAGACCATTTAATAACTGGTATATACACGTTACCTGTTCTTGGTGTATATTGTGTGTTGATAGTTTCTCTAGAGCTGCTCTCTCTGTCTCTAGACCCATATCGTATGATGTATGTGTCGTCCATTCTTCCAACACCTAGGGAAATAATAAAAACAATTATAATCATCACACACACACACACACACACACACACACACACACACAC
>CALSBV010011200.1:14098805-14191524 GCA_943590825.1 Bovichtus diacanthus
ACACACACACACACACACACACACACACACACACACACATTCTTATAGGAACTTTAAATGTTGACAAAGCAGTTACAACAGATGAAATATCACCGGATAAAAATGGAGCAGGCCACAGGAAGGCAATTCAAACTTCATTCATTTAGCAATGGATTATGTTTGTTTAAAAAAATGCATTTTGTGTGAAAATGTCAAATGCAAAAGGTCTTTGCATCTCAGGTTCTGAAAAAGCCTTTTGTTGACAGACAAAGAATGCGTTATAAAAGGCCATTGACAGACTGCCAGGCCTGTTGAACTGCCCTGGCACGCCTGTTTGTTGCTGGACCACTAACAATGATTCCCCTTCTTCTGTGCTCACACATGCATACCAAAACACACTCGCTTTCCCAAATTATCATTCATTCTAATACTCATGCGCACATAACCAGACACAGACACAGATTCAAGGGACCATTCTTAAGAGCTGAGGGTATCACATATTTAACCCAGACCAGCTCTGAGCCAGCATCAGTCCACCTCAGGCAAATTCTTCCTAGTTCCAAGACCGCTTTACTCTCCACTCTAAAAGGAATGACGTCTACAGACTGATTTAAAATGGATTAGTCTCCGACAGGCCGCAGCCTTAGTGATTAATGTAAAAAAGGACAAAAAAGTGGAGTATTGATAAAACTTTGTACCCTCTGAACTCTTACCCCACAGGACAGCTTTTGACCTATATCATAACCCCATCTCTATGACTCATTATACAGACAAGCCTATGTTTTTGACAACGTGCAACTGGACTGCTTTTTCAGTCACATTTTAACTGGAAAACACTCTAATCTTCATGTGCTGAACATGGTGTTGCTCTTCGCGAGTGTCCCTGATAGTTACAATCCTACAACAACATTATCAGTTGTAAAGTAAGATATGGTGAAACAACTGATTTGTTATTTTCTTCTTCAATAACGCCTTGGTATCATCTTGGTGGGAACAACAAAGGTTTATGCAATACCCTCACGTACCCCGGGGTCTCCTACAAGTTGGACTTGGGGCTGAACGATTTATAATTAAAATATATAATTACTAACTAAACTAATAATCAGTAATAAAAAGACGGCTGAACCACCTCAACTGGCTCTTTTCAACGCAGAGAAGCTGTGGCTCTACACAGAGCTCCCTCAGGATGTCTGCGCTCATCACTCCATGTCTAAAGCGGAAGCGGTCACTATCAAAACCTCATGACCATAGGTGGGTGTTAGAACATGGAATACAGACATGTGGTAGTAAAGCAGTTCATTAAAAGCAATGCTTAATGTGACTGACTGATACACTTAAAACATGCAAAGGCACAAAACTTCACACACCTTGTGTTGCGTGGAGTCCTGCTCCAGCTCCTGCTCCTCTGGGTTTTTGTTGTCCCCCGCAGACTGACCAAGGCCAGACAAGCTCTGCTCTGAACAATATACATATTGACTGGGGTACCTGAAACAGAGAGAAAAATGCATCAACACAATGCAAAATTATGATCATCATACAAAAAGGAACATCTAAAATGAGGGGGTACACATTGCAAGTAGTTGCAAAAAATGAAAAAAATATCAATAAAATCCTACTACTACTATTTCCACATCCTGGTGTGGGTTTAAAACAAAGATTAGAAGTCCAACAGCACAATATGTTGAAAGCAAAGGGTGCCTTTGACTTAAAAAGGAGGCTGTAATACATCACATCCTTCACAGTGAGCACTTCCTTCCCTCAGGGGAAGCGCAACAGAAACAAGCTCTTTGGGCACATGCATGAAAATACTGTGAGTGTATTAGAGCAAAGGAGGCTGAAAGGACACGAGGAAAATAGCGATGTACAAAAGGGGAGAAAGACAAACCCAAAGCAACAATAAAAGTTGGTCAACTAGAAGAAAGGCAGAGATCAAGACAAGGCAGTAAGTGAATAATCAAAAAGGAAACAAAATTACACTCTTGTTATTATTGTATTTTTTCAAGCAGCTCAAGGCAAACCGCAGAATTCCTTGAATCAGTATTCTCTACCTCATCCTCCTTTTCGCTCTCCCCCAATCTTATGTCAACAGAACCGTGTGCAACTTCTACAAGTTTAATTTTAGCCTCCGTTTTTGCACACCTCGCACATGTTTTCCTGTTCACTCAAATTATACTAAAATACTTAATGTGCAGTACAGAATGGTAGCAAAACATAGCTGCTCTTTACCTGCAGTGTGCTCAAGGCCAACAGGGCTGACACAAAGAGAGGCTAACAGACTAAGCTACATTAATTCTGCTAGACAATGGGGCCTACTGTAAAAGCATGAGCATCTTTTCAATACAGGACGGCTGATGTTATATGCACCTTATTACTATGGTCCTGAGGGCAAAGAGTACAATATAAATAGGAATGAAAGGATAAGGTCAGTTGGTTTCCTCATCAGTGGAGTTGAAGTGAAGAATATAGCAAGTGGAGAGGAAAGCTGAACTGACAAGTGTTCCATCTAAACACATTATCTTTGCTATGACGCAAATAGGGTTTTCCCATAACTCGCCCACAAGCTACATCTGTGCTTAACTTCTCTTAACTTAAATCAGTCCGTCAGCAAACAGCTTAAGAGCTATTAGCCTAACCCATCATACACAGATTAAGTTAAAACGCGGCAGAATCATGCAAAGACCTCCTCACACACTTGCTTAGTTAGGCAAGCAACGCCAAAACTTGACACCCTAACACAATAAACTACTTAATCAGATCAAATACTTCTGTAACATTTATTATGGGGAACCAGAGGCACTGGCATGTGCGTTACACATTTGTTTAAACCTGAGGGAATGTATTCACTATGGTAATAATAATAATAATAATAATAATAATAATAATAATAATAATAATAAAACCTAACGCTGAGCATGAAAACACTTTGCATCAGTGGCAAGAGGCACAAAGACACAGAGCTCAGATACAAACACCATGTGATTCTGAAACTGGAGCAGTTCCCCTTGAGCGGTCAAACATCAAAGTCAGAAGAGAGCGGGACACATGGACAGTCATGTTATCACCCTGTCAGCCTGGCTGTCAGGAGAAGGGAGATGAGCAGTGAGCACACATACTCACGATCACAGACAACCATCTGTGCAATTCAGTGTGCTGTCACTCAGAGCCTCTCCATCTGTATGACAAGAAAATCCAGCTAAGACTTAATTTTTAAGAGGATCTTAATAAAGCTGTGCTGTATACCACATCAGATGTATGCGCAAATGAAAACTCGGTAAGATAAGACGTTAATACAAACATTGAAGCTACTTCTACTGAAGTAGAAATGGCATTTACAAAATGTATTAGAGTTTTGGTCTCTGTCTATGTTACAGTAAAGATGCCAAATCTCTGACTTTTCCATGATGGATTTATCTTTGTCTGAATGTTAAACATACAAATGGGATGTCTTCTGAGCGACAGCTGACTCCGACACCAGGAGATGACATTTACCGTTGTCCCTTCTGATTAACTGTGTGCAAGTTCCTATATGTGTCAGCGCCTCATATAAGCTTTCCCAAAAAGGGCTGTGAAGGGCCACAAAGCTGGTAAAAAGAAACCTAAGAGCCGAGCACTATACAGATACTATGCAGTAAATATGAACCACATACTAATATAGGCGCCTGGCTAAACTTAGATCCATAGCTATAAAAAACTATGTTGTGCTGCGTTTCAACAGGCTCCTCCACCCTCAACCACTAAAAACACCCACTGATGTACAGGGAAAATTAAAATGGCAGCAAAAAACATTTTCTTTATAAAAAGATATTTCATTTTAGAAAATCTTTGACGTTTCAACCTTTTTATTTAGCAACTCAGTAACTGACTGTTAACTATCAGGGTAAACTACAGCAACATATAGCCCTCTAATTACATGCTCAGTCTAGTCAGAGCTACTCTTTGCCCCCAAATGTCAAAACAACACACCCAGAGTTCATAACAGTCTACAACGTGGGGTACAGAACGACATTGCAATATAGGAAAAGCCATTTACACTTAGATGGAGAAACTTGGAAAACAGCATTGACAGCCGATCAAATCAAGTGAAACATTATAACAAAACGCATCTCAGCTTCCTTCCAACTCATCATGGAAAATTCAGTATCTCACAGCATTTCAACCAAGGGTGGTCTGTAAAAACCTTTGAAAGTTATTCTGAAACGATTCATAACTTGGCCTTCCTCTGCACGTGTATACATATCCATCATGAGACATGCAGACAGTAAAGATAGAGAAGAAAGTTGTGAAAGAGTTTGAACTTAAACTAAGTGGTACAGAGAGCTAAGAAAACAAAGTCAATGCTGAAGAAAGGAGTGTAGGACAATGAATGATAATTGCGGGATGATCTCCAGTCAAACTGTAAGTCTATCCACTCAGAATTTATAAATCTGTTTAAGTGTGGTTATAGGGCAGTGCCTGTCAGAATCCTTCTCTTGCATTCATAGACAAAACATTTATATGTCTCCTAACTGGGTAACTCAATAGTTGGCAGATTCATTTTTTGTCTGAAATATATTTGTTCCACACCAGATCCTACATGCTAGATTTCCCCCCTCTTTGCTCAGACCTTTGCAGCTGTAAAGTGCTTAAAGAGAGTCATTAGTGTGGATCTGTTTATTCAAAGCCTTCAGAATATCCCTACTGGTGTCTCCACACAAGATGCCACAAAGACTTAGAATTGCTTTACATATTTTCCAAAAGTCTCACATTGTCTGGTATGGTCTGAATACTTTGATAAGTGGTGATGTGCTTATTTCATATCAGGATCTCTTTGTTCCTGCATATTCTCTGAAACAAACATTGCCCGTTTTACAGTCTAGGTTCAGAAAAAGACAAGTGAGGCATTATTATTTAATTTATCTGCAAATAGTTCAATAAAATCTATTCTTAAATGTGTATTTACAGTTGCTGGTATACTTATCCAATAGTGAAAATTAACTTAATAAAGTTATTGTTATTGACCTCCATTTATTATCCCAAACTTGGCCTGTTGTAAATAGGTCTTCAATCACCCAGATAAGGCAACACTTGTGTAAATGCACCTGGGTGACAAACAGTTCATACCACAGTGCAGGTTTAACTGAACATGTCACAGAGTAAACAATCCTGTATAAACATCCTGTGATGATAGACGCAAATATCACCGATATCTGCAATGTCACTCAATGAATCAATGTTTAATTGGAACCTGCCAAGTCAGTGTCACAATTCAAATACAAAGATTAAAACACTTTGAGAAATTCAACGCCCTGTATTTACTGAGCTGCACGTAAATCCAAGCTAAAACAAGTGGAAATTACGCCGTCCCAGCCCCCACTCATGGAAAGACCTGAGTGTTGACATTCTTAGGAAAGGGTGAAGGGGCTGCACTGTGACAAAGTTCTAATGCAACAGAGGAGAGGGTATGAACGACCATTGAAGGGAGAAAAATGCACAGAACAATGAAAAAATAAAAAAGTTCAAGCATGGCATGTAGTGTACGTTACATACCAGTAGTGGGTCAATGCCAAGCTAATGACGGAAGAGCCTGAGGCAAGACTTACGAGTCAGCAGCCTGCAAATACAATCTTCCTCATTCCCCCACTATCCCCGTTTCCTGTCCCATTTCACAAGCACCTCAGGGTTTTAAGTCTTTCAGTATTTTATGCTCTACTCTGGCTACAAACTGCTCAAATTATTTTGTAAAAAAAAAAGTGCTGAAGGACTTAATCAGGTAGTTTGCCACCCATTACAGAAACATGAGTGCACAGAACGGCACAAGAGCTCTGGAGTCTGTGTCTTGCTTGAGGACACTGTTACAACCTGGGCCAGAACTTTTGAAAACAGCTTTATTCTTCTCATGCCATCATACTGTCTTTTGCTGCACAATAATACAATTACAATTAAAGCAACATAGCTTTGCACCGATGCACACAGACACACTGGCTATATGTCCTCCTAATACTCTGTCTCTGCTGGCTCCGAACAGCCAAATCCCCTGATATTTCCTGTTGGCTTTAGGAGCATTCAGAACCAATAGACACGGTATAAACCGTAGTGTACCAACCTCCTGGGTTGACACAGGGCAGACAAAACTGCCAGCAGTGAGTCAAATATTATCACTAGCTGCATGGCATGCAAACAGTTCTCTGATCTCTTCTCATGCACGAGGTTTGCCTGGTGACAAAACATTTTCAGGTGTCGAGCATGACACTATGTGTGAACTTGTGCGTGTTGCTGTAGTTCAGATCAAGAGATTTGTCACTCTTGCCTGCTTGTATACATTTCTCATAGCATGACACAGCAACACACAGAGTATATATAACCTGGGCAGATTAGTTGCTGCCGTTTCCTCTCCAGGCCTAAATCTCAGAGCAGCTTCTCTCTCACACTCTCTCTCACACACACACACAGCCTTCAATTAACAGACAGCACGTGATGGACACTAAGTCTTTACCCGCCTAATTGCCTTAAATGAAAGAAAACTTAACTGTGTCACTGTGTCAACTGCTTTGACAAAACAGTCGATAGATAAATAAAAAAGTTCAAGAAGAGGGAAAAGACAAATTGACAAAATACTGAAGTCAGTGGTTTCATGTTATTATGGTCTTGATTATGAATTTAACACGTGTGTGTGAGTGAATAATATGACGGTCTCCTTTCTTTCCAAAAGGCAGAGTCTTGTGATGTTTTTCACTGAAGTTCAGAGATAGGTTTATAATGCAAGAGGCGTTGATGGATGAACAGCATAATGATGTAGTGAGTTAGTTCAAGTTTCCTTATTAACTCAGTCAACTAGCCAAAGGCTAATCACATGCTTGGTTAGAGCAAGCAAGCACGCACGCACAAATAAAAAAGGCTGAATAAATCCAGCTGACAGAAGAAAGGAGGAAGAGAAAGCACGATGGGGAGTAAAGGAGCCGAGGAGAGAGAAAGCCAGAGAAGCATGCTGGCTTGCATACTGCAAATTGCGACCGGATGCAGTTGGACATCCTGGTATTTTTGCCATACTACATTTGACATAATATGTATTGCGACATACTAAATATCTTTCTTGCTTACTAAATAATATGGTAGTATGGTTATTGGAATGCAGGGCAGGATCCCCATGGGCAGAGTTGGATTGTGGGGCAGTGAGGTTAGCCAGGGCTCACCAGTAAAAAGTAGGCCAGCGCATCTGCCAGGCAGACAAAAACATGTCGTCACTGTTAAGAGGTAACGCTGGGGCAGAGCCTAAAAGCCCAGCCTTAGAGGACTGAGCATGTTTGTGTGTGCATGTTTGCGCATGCGTTGTAATTTTCCTTCACATCGAATCATGGAATATTGTAGAGCAGCAGTTTGTTCTAAAGCCTGCTGATCCTTCATAATCCTCTCCGCTGGTGCATCCACTACTATGCCAGGACAGAGTGGTTGAACTGGTAAATAGCTTTTAACTCAAACAAATACAAATGTTTCTGAAGTTTGAACATTCCTGAAGTTCAGCTCAGGTATCCCAAGGTTTTGCTAGTGAATATAATTTTTCATTGTTAGGGAATTAGTCCCCCTGGTATATCCCATCTTTTCACACATGGAGAAATTGTAGGCCTTTGTTTTCCCCACACTCCCCTTCCTATATAAAACTTGCAAAGCAAGCCCAGGGCATCACAAAATTGTCTGTGGAACAATGAAGAATCTGACTTCTGCCTGAATTTAAAATGGTTTTAATCTACACTCAAGGACAACCTATTCAAAACACAGATCCAGAAATGAACAGTCAAAGCTAGATGTTTTTTCTGACTGCTGTAAATTCCTAATACTTTTTGTACATCCGACCACTTTGCCCCTCCATTTACTGAAACCATTTTGGACTGGGAAGAATTTCAAGAAATGAAAACAATTTCATACCCCCTAGCTGTTCGCTCAAAATGCTTACACATCAATACCACAGAGAAGCAGCAGAGAAGCTTGTTTTGAGAGACTTCACTATTGGAATTTTTACCATCAAGCAGTGGGGTCAAGGGAAAGATTTGAGGGAATGAACATTTACATTTTCTACCTTGCTGCTACGGACGTAAATAGCCCCACAGATTAGCATTGCTGCTCCATTTGTTAATCTTCTTCTGCATGGAGTGACCAAACACACTAAGTGGTGTATTGGGTTGGAGAGGTGGGTGTTTGCTGACTTGCTGTATTAGGAGGGATAGAGGCATACGCCCTACACTTCATCCCCTTGTTTGTACTTGTAGAGCACCTCAGACCAGGAAATCAGTCCTAGCTGTCCAAAACTCTCAGAGTGAGGCTTTTTTTGCTTTGACCTTTAGCTTTAGGAGTAAAAGCATCTTACTTTTGTAATCTCTCTCTTCTCTAGAATTTAGGAGAGCTATCCTAGCATGGTAGGAGTTCCCCAGCAGGTGGAAAGTGATAGGATAAACATGAATGCAAATAACTGAGACGGTGTGGACATATGACCAATAGGGGTGGCTCAGTTTCGACTCTAAATTGAAAATCAATTGAAATTAGTTTTCTTATTCAATCATTGAAATCAAAAAAGGAGGATTGGTGATTCTCCCAGTATCTCTCCACCCCTGCCTACTTGGCACGCATGAAGAAAAAAAAAAATTTCAAAAAAACTCAGCGACCTGCAGCTCAAAGACAACACAGTGCAGTTTGCAGTCAGAGGGTTGTTTTTAGGCAAGATACTGAAGCCCAAATTGCTCCGATGGCATGGCCAACAGGTGCGTGAATGTTTATTACTACGGATGAGCATGTGGCATCTTGTATGGTAGCCTCTGACTTTGTATGAATGGGTGGATGACATGTTGTAAAGCGCTCCGAGTGATTGCAAAGATTGGAAAAGCGCTATATAAATTCAGTCCATTTACCATTTACCTGCACTTTCCACCACTGCCAAAGTTGGAAATGACAGCAAAACAACAGAACTGGAAAATCTTCATGCATGACAACAATTTGGATTTAAAAAAATCTCTGTTCTAGCAAAGGAGCGGCAAAGTGCCAAAGTGCAGTTCAATGAGAACTTAATTGGTCACGCTCTTATTATTCCTGTTGAAATGCCATGCAAATAAACGCTCTGGCACAGGCCCACTAGTTCCTGGCAGAACGACACCACTTCCTTCTGTTTCTTCTTAAAGCCAGATAATCAGTTTGATAAAACACTGATAATGTAATATAATGAAAGGCCACATACTCTTATAATCCAAACAAGTTTATGCCATTTATAAAGCTTGTTTGCCTCGCTGATCTATAAGGATCCTTCTTTGACTTCACCGGCTCTGTGACGCACGTAAATCCTTCAAACTTTACACAGGAGCCTTTTTAAAAGGATGTAGTGTGAATGAACAGACACACCTCTATTTAGAAGCTACCCTGTAGCACCAAGTACGCCAAGTCACCTGGTGGAAAAAAAGACTGCTGCTACTGTGGGGTTTTGTTCACATAACAGGCAACCTGTTGACATTAAGGACATTTTTCATCCAGAACCAAAACTTAACAGATCTGTGTGTTGTCCACTAATTCACAGATGCAACAATTGAGACAATATCATTTACACCACAATAGCATCAAGTAAGGTACTACAACATTTTTTATATTGTTGTGCAATATAAAGTGCAAAGGAAAAGCTTGAGACATGACTGGCAGAGAGGATTTGAGCACACCATGAATAAACTGTCTTGTAAATACAAATAAGTGTTTGATTCATTCTTGGAGCAAATCAATAGTTTTGTTTCATGATGAAATCAGAGTATACAAAAAAGTAAAGAGCGTTTAAATTTTGTGAATTAAGGACTCAAAATCAAGCCCATGCCACGTCACTAAAAGAGTAAAATCAATTGATGTGACAATCTGGTAAAATTCTGACTGAAGTGGGTGTTTCAAGTTTTCATGGGCATTGACTTTGAAAGGTAGCCCAACTAGCAATTTACTAATGAATATATTTATAGATATGAAAGACGTACAGTAATTAAACAATACATGAACATTTAAATAGTCAAACTAGCTTAAATCTAACAGGTATACAGAGTTGTAAGAACAAAATAATTTTAAAAGTATTTATGCAAGTGACTTAAAAGTAATTCTATCATCTGGCTTGACTAGGGAAATCATAACAAGGTGGAATTTTATTTTATTATATCCATACACATCTGTTAAATGCCTGCATTACACTATCAGCAGTGAAATTTAACAGGAATATCTTCTCTGATAACGAGCTAGACAAAAGACCCATCGCCACTGTATGGTGGCAACAGTGAAGCTGTGACACTGTGAACCATCACAGCAGTCCCAGTCAGACTGGGATCAAAGAGGCTTGGGAATCCGACATCAGGAACATCGACCCAGGACAATAGGACTGAAGGACGCAGTCATGTGATATAATGTAATTTGATAGGAAAAGCCCCTTTGCCAGTGTGGGGGTTAGCATGGGTGGGATTGGATAAAACAATACATGTGCGTGCTTAGTCGATATGTATGCATGCATCGTCAGGCACAGCAGGAGAACAAAAACTCAAACATTCACCTCAGTACACAGTGTACCCATGTGCTGCAGTGTGGTGAAACACTTACATTTACCATACATACTCTAATGTAAACCGTGGCCTCTAACGAGCAGGGAGACACCATGTTTTTAAAGAACACTGGTAACTGACAGGAATACTGTGGTATTTTTTGGCAATAAACAATACATTACTCATACACTTGTGCCTACATATTTAGAAAATATGAAACAATAAGCATATACAGTAAATTGACAATTTGATTCTGATGTCCATTAAAAATTCTGATTATTTTGGTCTGTGAAATAAGATTATTTGATCTTGCATTCAGCTGGCAGCTTGAGGAAAGTAGAAAGTGATGGTATTGGTATTTCTTTATATGCAAGCTTAAATGAAAACATGCCATTATTAGCTTTAGTACACAATGTTCTCTAGCCATGTGCGTCAACAATGGACAGGGTATCTTTCTGTACATTATCCTCACCCAGACAGTTAAAAAGGCACACGTCACATACTGAACTTTCTGTATGGAGTAAACATTCTACAAAGAAAAAAGAGAAATAGATCACCACACACACACACACTACAAGCATGACAGCCAGGCTGCTCGGTAGCTGCGTAAGGTAAACTGTAAAGAGAGGCCAGAGCCAGAAAGGGGGAGGGGAAGAGAAGAAACCAGAGCATTTCCACAGGGGGAAAGTGTCTCTCTAGGAAGGCAGGAAAAAGCAAAGCAACCCCTGATTTTAGGGTAGTGAACCACCTAAAACTCAAAGTATAGCATCCAGCCATCACAATTGTCTTGAGGTGCATTAAAACAACTCGAGACATTTTTCATGCCATAAATAGTTTTAGATGCATAATGTACACTTACAAATGTGGTAAACTTGCACTGCTAATTGCTCAGAAAATGTGTTACATGTATAACCACAAAAGTTTCAAACAAAAAAGAAGTTCAAAGTGATCGCTCAGTTGTCAAAAAAAAAACAAAAAAAAACAATGAACTTCTCTCACAGGCAAACACACGCAAAAACACAACTGTATGTTGTGACGCAAGTCTCCACCTTTAAGACCCAACAATCTCCACCTTTAAGACCCAACAATCTCCACCTTTAAGACCCAACAACCTCCACCTTTAAGACCCAACAATCTCCACCCTCAGTGTACTATTCACCTACACAGTAAACAGTGGCATTTTCTTTTAAACCACTGAAAGTGCTTTGGGCTACTGGACTAAAGTCAACTTTCACTGCAGGCCTATACCTATTCCCAGAAAAACATTATGCGAGCAATAGGATCCTCCAAAGAGTTTAGTTCCTGCTGTCAGAAGAAAAAAGGCCATCTTCGTTGAGTTTTTTTTGCAAAAATGGTACAGTTAGGGGGCCCATCGCATACAACTGCAAGCTTTAACAATTCACATCATCCTCTTTATATTAACAAACCTACACAAGAATGTAATGCAAGTTTGACACAAAACGCATAAAGCAAGAATATGCAAGCACGGAAAAGCACTTTAAAAAATACATTTGCAGGGTTAACAGGATTTACCTTGGGACATTCCACTTGAAATTAACCCATTAAATTAGTGTATTAATAAAAGCAGTAAGAGACTAGTTGGACTAACACAAAACTGAAAAAGAGGATACTGAATCTTATTTACGCAATTAACACAAAAAACAAGCCCACTGATAGAGATAGAGTCTATCTCTATCTCTATCAGAATAGAGTAAAGCAGAGACACATGGTCTATCTGATAGACCATGTGTCTCTGCTTTACTCTATTCTCCAGTCATAACTCTCTTCATTCAGACTTAAGTCAAACTACTGTGATATTAAAGCAGATATATCTGTAAAAACAGACTAATAAAGTCTGGTTTCTACTCATTTTCTCTCTCTCTACCAATCGATGCTTCCAAGTGAAAGAAATTGCAGCCTAACTTAACTATATTGTATAAACTTCAGTCTGAGTAGAATATGATTAGCACACATCACACAAACCATACTCGCTACAAGCGGAACACATTTTTTTTTAAATTGTAATCTGGATGCGACACTGTTTTGATTGCCCAGATTGCCCTACCGCTAAGCGCTCGCCTTAGAGACCTTGGTGTACTTATTTCACCTGGATCCTCCACAGGTGTTGGCTCAATTATTTCTTCACATTATTCATGTTATAAATAGCTATTAGCGTAAAGAAGAGTGTCATGCTGCTGGGAGACAGGAAGGCCAGCAAGCAAGAGCTCAGTGAGCTCTGCAGTCTCCATGGCCAGTGGGCAGGAACAATAGTGTGCTGTGGAGTGCCAGTCCAGCCTTGTCTTCTCACAGAAAACCAGAGCTGCCAGCCTGCAGTGCTAAACGCTGCTACAACAACAGAAAGGTGGACTCAGTTACTGAGCCTCCAGTTTCTAAGCCAACAGTTGAGGAAAGGGAAGGTTTTATTATTATATTTATCACTACATTTTAAGTCAGTCATTTACAAGGTGTAGAAAATGCACCCACTATCTGCTGATTAGTCCGAGTCTCCCAGTGAGACATATTGAACTCGTCTTATCTAGATAAATTTGTTGCAACCCATTAGTACAGATTCTTGTTATTTTTCTGATTATTCAATATATAGATAGATATTTAGCTTATACAATAGCTAAAACAATAGTGCTGTTTTTTAGTTCCTAAAACTGAAAGCAATATCTTCAAACTGCTTAGTCTGCTAATCAATAAAACACAAAGAAATGTAATTCTATATCACCAACGATATAAAACAAATACCAACCCTAAGACTAGCAAATAGCTGATAATTGACTTAAACAGTCAATTTTCTGCTAATCAAGTGATTGATTGTTAGTTGTTTCAGCCCCAATACGTTTTTCAAATTGAATTCTGAAAATGCTGACAAAGACACATCATCTGGCAAACTTTGATTAAAGTTAGAGAAAAGACAACAACTATGTCTTAAAACAAGAGGCCTGGCCCTGGTTTTCCTGCTGAAGAGGATATTGCTCTATGTAGGTCAAATGTCATGTTTGCTCTGACAGATAAACTTGAGGCTTGTTTCGCTTTAAAAATCATATCCAATGCAATTATTTGCAAGTTAATCAAGGCTTTAAATTCAAATGTTAAAAAAACAAGTACTTTAGATACCATTCCGTTGAGAGTTGAGATATGCTGCATCTTCACTCAGAAAAATCATCAAGAAAGGATAAGAACACAAGCCAACCACATGACCTCATAGTAACAAGCCAGAACATGCATGGACTCTTAACTAGTCATTGTATGATAGAAGTCAATTGTGTTTTTTTTTCCCATGATGAGGTCATTTATAATGCAAGATAAAACAATGAGTTTCAAGTGAACACACGGATGTCTTATCTGTGCATCCGTGTGTCCACATGGCATAGCGTGACAGACGGTACAGTATGTAGGCGCTTATGCATAATTTAGTCAAGAAGGTTTAGACATCTGCAACTCATTATAAATTAATATCAACAACGTTCTTCAGACTACATAAAAGACAGTATATGACTCGGCAATGTATCTCGATACCTCCAGCTTGGGTTAGATCACTTACTTACTGATCACTATTGACCACGACTCAACATGAAGTCAGAATGCGGAAAACATGCTCTTAAAATAGCTAAAATCTAGGATAATACAAGACGTATACATCTTTACTTTTGAGATACTCAAGAATACTCTCTAGATCAGACTGCACTCACAAGGAATCCAGGAGGACAATACCGGTACAACACAAACAAAGGAGTTGTCTATTGAAAGAGGAAAGAGTGTCGTAAACACATGCTGCCAATCTCAGTAACCACACAGTATTACAGGACCATAAACGTTAAAACAAGGCCACTGGATGAAATGAATAGCAAGGAAGTGGTGAGCTTCAGGGAAAAGCTATAAAGTAAGCAACCTCGCAGTGTCCCAAGGCAGGCTTTGTTACCTTCCATTTTACCTTCTACCTTCAAGCTCCAACCCCCCCCCCCCCCCCCTCTCTCTTTCAAAAACACACAGAGCCTTCTCTTTTGCTCTGTCATTTTCTCTCAGTACAGGTGCTAGTGAGTGTCTAGTGGTGGGAAATACCAGTAGTACTATCAGTGACAAGTCCCCCTGGCCACTTGCACACGTGGGCAACGCAAGGCAGATCTACTACTTATGCAACAACTGCCCCAAAAAAGGGAACTTTTACAATGTGGTCAGTGCACATAGTTCTTTTAGCAGGAGTTTCCTCTAGCTATACCCCTAATCACATTGCCTTTGAGCAAGTTTAGATTTTTTAAACCTTTGCTAAAGAGGAATTTACCTGACGCTATAACGGATAAACTCCATTAGCCTGCTAAGTCATTGTGGGCTTTTCGATGTTTTGCCAAAAATATTCACACACACACACACGCACACACGCAGTAACTACGAGTTGGGAAATCCTGATGTGGTAGCAGAGGGCATGTGAAAGCCCCTATAGACCACCCCATCCTATAGATAACCTAGGAAAGGAAACCGGTTGTACAAGCTCAACACTACGGTGTTCTGTTACTGGGATGATGTCAAAACACACAGCACGAGCAAGCAAAAACACACAGCAGTATCCTAGACCAATTTAAACAACATCAAAAGTAATGCAATTACATAGTAGACTTATCAAAAGCACAAGATTAAACAATAATCAGGAGAGTCAGCACAATCAAAATTAAACAGCACTGGATGGACAACTTCATTTTAGATGCACATGGTCAAGTGAATTGTAGCGTATTGGTTATCCATTGATCGATAAAAAGATTTTAACTTTAGTGTCTCTGATCGTTTTCACACTGCCAACTAATACCATGGACCTCCATTAAAAGTAAGAAGGATAGTAATTGTTTTATATTGTTTTACAAATTGTTACGATTGCCCTATCCTTGAAGAGCACTTGATTTTTTTTACTTCAACATCACGAACACCAAGTTTCTCGACCCAGTGCAGCCGCAGCACTTCCTATTTTTTCTTGTTTACTTTACCTCTCGTGTAGTTTACAGAATATAGAATTAGAAGATAGATGCAGACTGCTTGAGAGAAAGTCCAACAAAGTGTTACTACAGAAAGGAGTGCTAACACGCCACACTCGGCTGAAGTCAGGCACTAAAGTTAAAATCTAAATAGGGGAGAATATATGCATGTGCTCAACTATCATTACTGACAATTAAAATATGCAGCCTCACACAAACACTCTCGTACACATGCACACTTTCTACAGTGGTGCTGATGTCAACAGCCCAAGCTAGCATATCGCACGCACACTAAGACCCAACGGTTGCATGACACAGAATTATTCTGCTGAGCATTTCTGAGCACTGCAGCAGAGCTCTAGATGAGCAGCTACATCAGCCTAATATACAGAGAACAAGTCTTCACATAACAACCTTTTGCAACAAGCCTCCCAATATAGAGCTCTTTTCTGCCTAAAATGACTGCTGCCTTGGAAACCTTTCGATTACAGCAAGGACTGCATTCCCCGTTTCTCTGTTCCCACTGGGATGTGTGAGAGCTGGCACAGAGGAGTGAGAAGCCGACAGCAGCACGCTAAAAAGGGTTTGCATCAGTAATGAAGCCTGTGTGTGTGGTTGCATGGTCATTAGTTAGTGTGTGGGGAAAGCGAAAAAGTGCACCACGGTTTTAAGCAAGCAAACACCGGACATGAAAAACTGAAATCAAATACAGCGGTTACCAGAAGGCTGTCTCATTCGTACATTTAATTTATAAGTCAATAATCCCATGGACATTTCTTGAAATTGAAATGACTAACTACAAATGTGCAGATACCTCATGCGAAAGCAGAACTCTCTTCTGCCATAACTGTGTTTTGATGTTCTTGTGCTGTTCTTTCTACTTTGTCTGCTATAAAGATGAAACTGTACACTACATCTTATCTGAGCAATGCCTGAACTCTTTTGGAAATAATCTAATCTATGGGAATGGGATCATTCTTCAGAGAAAAAAATTAAAATAAAAAAGTACAAGGGTTACAGACAAAGACGAGAATTTACCACAGTCTGATTCAGTGAGCTAGTATTAATCTTTTGTTATTCTCAATTAAATATAAGCATTAAAATATGTTTCAAAGCAATGAATAAAATGAGAGGAAGAAAACAGTACTTTTTAGACTATGATCAGGGACCCCAAGTATGAATGAAATGGGTATGATCATGACTCCCTGTGTTACCACTACAGAACCACTGTTGGCTCCGTACTGGTAACAGAGGTATTAGGGTATCGTGTCCTCAAAACATTATAATAAAAGAAATGACTATACATCCTTCACATCAAGTATTCGGTTATCTGGAAGAGCAAAGTTGTTGGAGTTTTACAAATTAAAGTTTTAAATGTTACTTTCTACAACTAATAATCCACCAAAGGTGTCTTTGTATTTATTTTTTCAAACAATGAGGCCTATTATGCGTACGATTATTCGGCAAAATTGTCTAACAATCTACATTGTCAGGAAAAGTGACAGTGAATGGTTATCACAAACAAATGACCAGCAGAGAAAGACGCAACACACTGCAGGTCACACGTTGAAAGGTTTACTGCTCCTGAGTCACCAATCTTGTTAAAAGGTGGCATGTTAGCTGGCCAGTTAATCCCATTTCACAAACCCTGCGTATTGCTACCTGCGCCGTGCCTCCGAGATTAAACTAATTCATGAGTTGTGTTAATCTACCAGGTGTCACATTTTAGTGCATGTACTCTGGAGAGGAACTACACCCAGACACACACAAACGCACTGTTTTATAATGGAGAGGTTACATCTATACAGGTATAATGATGTTTAATTATCAATTTACACTGGGGTTTTCCCACCCATACTGTTGACTCAAGTTTTGCAGTGGATCCTGTGATGTGTATCGGCACTTATTGGTCAACAGACAAACAGAGTCTGTTGATGGTGACCACCACTGATTATTTGTTTTGTATTTTGAGTAATTTATTAATTAGGCTAACAATGTCAAGATATTGGGCATTGCTTTCACAAATTCAGAGAAATTCTTGCTTTTCTTTATTTCATATATGATAATAAATTGAGTCAGTCTGCATTTAAACGTGTCACAGACTAAGTTTGGACTTGGCTAACATATTGTGTGGCTTTGGCACCATTTTCCAGATGGATATCTCGATTAATTAAAAAAAAAAACATTGAGAAATATGTTTTAGTTGAAGCCCTAAGTTGTAGGATGAGAAACGTTTAAGTGTAACATTATAAATCCTGAAAAGAAAGCATACACAGCTTGTACATTTCCCCACTGTGGGACGAATAAAGGTTTTCTGATTTCATACCGTTTGGGCAACATTAACAGCCATCAGATAAGTAACATTTTCATCCACAGCCCATGTTTACTGGTTTAGATTAGCTAGCTATGTTGCTATTCAACAGCTGGCTAGCTAACCTACTAACCCACAAAAAGCATTTAAACAACTAACGTTATCAACCATTTGTATCAAATACTGACACAACCATGCCAAGGCTACAGGCAACTAAACATCACACCCACACTGCCACTAGCTGATAGTGTTAGCGGAGTAGCTGGGAGGATTCACGTCCCTCAACATTGATGACTGACGGATATTATGCGGCAAAACACTAATTCAAAGCGACGAGACAGACAGTATCATTTTCACGAAACATAGTTCACCTTTTGTTACGACTGTCATGTGTCTGGAATGTTACAATAATGTGAATGTAATGTCGGACTTAGCTTACCAGCACAGGAGAGCTACAATGAGGCACACCAACAAAACGCGCAGCCTCTTCATTATCTTCCCGCGGGGACCAACATCTTCGCTCTTTGGGTTTTTTTCTTATCTCCCTCGGCTACACAAAACACCGAAGACAAGTGTTTTGTTGGTCGAGGGACTGGTTAATTACAAATGAACAAACGACTGTCCTCTGGCTAAAACCTACACCAGAAGTGTGCTAATTTTCATTGTGCGGACCAGTTGTCCGCTTCTCTTTCAGCTTGCTACTGCTGTAGGCGGTTAGCTGGCTCTTGGTAAATTCAACCCCAGCTCCACGTCCGACCAATCAAATCAGAGCTGTAGATTTGTCGACCAATCACAGGACACGTGGCAACACCGTATTTGACTACACGCCCCCTGGACTAAGGATGAGTTGGAGACTGTTCTGTGGAGCTGAACGCGTCACCTATATCTTGATAAGAAAATCACGACAGCACGCAATATTTTCGGTTATTGCTTAATTGTCAGATGTCAAACGTTTCAATATAAATGACTAATGCTGATACATACCTTTGTTTTCTTAAAGGAAAATCTATTTGCAACTAGTCCAAATCACTTGATGGTGTGTGTGGTGAGGAATGTGAACACTGTGTACTTTTTTCCTCATCGCCTCAAAACCTTCATAAAGTACAAAAATGTATATTTCAAAAAATCATTAAAAGTTCTTTTCAAAACAACTATTTGTTATTAGAGACAAGCACTCATTGTAAGGCAGCTACATTGTATTATTCTAGCCTGTATCATGTATTCATCATATAAATATCTGTATCAATATATTTTACTTTTCTATTTTTCAGTTTCAGTTGACCTTACCAATGTGCCATTCAGGGTGGGCGAAGGGAGGAGGGTATATTTTAAAGTCTTTAAATATTATTTTATCTCCTGTCTTCAAAATATCCCTCCTCCCTTCCCCCTATGCTTCCCCCACCATGATTTGCAGTTGATGCATGTCATAATATATGTGGATGAACAAGAATACCACGTTTGTATACTTGTGTTAAAATGCTCCATGTCCAGTATCACAAGTGTATGTAGAAGCTGATGATGTGTTGTTATATTTAACCTAACGTCTAGTATTTAAAAAAAATTAAATTTGATCAAAATTTGAAATTTTTTTTTTTTGTTTTTTTTTTATGTTTTATTTAATGGTGCAGAAACTTTTTAGGGGAATTCCACAGATCCTTAAAAAAGAAAGCGTCATTAAACTGGCATATATTTTATTTCAATTTGTAGTCTATAGAATATAAAACTTTTGAACCCAAAAAAAACACATCTATAAGTTTATATGTATTGTCTATCCTCTTCCTTCTTCAATTTGTAACTTGTATTGGCAAACTGTGCTTTTGATATTGAAACAAAGATTGTAATTTATGTTATTTCACTCCATCGTCTAATCTATATACTCCATTTACCACACATGGAATACAATAACTACATATCCCAAAGTGCAATTCGAGAAGAGGCCTAAACATGTGCCTGTACTTTTTTTTAAATGTATTGTATCTAATGTACATCAAATGATGAATGATGAATCTGAATCAGAGTAACATAAAATAAAATAGTGAATTGATCCGACATTGTTTGAAATCCAAAAAAAAAGAAAGTGTTGTTTTAAACAGGCGGGGTCCTGAGCTTCCGAAGTTCCGACAGTCGTCAAGTGAGAACATTTCAACAGTGAAGTTTGGGCGAACATCACTAGTAGCTGCTTCGTCGCTCACTTATCAATACAACTACTGAAACACCGTTGTTGGCCCTTTTGGACTTGTAGGCACACAGGCTTCACTATGGAGGTAGTCCGGGTAATTTTGTGTGCCCTGTCGGTGTTTGTTGCTCTAGTCTCGGAGAGATTTGTGGTGCTTGCTTCCTTCTCTCAGTCTTTGGACAGCGACTTCACGTTCACTCTACCCGCCGGTCGCAAGGAGTGTTTCTTCCAGACTATGAAGAAAGATGCCTCACTGGAGATTGAATATCAGGTGATAAAGACTCACACAGCTGGGATATTCTTGTATGAAATGTTAGCATTAGCTAAGCAAACTGAAACAACCTATATCTGTCTGCCAAATCAGTGATAACCCCTGAGTTAGTCAACATTGACATGACATTACACTTGTTGATAATTCTTTTTTTATTATGCTTAGTGTCACGTTTTCTGCCTGTTGGGGTTCTCATTTACAGATTACATTAATGCAAACTACAGTAGTACACTGCTGTGTTTAAATACACATTTCCATTGCGCAAGAGCGCCAACGTGTTCTGTAGCTCACACCTCGATGTCCATATTGTTGGGAACCTGTTAGGCCTGTTAGTGTACAGTTTACAACACCGCATGCATCTCTCATTCTGAATTTCTGGTGTCTCTAGAAATGAGGTGATGTCAGGGAGTTGCTATATGTTATTGCCTGCGGGAAACATCCCAAGTGTTTTACACATCTGTTGTAGTGTCTACCGTGGAGGACAAGATATGCAGGTTTATTGCGTCCAGTGGAAAATAAGACCTTGAGAGGGAAAACTAGCGTTCCTCAAATGTAACCTATTAATACAGAGATTGAGTGCTGCGACTCTCTCTCTCAAACTTGCTGTATTATTTTACATGTTTCTCAGTTTTCTAAAATGTTCTCTGTCCCCTTTACTTCTTACATGTGAATGTCCTTAACTGTCCACAGGTATTAGATGGAGCAGGTCTCGATGTAGATTTCATCATCTCCTCTCCTTCTGGCCAAGTGTTGTTCAGTGACTACCACAAGTCTGATGGAGTGCACACGTAAGTTACGAAGGTGATCTAGGGGACATGTATCACTGACACAGATGCATGTGAAAGATCTTACTTCCTGTGTTTCCCTCCAGTGTTGAGACTGAAGATGGAGACTACATGTTCTGCTTTGACAACACGTTCAGTACCGTCTCTGAGAAGCTCATCTTCTTTGAATTGATCCTGGACAACATGGAAATAGAAGAAGACCAAGATGACTGGAAGGAGTACGTCCATGGAACAGACATGCTGGACATGAAGCTGGAAGACATTATGGTGAGGGTGCAGATATGGACCATGTGTTGTTATTCAGGGAAGATTAAATTTGACATGCAACACATTCTAGTAGTTGCCCTCGTCTGCCAAGATTATTGTCACTGTGCCGCTTATGCTGAAAAGACGACATATGAGGTGCAAAGTTACACAACAGGATGCCAATAAAATAGCATGCAGTCTAGCATGCAGTCTAGCACAAAAGGGTTTTTCCGTGTTACGTGGGGGTAGTCCCCCCGAGCTGCACTAACACAGCGTGTTTACCTACGCACAGCAAGGTAAGGTTGCTTACCTTGATTTGTTCGGCTCACTGGCTGTTTCTGTTTGTACCATTCTTACCTGGTGTATTTTTAACGGATCCACTGACCAAACAGTGCAGAACTTCGCCATATTTTGTTAAATAGACCAGGTTTTAATGCATAATAGCACTACTAATGAAGCTCTGCTAACTAACATTGTATTTCCTATATTTTTTCACAATAAAAGCATCCCAGCATTTCGCAATTGGAAAGCTTTTAAGGTGAAGCAACAACAGCAGGCAAGGTTCGGGTTCTATTAGCAGTAACTTACCGCCGCTCCAATGTGACTTTAAGCGATTAGTAACCCGTAAAATAATACTGATATCTATTAAAGTACAAACAGGAATACTGAAGTGAAACTAAACTCCAATCCTCAAAGATACAGCTATAGAAGCTATAAAAGTCCCAAGAGCTGAACACAGTGAGACTTTTAAAAGCAGCTTTCTCTCTAGTCGCCTGCACCAACATGCATGAGTGAGGCTATAGTGTGGAAAAGCATTTTGGCACGGCGAGGCTAAAAGCAGACAGACCCACGGCCATGGAAAAACCCTGATACATGCAAAGTCACAAGGAGAGTGTCACAAGAATAGACATTTTCATGAACTCTCACCTATTGGCTCAGGGCAGCCAATTGTTTTCCATTTGCACCACAATAGCCTGCAACGCCCCTTCACCAGGAACCGTCATTTGTGTCAGAAGTCACATAAGCCTCACTTAAAAAGGCAGGAAATGTATCTTCCAGCTGTGCAGGAAGTTGTTTTCCGACTGAAGAAGGAATGCACCTGATTCGTTTAGAACTCAAAGCTGCCTACAGAGATCTAACTCGTCATTCTAGTCATTTTAGTGTCGTGTACATAAGAGGAGCAATCTAGTTGAAAGTTTTTATAGTTGTTGTCTTGCCAGAGTCTGTCAATCTGACCTGTGGGTCTTCTCTCCTCCAGGACACCATCAACAATGTGAAGGCTCGGCTGGGCAAAAGTGTGCACATCCAGACGGTGCTGCGGGCATTCGAGGCTCGCGACAGAAACATCCAGGAGAGTAACTTTGACAGGGTTAACTTTTGGTCGGTCACAAATCTCATTTTAATGATGATGGTTTCAGCGGTTCAGGTCTACCTGGTCCGCTCACTGTTTGAAGATAAAAGGAAAATTCGTACATAACACCATCCCAAACAGAGAGACAGAGAGAGAAAGGCCCTCAGAAACCTTTGGGATTTTTTTTCAACAGATCTCCTGGGTTGTGACTTTTAACACAAGCTGTCAACTATACACATGCACGCACACAAACAGACTGACATTTGGTTGTTGCTATTGTTCTCAGTCCACTGGAGTTTGAGGGAGAGCGAGAGTCCCTGGTTGACACAGGAACTTATAACTATCAACCCCTCTTCTTTGCAAACTCCTCCTTGCTACAGAAAAAAAGTCTCTGTCCCGCTTTAAAACTTGTATATTGTTTTATAGTCTTCCCTGGTGGCTGTAATTCTTCACAGAAAGGGACAAACGCAGCATAACAAGCACATTATGATATGAATATTTTTCTAACGGAGCCGAAAGTTACTAGGCCAGCGGCCAATTGCAAAAAGTGTCCTCTTTTCTTTGGACATGTTTTTTTATTTGAGATAAACTAGATGAAGAAATGATATGCTATCTGAAGAATTTGATCCATATCTGCCAAATAAGAGTGGGAAGTGCAATCAGTCGGTCAGAAAGTCTTCCCCAGATAGAAGTTACTCCCAAAAATGTACCTTTTGTGTGTTACTAATATGCCTTAGTGGTTCGTATTTAGCCTTTGAATATTTCTCCAATTGCCATGGACATTTATGTTGCATCTAGAAATTTAGTCACACTTTCCATTTTATGACAATTTTGTAAAGTCAGGTGTTTAGCTGCTGCTAATGCTGCCCTTTAGAACTCCACATCTCTTAATGACTACTGCGCTACTGTCTTCTGCCATGACTTGTGGGCTTGTGGCCTAAATGGCAGCCAGCTTCACTACCCTCCTCTGTGAAGCCTCACTGCTGCTGACAGGTGTCTGCTTTCAGCCACCTACTGTGTGAAGATGTTGGGCCTGCTTGTCTCTGACTAAAGTCTATTTCTATCTTCCTGACACCTGGAAGGTTATTACCACTATTTCATGAGTCCACTGCTCAGTTTAATATGCACAAACCACTCACTGCCTTGGCTATGTAAGTATTCTTTTTAAATTCTTGTATCTGTGAATTTTGTTTGATATTCACATTTAATTAGCAGTCATTGCAAACTATCTGATCATTGCATTGTCTCTGATGCCATAGAACAACATCATTTGTCTTCATATTCTTTAAAACATAAATGAACCATTATGGTGTCCACCAGAATCGAGTTCACATCTTGTTCTGACGTGTGAGTGAAGGAGCAACTCAAGAGATTTTTACGCCATTGGTTCCACACAGTATTAAGACATTACCGTTGCTTGTGATTATGGTTGCTGAGAGGATTTCTTTTATTGTTATAACTAAGCTCCACAGGCGAAACATAGTCACTACCCTGCTGGAAGCTTCATATTGCCATCTTCTCAGTTTGCCCTGTGCTGTAACAAAGATCATAGAGTGAGTTCATGCCTTATGTTGGATGTGCTGTAAAATCAATCTTTGAACAGTCTAATTGTTTTTAAATGATAGTTATGCTAAAACATTATGTACATATGGTGAATCTCTGCACTAACAAGATGCCTATGGTTGTAAGAAAATAGTCATCCACTGCCTCTTCTTTATTCCTCTGCTCTCACTGTGGTATCCAAGGGATTCATTTAAGTATGTATGTTGAGATTATATATGTATATAACTAATGCAAATTATGGATTGGTAATATAAAGTAACAGTTTAGGATTTATTTTAAAGCACTTCAGAGTTTTACAAAAATAAAAAGAATACAAATATGTTAAAAAGGTATTTCCATGTTGCTGAGTTGGAGATTGTCAACAGCCAAACTGAAAAGGATTTTCTATTACCCTGATGGAACAGTGGGGGAAGAGGGAATGTGATGTTATAAAAGATATTTATTCAACTAATGTCCTGTAGTTGTAAATGTGTATAAATTAAACAATCATACATTTTTCTGACTTCTGTGTTTGTTTGTGTTTCAACTGAGCAAAAACCTAACTGTTGAACTGTTATGCAGCTACCTGTAGGAAGGCTAGGTCTTCTTCACATTGTCCAGCAGCTTAGATGAAATGAAAGTGACAATCATTGAGCTGCTGGAAAATCTGGTGTCTTCTTCTGGATCTGGTGGTGCAGAGATCTGATGATTAGACACTCCTTTAGTGCTGAACCTGAGACCCCTGCCAAGCACAGCCCAGGAGAACTGAAGGGAAAGGAAGTGGTATTGGGCTTTTGTTGCACATCATCACAACTCATCCTCGCTGTTACACTTTGATTCATTTACAGACACTTACTGGCCTGTCCGATGCTGTGTGGATGATCCAACACAGCCTTTGTTAAGACATGATGCGATCCTCAACTAAAATCAAAAGATATAAAAGAGACAACTAAGAATCAGATAACAGCAAGGCAACACCTGTAAAAAGATTAAGGCGGAGCCCTTGTCAGAAATGTGACTGTTTTAGTCGTTCTCTCTCAAGGTGCCAATACAACATTTCAAATCTGTTCCCAACTGAGGTTTCTTTGTGTTGGCAGAATTTACCACGCTGCCTGGTGCATGTGGCTCCTTTGTCACTGTGCTGGAGCCGACGAGTTTACTGGCAGCCCGAGTTGTCACATAGGAGACGGACGGCTGTGGTGGTCCTCGCACTGGGACGCCACTATTTGACAGAATATAGATGAGGTTATCGATGAATATCACAATCAACAACGTGATAAATGTATTTTTAAAAAGTGACACATGTTCAGCATCAAGAGAACAATTTATAGGTTACCTTTTTGCAGGAATGTTGGTCTGTTGGTTGGCTGGTCTTATAATGTCTGCAGAGAAGGGGCCTCGTAGGTTCAAGACAGACACCTTGTGAAAGAAAAAGATGACATTTTTGGTACAATTTTGGACGATCATCCTTCTAAAGCAGGGGTTCTCAAACTTTTGCAGACCAAGGACCACTGAACCAATACATTTTTTTTTTTTTTTTTTTTTTTTTAAACCGACCACCTAACTCCCCAACTATCCAACAAGCAATAGGCCTGCTTACCACTCCAACAGTATATTACAAATTACAGGCTAATATTGAATAAAACTACAGATTCTACAATCATTTCATTCATATGCGATCTAATTGGTAAATGCTGATAGATTTTACACATATGAAACGTAAACTAAATTTATTACTGAGTTTATGTCCGAGCAAACAGAGCCGCAACTTACTTATGAAAATTAAGGTTTTTTTCATATGCAAACTTTTTTCATGAAAATTAAGGTTTTTTTCACATCCAAGCTTTTCATGAAATGTTTTTGTGTTTTTTCACATATAAGCTATGAAAAACTTGGAAGTCAAAATACTTATTTTTCCTGAAAAAAGCTTGGATGTGAAAAAAAATAATAAAAAATTCTTTCATGGAATTTTTTATTATTTTTTTTTTCACATCCAAGCTTTTTTTCAGGAAAATTAAGTGGGTTTTTTTTAGAATTCTTTTCTCCATGAAAATTAAGGTTGTTTTTTTTTATGTTCTTCAGCACCTGTGAGGTTGTAGTATTGTTTGTTTTCGAAAAAAAAATCCAGAATTGACTAACTTTAAACCGCTTTCAGACACAGAAACACAAAAAATGAAAAAAAAAAAGAAGATACATTTTGTTTTTTTTAATATAAAAACTAATAAACAAAGTGGGAAGAAAAGGAAACAGATGCAGTTATTTGTATGAAGTCGACAGACGTCAACAACAGGGGGCGTCTCTGGCTGTGAGCGCTGACAAAGTGCTTCACTTCCGGCATAATGACAGGATGAGATTGTAGCATCGACGCTGAGCAAAATCACTTCTCAAGTAGGTGGAAAAACCATTTGGGATCATTGTGGAGATTGTTTTACAAATAGTCAACGTGTTTGTGTTCATACACACACGTGTACATATGGCATGTTGGGTTTTATTCTCGTGTCAAAGCCGGAAGTACCGATAGTTTCATGCTAGCAGCAGAGCAGCGCCGGTTAAAACCCTGTTTGAATAGATTCGTTTACCTGACCGCAAACGCACCACTAAAAGTGTGATTCAAGTCTCACTCGACACAATTAAATCTGTTAATTAAACCATTACTGAGAGAAATTAACTAAATGACAGATAGCTCATCAGCTGCCAAGATAACATTTAAAAAAGCTCTTATCTTAGCACAAACACAGTTCACGCAGAGTCGAGCATCGTCTATAAAGTTAAGTCTTTGGTAAAATAATGGTAGATAAATGTTGCCTTTCACCATCTTCATTGAGCCAAAGATGCTCTTTGTAAACCGGCTCTGAGCAGTGGAGAAGTCCAATTTGAGCTCATCTATGTTCCCTTAATATAACGAATAACATGCATTAAAAAAAATAAAAATAGGGGTCCAGTGTTTAGAATTTAGTGACATCTAATGTAATTAACTTGATTAATATCTTAGAGAAATACTATATCGATAATATTATATGGCTGAATATATAAAACTACCCCCCTTTCATACAGATACAAAACAACGTATTTAACTACAAATGAAAACAAAACAAAAATTTTACAAAAACTATTAGTATTTAGACATTTCAAAGTTACTCCAGTAATTTAGCAGACTCCAAATGTTTTTTGTAATGAATGCATTGATTTTTCTTTTCTCAATAAAGTGGGGGACTTTTTTATTTTTTTTAGAAAACCCAATAATTCTTAGTTTCAGGTGATTACACATTTATGAAAATGTATTTTTTGAATACTATATTCCATTTCTGCCAGAGATCCCCCTAAAATCATACACACTGGACCTTTAACATCTGTCATTAAGAGTATATTGAGCTGGGGAAATAGTAATAAATGCTTGTGTACAATTCTTGCTCACAAATCTGACAAATCTGTTTTTGTGTGTGGTCAGGGTGATGGGGCCAGACAGTGCCCCAGGTCAAGCTGTGCCCTGGCGGAAGGTGCTGTGGGAGCAGCAGCCGTTCCCTGATAACTATGTGGACCAGCGGTTCCTGGAGGAATTACGGAGGAATGAGGGCATCCGGCAGTACCGCTACTGGGCTGTGGTGAAAGAAGCAGGCTTTGTCGGAGAGCAGCTGTCCTGTGTGGCCATTTTTATCACACTCTGGCTCTACATGGAGCAGGTAAAGCTTTAGAAAATCTCTCCTCGTAGAGCACACTGTGCCTTTTAAAAAAGGGATCGTTTGGATTTTGTTCGAAAGTGGGGCTGGAGGTGTCACTGAGGTACTTATCCAGACAGCAGTACCAGCATGGAAGCTAAGCAATGTACTGCTGTGGGGCAGCAGCAAAACACATTTTAGCCACCTAAAAGAAAATCAATATCAGTTTAAGTGTATACTATATTGAGAATATTTCCACCGCTTTACTTTAACATTAGTTCAGACGAGGAAGTGAATTGTGTGACACAGTCACACAATAACAAACTAACTGACTGAACCAGTTGTACGTAATGCACTGACTGAAAGTACTTCACACAACCCCACTTCAAACTAACCCTTTAACGTATAGAATGGTGTACATTAAATGCATAAATAATCAACTTCTTCTCCGCTTTCCTCACAGGGTCTGCTGTCTCCTGAGACTCTGTTGTGGACCAGCCTCGTCTCAGCCCTGCTTGGTTATGGACTGCACCAGGCCTTGACATCTCAAGTCCAATCAGGCTGTGAGCCCCGGACCCGTCTGGCTGACTTACAGAGTGCCACTATTTTTCTTTCATTTACCTTTGGCTTCTCGCCAGTTCTGAAGACACTAACCGAGTCTGTGAGTACCGACACAGTGTATGCCATGTCTGCTGTGATGCTGCTGGCCCACCTGGTGTCGTTCCCTTACGCCCAGCCCTCACCTCCTGGAAGCCTGTCCCTAAATGCAGCCCTGTTTGCCTCTGTGTGTTTAGCCTCAAGGTTACCTGGGGCTCTGCACACCTTTGCCATGCTCAGCTGTGCCCTGCTGGTGTTCGCCCTGTGGCCCTGCCTGCTGCAGAGGCTGAGGGAGAAAGCCCCTAGCCAGTTTACTGGGGTGTGTGTGGGAGTGTGTATTGGAGGAGTGGGTGGTCTGGGGTCCCAATGGGCAGGGGGAGCTGTGCTCTTAGCCCTGGCCTTAGGGAGCGTTACATTACTCTGCCCCCTGCTGCTCGTCAGACTGCAGAGGCACAAGGACAACATCCACGGACCCTGGGATGAGGCGGAGATTCACGAGGATCTCAGCCACTTCCTTCACTGATGGACAGAGCCAAGAGGAGCACAAGGTGCTGATGGATGACCCGACAGTTAAAAAAGGTGTAAGCCAATTAAGAATTTTATATGAATTAATCAATCAATATGATGTTGGTGCTGTACATCTAAGCTGACAAATGTTAACTCTTTCATCATTGGTCCACACATGTTTGGACAGCCATGACAACTTTGTATACCCTTAAAGAGAATATGAAGATGTTTTTTTAATGCTATTGTCTTATAAGTGTTGACCCCAGAATTTGTATGGAAGGTATTGGCTAACATGTGATGGTTACTTACATTACTGGACACATTCTAATGCTATGCACCAATTTGATATCAGTGAATTAGTATTTTTGGGATATTTTCCATGTTTTTATGGTTGGGTTTGCTGTTGTGTATGAATGGACGGATGCATAGTGTTTAACCCAGAGGATTGCAAACTGCGTTAAAATGAAGCATTTGAAGTTCAAATTAAGATTTAAAAAAGGGTTTTGCAATGAAGAAAGGTTTACTCTACTAAGTAAAGGTTACTACTATTTAATAAAATATTAAGAGATTACGAGAAGGTCATTTTACCTGGACTGCAGTGGAAGCGTATTATACTGTAGATGTGAAACAATTAATCAAATAGTTGATCAACAGAAAAATTGTTGGCAACTATTTTGATAATCGATTAGTAGTTAATGCAACAATAATTTAATAGTAGCCTCAAAGGTTTTGTCAGTGGTATGGATGCTCATTCCATCTTTTAGAGCAGCAAATTTGTAACTGAGAAATGTCTACAAATTTTTTATGTTGCGTTTTGTATTGAGGGCCAGTTTGCTGGTCAGAAATGAATGACAATAATAAGAGCTTTTATTATATTAAACCCAACAGCTCCTTTCTAATGTATTACACAGATAAACCTGGGAGAAGTCAAGCATAACTGGCTCCTGTGGAGTATCATACAGGGCTGTAATGTTGTCGATCATAAATATTAAAAGAATTTCCAAGAAACGATCAATGAAATACCTCAATATTTTCATATCTCTTGTCATTTTCATCTTATGAGGACTTTCACCAAGCTGTGGAAAAAATATAATCTATTGTCTGTGGCGATGTCAGATTGTTCAACTAAATAAGTTGAAAATCAAATGATTATAATACAAAGAATCATTGAAAATCTTAAAATAAAATAGGACAGACATTAGAGAAGAGTAATTCATTTGACTTAATTTGTTTCTGTAATATCCTAAGAACCTGTTTCTCTTTTTGTTGTTTGTAAGAGCAAGAGAGGTAAGCATTGAATTAAATTCAATCAAAACCTAAAACACTTCTGTTTGTGAATAAAGAATATTGCCAATAAAAAGTCATCATAATTTCGAGATTTGTAACAAATTATATCTCAAAGAGTAAAACAGTGAGTAACATTAGTGGTGCTGTATTGAAAGCATAATTGGAAAATATCATTTTTATTTTACACTGAAAGAATAAAAAGGAATAGACGTCTTATTAACATGTCCACAAGAAGAACAAGACTTATCAACATCTTCATATCTGGCGATTATAGGATTTATTTGAAATGAACCTTTTTGACTTTGTTAGGAATACAAAACGTATTATTATTTATTTTTTTGTTGTTGTTGTTGTTGTTGGTAAAAGCCATGTTTTTCTTCCAAATGTGAGCTCCGATCAAATGTGCTCCTCTTCCCGGACACACTCCGGCCAGTGACGTCACAGTGGCGGTGCCAGCTGATGAGAAACACGTGTCGTGTTGAACAGGCCGCTACAGGACGTTTAACACGCAGGAGCCATGTTTAAACTCCATGTCGCGAACCCCTTGTGTTCTTTTTGTTCAATGTCAAGAAGACTGGAATGGTTGTAGCTTTTGTTTGTTTTTGTTTTTGTTTCAATACATTCAACACCAGCTAACGTTGCAAGTCGGGACGTTATCTTCGTCTTCTTTCCGGTTTTCATGTCAACAAAATAAACAAAAATAAAAACTAATTGTTTCGGGACCTATTTGTGTGACCTAATTACATGACAAAAAAATACATGTGCGATACCAGAAAGCACGCATGCAGTGAAGAGCAGCAGTGTGTCGTGGACACTAGGTGTCGTACCTTCACCTCTCCTTTCCCTGGCTTGCTACGAAATCTGACGGCGGGCCTTGCAGTTGGTTTTGAGGGCTGTGGTGGCGCCATTTCTCTGCAGATGTGTGGAAAGCAGACGAGCTGCCTGTGACTGTGCGGCCTCTCTTCTCCTCAGAGAACCGCACTTCCACAAACAAGTAAGGAACCTTTTGTACGTTTCCTGGGAAGTGCGTCGTAGAACAGCGCGTCACAGACTCCGCGCTTGTCAATTATACTGTATGGAAATCATTTGTAATAAAGTTTTGAGTTTGATTTGATAATGTTTTTATTTATATTGGAGACATAATCGATACTGGTAATGAGGCGTACAGTGAAGCCCAAACGTGTATGTCGTGGAGTCCTATAAACCAAAAGACGCACATTAAAGGTTCAATCTGTAATTCCGAGCCACCTGATCCAAAGAAATAGGGGGCAGTAGTTCTCCTCTAAACTGGGTCCATACAATCTAATGTATATATTTTAGTTGTAGTAGTTTGGCATATTTATTATATTCTAATTTATTATGTATATTGTGTATTGCATGTACTCTTGTATAATGCCTGTCAGTCAGTCAGTGGGCAAGAATACCAACAATCGTCCAAACTGCTGAAACTCGAGAGCCTGTGAAAAAACACTGCTGTCTTATCTGTCTAATCTACATCTGGAGCAGAGATAACATCTTATGATAATTCAACTTCAACATTATCTGCTAAATTCTAGTCAAGGGAAATAGTATTTAATTGTGGCATAACTGAAATTGAGCTATCGTGATTTTGCTGGGGATCCATACACCACAAGGGCCTTCATATTTTATAGGGCTGTCTTTATACTTAATGCCAGGCAGAAATGTTATTTAAATTGTTTCACAGTCTGTGATATGTCAATGATTAGCAATGATATTGATTTTAATGCTTTTTTATTGTTTATGCAATATTAGACTTTCTTAAAAACTCCCTCTAGTTACTACCTAAAATGTCCCCTTCCTAAAACTGCTATAAAGTACTTTATATTAATATTATTTTTCACTTTTAAACAACTTTAGTCCTCATCAAAACTACCAAATATGTATTGATTTTTAGGATTTTAACATTTTAAATGTCAGTTTCTGTATACTAAATGTTAGGGGGAAATTACATTTTTATTTTTTCACAGTATGATATGTCAATGATTTGCAACACTGATTTTGCTGCATTTTAATTTTTTTGTGTAATATTAGATTAAATAATCTCACTTGGTAATTTATGGTCCATGTAAAATTGTTTTTTGTTGTTTTTAATTACTCCTATGACCCATCAGAGATTTTAACCTTCTAATTATTATTACCCCTCAAAGTTCTTACCTTCTAATATTATTACCTATTACCATATTTTGCTCTAGAAATAAAGCAAAAATATTGTACAAGATCAATTCCAAGAACAAAGCCAACAACTTTCTCTCGGCTCATATGGTCATGCAATCACATACACTTAAATGTAGGCGCACGCACACACACACGCACACACAATACACACTTTATTATAGACTTAATATAGGAGCTAAAGTTAAAATACCAAAATAAAAATAAAAAGTCCCACCGTACCAAAATGTATGCTATATGCATTAACACAACCAAAGTTATCGAAAAATATAAAATGAAAAGGACAAAAATGTCCTTATTAAGGCACTAGGGTTGAATTGATGAATGATGAGAAACCAGTATACATGTTCAAAAATAAAACCTGTTTATTGAAAAACAGTGTAAATAGTGCATGTGTCTTCTGTTTCAGTAAAATAACTCAAAATTGCAATTTTTATTTACACAACGTTCAGGCACTTGAGGAAAGTCTGCACAGTCGAGCACATTCCGGTATTTATGGCCAACGATATTATGTACAAAACAGGCTCAAGCCTCAGTGAGTTTTGCAGACAGCAGCTCCCAGAGGAGACACAGAGAAGCCCAGCACAGGCCTTTAGCTGGATTACACATCACACAGGTCATGGGTGTCTCTGGGCAGCAGCGAGCTGTAGTTGGAAGGATCACTTGGATAGATGGGTAATGTAGTTCTGAGTGGAAATGACTCTTATTTCACATTTGGGATAGCTGGAGGACTCCTCCTGGAGAGAAGATCAGATCAAAGATATTACTATAATAATATATAATATAACAATATTAACACAACATCCACTGAAATTCCTAATAAAATGATTGCATACTACTCTGTAACAATATCTCTCAGAGGGAGAGACTCATGAAATGCAATAGGGTGCCTCGTTCCTGTATTATGGACAGAGCTGAAATTAAGTTTTCATTATCCATCTCCCATTTACTTGGTTTAACTGTAATGGCAGAGCTAACAAATTGATAATGACCCCTCATCATCATCATAATCTATAAATCTAGTTATGCAGCAGCTAGCTCTGCTGTGGGTTATGACACCAGCCAGGAAAAAACAGCGTTTCTGCGATATATGACGCTTTATTTCCCAAATGAATAACATTTTAATAAAATGAATAACAACAGCAAATATTTCAGACTCAGTTATGTCTCCACTGAAGCTTTAAAGCAGTGTTGGGCATTCAGTGAACAGTTAAAAAAAAAAAACAAGGCCCGTAACCTATCTGCTGAGCCCAGGATAGAGGTTTGCCGTGAAACATGTAAAAACTTCCAAAAACTATTACATTGACAAATATATGGGTTTGGCAGTGTTTGAAAAATGTAATGAGATAAAAAAAATTAATTTAATAGGAGCAAGGATATAATTAGAGGTTTCTATGATATACAGTACGTAGGTAAAACAGCAGTCTGTTACAGAACATAAAAGATTGGAGTGATGTGCAATTTAGCGAGGATCAAAACCTAATTTTGGAGCACTGTGATTCAGGGTTAACAGTTCCCTGCTCACAATTTTCCACGTATATATTCTTTTCAAGATTTTTCTTTTTAAATTACCATAATAATGCCAGACATTTAGTTTTTTACAAAATTCATGACCCGAAGTGTCTACAGACTTTACCGTGATTTGAAAAAATATAGGCAAGAAAAAAAATAGACTTATAAGATTAAGCTCTTGCCCCCACATACTGTATATCTATAGGGGAGAGAGAGATTGAGTTAGGAAAAGAGACATTAGGTTGGATGGAAAGAGTCAGGAAAGGAAAGAGGGAGACCATGCGGGAAAGAACCTAAAGAACCATTGGAGAGCACAGAGGAAATGAGGCAGAGAGAAAAAGGAGAGACAGGCCAAAAGCAGGGGAGGAACCAGTGAAAGAGGAGAAGGTAGGAAATGTACAAGAAAAAGAAGTAGGGGGAAAAAGGGAAAATAACGGTTATTGCATGAAGGAAAGTGGGGAGGGCAATAAAACAAATGCATGCTAGGAGAAAGACGGAAAAGGGGGGATGAAGGACAGAGAGAAAGATGAAAACTTGACAGAGTGCTCAGCCTGTTGTCTCTGGCTCCAGTAGAAAGCTACACAGAGAAGTCCTGTCTACTGAGGCTGATGGGAAAGAGAATATGAGAAACACATTTTCCAGCAGACCCCCACCCAGCTCAAATAACAGCCCTCTCTGCCCCTGTAGCGCCAGGTTTCATTGTGTGTATGCGAGCATGCATATAAGCCAGTGCATGCTTAAATGACAGACTGGAGGTCATCATAATGTAACGATGATTTCAGGCCGGGATGGCATAGTTTCAGAGTCACCTTGGCACACTAGGTGGAGCACGGTGAGGTTGGCCAGAGAGCTGCTGAAGGCCATCAGTGCTCTGGGAAGTAGTAAGGGCGGGCATCCGAGGGACAGATGGTGCATGGCCACGTACACTGCCACTGGCCACTGGCTTTTTAGGGAGTGTCAGGCTAGGTGGAGTAGAGAACTTTAAGTGACAGGCATGGGCAGCACAGTTTTGTTTACAGCATGCATCTATGCATCAATGTAGTTTGTGTACGTCTGTACCTGGAGGGCTGTATCCAGGAGGAGTCTACAGGTGGAGGCAGAGGAGTGGTGCAGGTGGAGGTGGAGAACTTTCCGATGACAGCGAGCGCCTCCTTCAGGGCAGCGTGCTTGCGGATTACTTCCTCCCGATGCTGCTGCTGCTCCGTTGACTCATCCATCAGCGCCGAGCATTCTCCCAGAGCGTAGAGCTGGGCCAGGAGCTCAGAACTAATGAACTCCTTCACCTACGGAGAGGAATTACAAACAGCTGTGACAAGTCAAAACGTTAAGACTTTGTAAAGTGATATTTTACTCTGATTCGAGATTATGGCTCTAAATTCGAAAAGGGGTTGTGAAAATCATTTCCTTTTTTTCTATGGTCATTGGAAAATGCTTAAATAGTGTTTTGAATATGGTGAAAACGTGTAACGAAAGACATGGGACACATTAGTTACGAGAAATAAGAATTAATGTCAAACAAAGTGACTTCAAAAAGTTTTAGAGCTTTCACATCTGGATGTCTTACGCTGTTGATCAGGAGGTGCATAATGGTCTTTGGCATTACGTCCTTGATGGTCTTATAGATGATGCTCATGTAGGAGTCGACCAGGTTACGAATGGTTTCCACCTGACGCTCCAGCTGGGGGTCTGTGAAGTTTTCAGGGGCTCCATTTCCCTGCCCATCCACCTGGGTGACAGACAGACGAGATGGAGTTGGGAGTTATTTCAACATACACTGTTTTAACTACGGATATATAGTTTAGTGTAATGCGCTGCAGTGACTGCTGAAATAACACAGCCGGTAATTTCATGTTAATACAGATGAGTGACGCAATTAAGATCTGGCTTATGTGTATTTCATATCTCGTTATGCTTTGTATAGAGCCTCTGTGATACGAGTGCAGAAAAAGAGGGAGCACAAGAGAGGGAGGAAAGGAGGAGTGGGCAAAAGAAAGAAAAGGGGGAGTGGGTGAGGGACTAGGAACTCCTGATTAGAAACAGACTAGAACACACACACATGCACACATGTTGTAGTGACATCATGGGCCAAGAATGCTGTGCTGAAGAGCCAACGACAGAGCGAGATGGAAGGGGTGGGGGACTTGCTTTTTTTTGCTTTGGCAGGGGAAGCGAAGGGGGAATATGGAGGGAAGGGTAAGGGGTTATGGCCAGGGTTTAAGGTTAGCAAAGTCAATGAGTGCATACAACACAAAAGGTGAGGTGTAGACAGGTGAAGCTCCCCACAGCTAAAGGTCAGGGTTGGGTTTAATTAGATTGAATTAAGGGTCAGAGTACTAACGGTGGCTTTCTCAGGGTAGACTCCGGCCTGCAGCAGAGACGCCTTCCAGCTGTCCAACTCCTCTTGAGAGTAACAGGCCAACTCCAGGCATTTGTAGTCCTTATACACGTTCCTGCAATTCAGTGCAACATAGTCAGACGTCTCCAAAACTGTGCATACTTTAAACAAATACACCAAGTTGTGGGGAGAAAATACATCCACATGTTGTAACACTCGCATACAAAGTGCTGAATGATCATATATGACAAGCATTACCCAAATAAGAACTCTGACCTTTTAGTAATGACATGTTATTACCGGTTTCTCTTATGAACTCAGTGTAGGTGATGTAGCCAGAGTTTTAGTTGCAATGCGTGAGATAATTTCAGCTGAGCAACAATGATTTCAGTCCTTTATAGCTGTCTACCGTCTCATCTTTCTTACCATGTTCACTTCCAGTGGAAACAAAACAAGTGTTGCTCAAGGTCTTGTGGGAAGAAGGGATAGTAGTCTTTAGTAGTACTAAAAAAGTATCTCCCGATAAACATGGTCCGACTTAGACAGTTTAACTATCACTTATCTTGTAAGCTATTACTTTTGAGATAATTCCAATCACCTATTTTTTTTAGCAGTTAGTGCATAGTGTTCTTAAAAGACGACGTCAGAGCAAAAAATGTACAAAAACCACATAGATCATTTTGGTGTTATTGTTTCTTAAAACTCCCCCTTTACTCAGTTCTTGACCAACTTTTTACACAAAGCAAATGTTATTGGAAAGAGGTTGCCTTCATGTGTATCTTTAACTCATTAGAGCTCCGGCACACAACTACTAACGAAGGAAAATATCATCCTTTGAAGAAAAAAAAGCAGCATTTTTTTCTATATCTTCAAATTGGATTTTTAAGATTTTCTTTTTACATTTTTAAGTACCAGTTCTTGTGTTTGCATGAATATAATAATCAAGTGTGGACTTTGTAAATTGGTATTGCACATTGTAAATGCTGCACAATGAATGAAATGTAAAATAACATGACTTTTATTAATTATTTGGCAGAGCTTCCATGCTCCATTTTGTAAAAGAAATATATAATTGTCACAGCCTGGTCCAGCGTACAGTATGTTGACAACAGCCACCTATTTAAGTGGTGCACTGGCTGAACTGTGTCCCACTCCCGCAATTTGTGTAAATGATTTCATTCAGGGGTAACACAGGTCGATGGGTTTTGTGTAAAAGGGCTGTCCAACCAGAGTGTTGGGAACCACACTGAACACAGGTCTTTGAAGGAAGAAAAAGATTATAATAGGTCGGGCTTGTCTCCACAAAATTGGACAGGCTCCTTTAAATGCAATGTCGTATACACACAATCCAAAATAAGGTAAAGAGAGAATTATTCACTGACGATGTTAAGGACATAGAGACACACACAAGCACTTGCAACTAGGCAGATACACACACACATACACACACACACACACACACATACCTACTGACACATGAAACAATGTGCTTGACATGACCTCTCTAGCTGCAACTTATCCCCATCATCTATTTTCTCCATGTTATTCATTCCCCATCTCCTGTTTCCACTTCATCTTTTCTCTAACTTCACGCCATCAAACCATATTCGTGCTTTGGCTGTGGTGGCAGCACAGCAAAGTAAGAAACAAGCAAAGGATCTGGAGCAGGCAGCGGCCCCATCTGTTAAACATTTTTATTTAATCACTCAGTTGTTTCATTCCTCCTTTTGTTGTTCCCTTCTCACATTCAGAACACATAGCAATCAACCTCAAATATGTGAAACCTTTGTGTGAGAATGAGGGAGACAACAGTAATGGAAAGAGGGAAGTGGATAGACTGCAGGAACAGTGAGCGATACAGAAAGATTAAGAAATAAGCAGTCCGTTTGTGAGCTTATGGCTGGGCTAGGATGGGTGAGACTAATAAGTCAGGGTGTGGTGGCTAACAGACAGGGAGCTAGGCCAACAATGACAATACTAGAGTGCTATTACGCCAAGATCAGGACACTAACATGCGTATACACCAGTGAGCACACATTAAAATTGTTCTCTACGCTTCAACTTTTTTTTCCCCCTCGTCCCCTTTGCTATCCTCTCCTCAGCTCATAGCCAGTGTGAGTTTTTTTTTACTCATCTTGAGGAATTCTGCAGATCCTTGACTGCTTTAGATTTGAGGAGTTTCCTGAGGTTTTGGATTACTGTCAGACAGGGACAAAACCACTGCAATGTCTGCCACACACACACACACACACACATACAGACACATGCAAATACAGAAAGAGAAACAGAGAGAGCGCAGGAAAGGGGGGGTGCCATAGGACAGACTTTGACACATTCCTGGCCGATGGCTCTGATACTCTCTCTCCCGCTCTCTTTCTCCTCTCAACCCTTCCATTTCTTCTTTCTCCCTCCTTTTTGTGGTGAGTCGAGCAATTCTTTCCAAACAAGAGCAGCCTCATCTCTGATCCAAGCTCTCTGGCTTTGATTAGCTGCTTAATGAGCCTGCCGTCGGTATGCTGTGGTCTACACACACACACACACACACACACACCCACACACACACACACACACACACAAAAAGCAGTTTGTGTGTCCGAATGCAGCATAGCACAGAATTATAAACAAAGCCCACATGCTCTGGTACAATCAGTCAGGCATTGGCTCAGCTCCAGCTCCTAAACACTCTCTCTCTCTCTCTCTCTCTCTTTCTCCTATGCTCCCTCTTTGTCCCTCTGTTTTTCTCAATCTGTTTCACACACATAAACCTAGCAAACGCAGCCCTACCCTCAACGGCCTGGCGTATACTTGGAGGCAAAAAGACTACACCCGCTGCAGTACTCACTGGATATCCTTTTAGTTCCAGTGGTGGCAAAGTTGAATGTAAGAGGTCAAAGGAAGGGCAAAACACAACTCATCTCCTCTCTTTCCTCCTCTGACATGTCTACCCTTGTAAAACATCACTAAAACTTGAGCAAGCAGGTGACAAGAGCAGAACTCCCTTTTCTGATTTACGCACATACACACACAGGCCTCCAGCCACACACAAACAAACCTTAACTCTGTGTTGAAGATAGCAAAGACAAATTTGCTGGACATGAAGCTCTTCTCCACATCTCTGAGCTTTAGGTTGTCTAGAGGAAGCATGTACTTCTTCTCCTTCTCCTGGAAAAGACAGAATGCAGAGAGATAAAGTTTGACAGGGGTATGCAGAGTAAAATATGACATCACAGAGAGGAGACAACACAGGTGTTGATAGCCAAAAACTACAGAGACTGAAAACAGTTCAGTTGGGGGCCTTAGCTAAAATAGTTGTATGTCTGGTAGTAAATATTCTTCAGCCTGCTCCTAGAGAGGACAGAGGGGGGCCAAGAGACTTGAACTGGAGAAGGAAAAGTGTCAGAAGGTGAGATGAACGAGCACCTGAGTTCATATCAGATAATGTTCCTGACTGTGTCTGACTGTCTTTGACTCACAGTAACAGCCCACTAACTAGCAAAATAGAGACAGTGGGAGACGGAGAGAAAAGGGGATACCATAAGTCTAGAGTCTGTCATCACCACAGGGACTTATGAATGACAGAGAACAGTTGGAGGAGTAGAGCGGCCAGCGTGAGGAGAACCAGACAGTATGGAGGCAGGGTACAGAGAAGTGAAGCAGAGAGGGAGGGAATGAGAGAAGGAGAACGAAAAAAAAAAGAGGGAGAGAGGCCGGGCCCACATGTGAAAGTCATTACTCAGACTCAAGCTCTAACACAACATTTCTCCTAAAGTGAAGCCCTTCCCCCTCATCTCTCCTCCTCGGCCTGCTCCCGCTTTCTAACCTTTGAGAAGGGGGCTTGCAGAAAGGTTGGTTAGAAGACCAGCCATGGGTGAGGTAATGAGAGGGAAAAGTATGACATATAAAAGGCAACTTCCACAGAAGAGAGAACTAAAGCATGCATGCAAATGAGGATGTCCTAAAAAATCCTGGATATTGTCTGCGCGTGTGCACACATTTGGTATGAGATGCAAGTGTGCTGGTAGTACACTTCGGTCTTCCCTCTGTCAGTGCTCCCCTGAACCCTACGACTCTCTTCCTTCGTTCCTCTTTTTTTTTTCCTTACAAAAAAGGGGCCCACTTCCTGTAACAGAGGCTGAAAAAAATGACAGGACGGGATTGGCGCTCATACTGCAACATCTGGGATCGCTTTGGACAGAGGGGAGGAGACTGGAGAGAGTATAGGGTGATCTGATGGGGTAGAAATAGAAAGTAGAGATGATGGAGGGAGGAAGAGGAGGGATAGAGGTGGATGGAGGGATTTGAATTTTGCTAGAGTAGAAGAGGAAGGGTTGAGGAACATAGAGAGCAGGAGAGAGTGAGCAGAAGAAGTGGGGAGAAACTGCAGACCACTCCAAAGTCCATTCCCCATGGGACCCATCAACCCATATATGGCTGCTAAGTTCCTCCCTAACTCTCTCTCTCGTTCTCTCACTCCCCGCATTTCCTTTTGCCTTCCTTGAGTGAACGGGCAGATCCCGAGCTGAATGAGTGAATGTGCCACGTCAAGACTGGATACTACACCGGGACACAGCCCTGCGGACGCCTGACTCAAGATACACTCACATCTCCGGAGGAGGGACACCCATAGGAGTGGATGTCTGGTGTATGTGAGACCCCTCGCCTTGCGACCCTGCACCAACACAGGATAAGAAAGAAGAGTATAACAGAGGAAATCTGTTTTCCGAATCCCCTCCGCCACTGGCAGGACTGCTAGCAAACAGCCAGAGCGGGAAAAGGCGAAGCCTAAGAGAAAGTGAGAAAGGGTCCTGCTCCGTCATCCCAGTGTTCAGACTACCTGTTCAGGATCTTACTGGTGTACAGTAGTCTGCACATTGGTTAGACTGTGCAAGGAAGTGCTTCAGCAGCAAGACCGGGGACAACATGAAAACCTGCATGTACTTTACGCTGAGGCGAATATAGGGTCTAATATTTTCTGATGTTTCTTGCTAGAACAGGTGCAAATGCCTTTAAATGTGCATTCACTATCACCAGCTTTCAACAATGCAGACACTAACTCGATATATATTTTTTTAGCATTTATCACCTTGAATTAAGTGTCTTTGTTATTGGTGAGTGAGATCTATGTGCGAGGCAGAGAAGTTTACAGGCATCCCATTTATGCAAAATAAGCTATAACTTGTGACTTACTGTTGTTTTACCAATAATTAAGGCAGAACATCTATAAACTAGATGATCAATTGAGCTTCTTTTACACACATTCATTGCAAAGGAGCTCTAAAGTAAATGCTTTTTTTTTGTTCAGAGTGCCTCTCATTGGGTATTTTGAGTTTCTGCATGTGCATCCGTGTGGCAATATGATAACTCTTGTGTTCACAGACATCATGGCACTGCGTTGTATATGCATGTGTGTGTCATATTCCCAGTGGTGTCAGGGTGGTCGTAGAGTAGCATACATCAGAGCTGCTGCGTCTCCTCTTCCTCTAGACTAATGGATTTGAGATATGGACCAGGCCTCACACACACACACACACACACAGACAGACACACACACACACACACACACACACACACACCTACACCTACACACAGAGGGGAGCGTGTAGATTAAGTGTATATGCATAAGTCGTCTGTTTTTCTTCAGACTGCCTGATGGAGCCCTGGCAGTCGAGGGGTGAAGGAATGCATGTCTGTTCAGTGTGCTGTGCAGATTAAACTCTGAACTATTATCCTGCACTCTCAGTATGAGGTCAGTGTGAGGGTACAACTGTTTAGGAGGAGATGTACTGTACGGCCTTAAAGACGTAAAAAAAATGTATAGTGGGTAGAAGCAATCGACAGGGATGGAGTGGGGAGGTTGAAAGGGGGGGGGGGGGGGGTTTGTGGGAGAGACGGTGGAGGAGTTGAGAGGAGAGGGGGGGAGTCAAAAGGGGAGGTCTGCAGTGTAGAAACAGCCATGTGGGATTTCTCTGGGCAGATCTTGGAAGCTGGTGTTTGGACAAAGCTTCAGATTTTCCAGCCAGGAATGTGCACAGTCCCAGGGAGACTGCCAACCACAGAGAGGGGGAGAAAGAGAAAGAGGGGAAGACAGAGAGACAAAGACAGAGACAGACAGAGAGAGGGAGAGAAAGGAGGAGGAAAAGGCAACAGAGGTAAAGAAAGGGAAAATAAAAAAAAAGGGGAGGGGGGGGGGTCAGTAGTCGAAGAAAAAATAAATGTCTGTGGAAGGTAGTGTGGGCAGGGAGAGTGAGAGCGGGAAACGCAAGAGAGTAGAAACAGAAGTTTGGCTTGTGTGACACACACACACACACACACACACACATGTGGAAACGCAGTAGATCTGATCTTCTGTGATAATATGGGTGACCGACTTTGCACTCAGGCCTTCCAAACACAGCAGATAAACCATCCAACGTATTAAGGAGGTGCAAGGATTGACTAGTCTAACTGAACCAAAATTAATTATTCAATTTTAATTTTAATTAAAAGTTTAGACTTTCATATTAGCTTCAATCCTGCAGTGAAACATGCGTGTCTCATTGTGATCCGCAGACAGCCAAAGTTTGTTGCTCTGATGTAGTCAACAAATACTTGCTTCCCTGTCTTTGTATTATTTGTTGCAGATGTTCTAAGTATGTGTGTATGTGAGAGTTGATTTGATCCTAAGGAGATGACAGCGAGAGGAAACCTATAACACTGTGTGTGTACAATATGCATGCCTGGGGCTGTGTCTGGGAACACTGTGTTCAAGAGATCCAGTGTTTATCTGAAAAGTGACTGTGTGTCTGTCTGACTGAGTGTATATTTTTCTCCACTTTTGCATGCCAGTTTGTTTACATCAGACTCTGCATGTGTACTGTATACTGTATATACAAGTCTGTCTACTGTGTGTGTTTGTGCGTGCATGTGTGTGTAAGTGTGTTTTAGTTTGGCTTGGGGCAGCTCCAGCTGTGTCAGAGTGAGCCGCTCCAAATGCCTGAACTCCCAGAAGAGGAAGAAAAGGGGGAGTAAGGGAAGAAGTGAGCGCAGGGTGGGACGAATGGGGAGGGGGGGGCGTCAGAGGAATGAATGGGGGAAATGGAGGGGCTCACTAGCAGGTCCAGGTGGCAGGAGAGAAAAGCAAAGAAAACTGTTAGCTGGACAGAGAAACAGGGTTAAAGATGCTCTTTTTTTTTGCTTTTATTGGTGTCATATGTCACAAAGCTCCCATAAAGACAGGGTCCGTCTGTTTAGTTTTTTCTGTTTTTAGTTTTATGCACAACTTTGAGCCATTTTGTTACCAAAAACAATAACTTATTTGTAAAAGCATTCTGCCAACCACTCAATTATGTCTGTCAACCAATACATAACTCAGTTTCATCCATAACAACAACAACCACGTCAACAGTGTTTTCATCCAGATGTGGTACTTGTTTATATCCACATACAAATGCTGCGATGTGTACCCCTCTTCTGATCTCACTTCCTGCAATCTGCCCTTCATTCTCCCCATGACATCAACCGTGACAGGATGAGACTGTTGTGGTGTGTCTGCCTGTCTACACTTGCTGTGCAGACCTTCTGCTCCTGTACAGCAGGCACAGACAGGCAGACAGATGGCAGCCCACCTGACATCAGAACAGAGGGCCAGCAACTCTTCGATTCACTTCACTAAAACTGCAGGGGGTCTACTGAAACTGTGACAACATATCAACAGATGAGGGATTTCCCCTTCTACTTAATTATCTCTCAACCTGCCTATTAATATGCTGTTTCAAGCTGAGATATGAGTTAATAAACTTGTGTTAATAAACGGTGTACTGCTGTCTTTTGACTTTACTATTTTCTTATTTATTAAGTACTTAAAATACCGCTCAAAATGTCTTGGTGTGATGTATTTGTTTCAAGTGTGAGTGTAAATGCCTCACCTCATCATCCCTGAACCAGGACAGGCTCTCTGCACTGAGGATAAACCAGTATTCCTTGGCTCCACCTTTCATGATGCTGATGTTGCTTATGGTCAGCCAGCCCTTCCGTATGACCTGCACAACAGCCAAGGGTAAGAAGCTCAGATGGCAGGACTGACGGGACAATCCCACAATATTATTTAGAGGACAGTTTTATAGAAAATGAGGTAGCAAGGTATAACTCATATGAAGGTGTGCAAAGCAGGTCACACAGTGAACAGTTGACACTGTAGAAAAAACAGTAAAGATCAAAGATTTTTGCAGGTTAGACATTTCTAAAATATAACATAGATAATGCAGCCATGGCCCAATCACCATTTCAATGACCACCAGTGGACATAAGTGGTCAAAGAGGAGACTAGATGCACATAAACATACAAAGTAAATATAGAAAGTGACCAAACACATTTGGAGATAAAACACAGAAAGCAATAGACTGGAAAGAAGATGTGCGATGAATAAGGAAACAGGAAGTATGAGATAACAAAGATACAAAGTAATGACACAGACATCCTGCAGACTAGGAACATAACATTAAGGTAAAGATGATTAGGTTGAGACAGGGAGGGAACACTGCTAACTGTAACTCTAAGAGGAAAGCAAGTTTGAAACATTAGCAGTGTATCAGTTACAGGTGATGAAATACATGATTAACAAAGCTTCAACAAGCCATTTGCCAATGTGCATGTGTGCATGCCAACCCACAACCCTTAAGCTTGACTCCTGCACAAAAATATTTCCATTAGAGGCAGCAGTGAGTGAGTAGGCTTAAAGAGATTGGTCTCCTACTATTAGTCTTGAAGGAGCGGCCACACCCTGGAGAAAAACAGGAGATGAGGGAGCAAAATTAAGATGGAGTTAATGTTTTCGTTTTATTAGGGGAATAATACGTTTTTTGGGAGATGACACTGATAATGATTTAGTTAACTACAATGAAAGCAACATTAGAGATTGTGTCAACAACTGACAAATTTTTTTTATTTCTTATGCCGTGTTTAAAATGTACTGCTGTTCAACAAATGTCATCATCACACATCGAGGTTCCAGACTAAACGGAATAATAGTGGGATCGTGTTTTTAATTATTCCTGCTTTCAAATGTGTCACATAAATATTATGTTACATATTAATCATAACAGATTGAGACAAAATACCTGTCTCATTTTTGCTTGCCTGCATTCCTATGAGAAGCCAAGATCAACTTATGATGATGATGATGATGATGATTGCATGATCGGACCCTAAATCCCTTCCAGTAAAAGCACAAAATATCTAATTTATCTGCAGCTAAGAATGCTGATTAATGCCCATTAGTGCATAATACATGGGATGGTGACATTACTGAAAATAAAATGTAAGATGGGTGGAAAAAATGTAGTTAATAACCAAATGTTTGAACCAATGCAAATAAATGATCATTTTTCAGTGTTTCGACCTCCAAGTATGATCATTCAACCAGAGCACACTGTCAAGCACAAAACTACATTTGCACTTGTTTTTCCTAAAAGCGACAAAGATTATTCTGAATAAGGAGGGTAAACAAGACTAAAAGTGCATAGGCAGCCTTTTGTTGGACTAACCTTCTGGTGACACTTCTGTAGATGCATCCATTTGGGATTATGGGTGTTTTTACTTGGGTGTTGACATCTTTCACTCTGACCAAAGTGACCAATGGGCAGGCTAACTGAGTCTATCTGTTGCCATAACAACCTCAAATGCCCCTGGGTTAGTATGGTTTAAACTACTGTAAAAAGGCATTTTCTTGCTAACCATAGATAGATAGATAGATATGAATGAATGCAGTACTACTGAAAGTCTTACATGGTTTCCTGCCATCCCTGGAACAGTCTTCTTATTGCTTTGGTTGTACGTCTGCTGGGCGCTGAGAGGAAGAAATAGCTCATGTTATTTACTCTATTAGCTTGTTAGAATATGTCGTTCATTTTATAGTTTAAAACCGATGAAGTTACTCACTTAGTGAAGCCAATGAAATCTTCATGTTTGGTATTTATGTAGGCAAGCTGTATGTCAATGAGCAACAAGACCTGAACAGAGCAGATATACATTAACTACAGAAACACATATAAACCTAATAATCCAGTAGTTATATGGAACTATATTGTTAATGCAATATGTGTGAATGACCTGTTTCCTGCATTTACTCTCTTGCTCTCGTATGTCATTGGTAACAATTCTCTCTGTCTCATCTTGCAGTTTGGGAAAGGAACTGAGCTATATAGGGAAATCAGATCAGAAGTTAGATATAAAACAGTTTTGACAACCCAAAACATACAGTACATCGCACAGTTACATGACCCACACACACATTTATACCTTGTTGATACACTGGTACAGAGTGGTGATTAGTTCTTGACTGACCGTGTCAATAAATTTAATACACGGCCCCTTTAAACTTGATATCTGTTTCTTCACTATGGCTTCAAAGGCCATGTCAGGAGTGAACAGACCTGTCCTATAGGGAGAGGCAGATGGAGGAAAGAAAGAAAAACAAAAATAAGGTAGCTGGCTGCAGCGAACAAAAAATGTCTTTAACAGAAGATTGTAAATTATGTAAAAGCATTTGACACTTTGCATTTGCTCAGAACACTATGCTATACCTGACACCATGGATGTTTCTGATGGCATAGTTGATCTCCCGCCGCAGCTTCTTCTCATCTGACTCAATCTGAAGACAAACACAGTACACTCTCAGTTAAAGTTCAACACTTGGCTAAGGAGCATTACAGTTTAGCATCACAGTTATAAATGTACATACAGTATTTATTGAGCTACTCTATTACAAACGCTATATATTTGAATGATTTCGATTTGATATCTCTTCACTGGAGACTTACACTAACCATAAACAAAACCATTACTATGCCTAGTCATAACCCTTCTTAAACCTTACACCAAGTCTCCACCTTAAAATGTAATGATTTACGTTATGGGGACGTGTATTTTGTCCCTGAAAGGAAGGCGAGTCCCCACAATGTCCCTGTGTATACAGATGTATGTCCCCACAGCATAAGTAATACAAGGCCACACACCTTGACCAGTTCATAGGGGAAGCGTTCGTGGAAAATTCGGTTGATTTTAGCACCTCCTGACAAATTAACGGTGTCTACTTTGTCACCCGAGCCCTCGATTAGCTTCTCAAAGTCAACAGACAAGCGCTGAACTAACCTGGAAGACAGAAACACACAAACTAGGAGAAACACTGAAATATAAGTTATTAAAAAGTAAACAAATGTGCACACACACACACAGAATGATTGATTGACAGACTGCAGTAGTGTCTTGGTCCTCCGGGCAGGGTCATCAGAACTATACTGTTTGTACTCTTCGGCCTCTTTGTTCAAGCCCAGAAACTGGCTCTGCAGATGACTACGGAAGGCTGGCAGAGTATCCCGGATGTGGTTTGTCAGTTGCTGCAAACAAACATCATCAGTAACAATACATACACACAACATATTTACTTCTCTATGTGTGTGTGTGTGTGTGTGTATGTGCATTTTTAACCTGGTTAAGTATTCTTTGTAAATATGGGGTGCCCATGCTTTCAGCCATGTGTTTGTAGGCTGGATGGGACAGGAAGAACTTCTTCTCTGCAAGCAGGGCTGCCTTAATGTCCTTTTTCCCAGCAATGTCCTTCTGACTGCGGTTCACGACCCCTATGTAACCTTGGAAGGAAGAGGTGAGAAGGGACATGAAGAGCATGTGATCATCGTAGGGAAGATAATGTGCAACAAGAGGAATCAAGGACTCTAATGTGAGACAGATTCAACTTGCATTTTCTGACGTGTCCTTGGGAACTCTTCCCTGACCGCCAATTGTTCCATTAAGACTGTAGCATACAAGCAGAATATTAATATGTTTGTTCAACAGCAGAGCATGTGGAATAGAGCTGGCCAAATCCCCGGTTTACTACAGTAATAGATGTAATAGCACCAGTCTCCATAACTAATGCTTCAGCTCTATGCTGCCACTAAGGCAGTTATTTCAATGGGCTTCCATGGCTAATGCATTAGCACTGTAGGAGAAGCATGAAGGAGCCAGCACCTGGTGGTGCTTTACTAAATCTGTACTACACTCCCACAGGAGCTCCATGCCTTGCATTTTTCCTGCCTCTCTCTCTCACTCAAACACACACACTTTTACTAGCCAATAATATCATCTCTGTCTGTCTGTCTATCATACGCACAATGGTATTACTGTGATGTCATACAAAGTGCATGGCCATCTTCAACACATGGCCCACGCTAAAGAGATACTGCACATGGATAAACAGAAGGATGGTGAACACAGGAGACAGAGAAAAAGAAAAAAAAGTAGAGGGAATGAGAGCTTGACCGAGACCTCTGGCTGCTGATGACAGACACAATCATGATGTCACTCCACTCGGTGCTTGTGACTGTATTGCAGTTATGTGGTCCAACACTAACAAGTGCACAAGCATATGTGCACACACACACATGCACACAAACACTAGCAGCCCACCTCTGCGTAGGGGAAGCAACCTGTTCTCGAGAATGTTCCTGGCATCTGTTCCTTCATCCATCAGGTCCAGCTTAGTGATTACACCGATTGTGCGCTGGCCTGAAAAGAAAGTGAAAAAGAGAACATTTTATAGCCTCCAAATTTGATGAACAATATGTGACAACCCCTTCAACCTTTTAGACATAAACATTTCCATTGGAATAATGTGATAACTCACCCCCCTGAAAAATATTAGTGTGTAGAGCATTATTCTCAGGTCATGATGAAACCCCACGGACTTTACAAGCCTGGCTTACCCTGTGGGTCAACATCTTTGGCCAGTTTGAGTGCATCAGAGTTGGCCAGGTCAGTGTTGGCTGGCGTGACAGCCAGGATGAGACAGTTTTCCTTACAGATGAACTGCATGATCATGTCTCGTATCTGGTACTCTATGTCTGCCGGCTGGTCACCTACAGGCACCTTGGTGATGCCAGGCAGGTCCACAAGAGTCAGGTTCAGCACTGCAAACACACACATGCACAAATAAACACACCGACTATACATGTCAGATAAATAAACTTGAAACGATACGTCACGTTGAACACACACAAGTACACATTGTGTTACCGTTTGGTGAATAAATCCGCAGGTTGATGGGGACAGGAGAGATGCCTTTATTGGATCCTGTGAGTCTGCATGTCTCTGCCTCGATCTCTTTGCAGATCTCATCGAAGTCTGTGAACTTCTTTCCTTTACAATGGAAGAATTCACCGTACTCTGGAAAGACATACAATGAGCAGAGGTGGAAAATCATCAGATAAACAATTTAAGATTCATAATGTGATCATCATTTTGGATTATCTTTTGTAATATCAAGCTTTTGTGAGTCATACCACAAAGGCACAGAATAATACAGCAGGATACGTACAGTAAATGCTATTTAATTAAGTCAATTTCCTGCAAGTTTCTAAAAGCCATTCGAGATTGTTTTTTAGATAATAATAATGCTATACATCCTGCCACCCCGCTTCGCTGCAGCAGCAGCAAGAGGGCTAAACAATACAGGACACAATCATACAGTTCTGACCATATGATGGCAATTCAAGCACTTTCCCACCAGTGAGCTCAGCCATTGTAACATATCATACTGCCATCTGGTGGCAGCCTATGAATGACAGGAGTGACTATGATGTGTATCTTACCTACCTGTGTTAGCGCTAAGCAGCTGGAGGATTAAAGGTCTGCGAGTGACAATTCCTGAACCCCGTGGAAGGAAGTCTCTGTAGGAATAGAAAGGCTGAATAGTAAAGAATTGGATTGGATCTTAGTCGGATACATTAGCTTGACATACACCAACATATTGTACATGCACAGATAAGACAAAAAACTATATATATGTATAACTTGCCAATAATGAAGACTAAATGATTGTGAGCAATAACAGTTAGCTGTACATTAGTTATATTTTAGTTGTCTTCATATCGAAAAACATAAGCAACTTGAACAGGAAGGCTAAGAAAATCTTTGCCATATGATCAGCCCTACCAGATATATAAAGACTAACAGCTTAATTGAGTGTTAACTTTAAAGAAACAGAATGCACAGGAAAATATCCCCCTCCTTCCTATTAAAATCACATTCAGGAAGTTTGTTTTACTGCATCCTGTCCGAGATGACACAGCTGGCACGATCCCCTACAAAAGGGGTGTCATAATCCTAGCTCAGGAAAAGAACTGAGACGTGTGTTAAAACATCAATACAGGTTAAGGAAAGCAAGCATTAATAGCCTTCTATAGTTTCTAGGAATGCCACCCATTCTACTGCTGTGGACAATACATAACGTCTCCTTTAGTAAACAGAGCTCCACTGTCTTGACAGCAGGAAACTACTCACATAATAACCAGCATTCTTTTCCCGACAGGATGGAAATACTTAAATCTCTTCCTCTTGCATTTAAACTTTACTCAAACAACACTGATGTTCATGAGTAGTCTGCAATATTTGAAGGCCCTTGAAGTTCGTTAAAAGTCAGAATAAGATGTAAATTCAACAAAGCTTTATCAAGCTCAGTTTTGGTTGATTGAAATACTCGTTGGTTAGTTAAAATAATTCTGATTCCATTACTTTTTCAGGAGCCATGTTAATCTCCTCCACTTCATCGACACCTACATAGCCCGCAGTGAGATAAGGTGCGGCACTGGCTACTGACATACAGGCATCCACCACTTCAGAGAGGTAATTCAAACCATATCACTGGTGCAGGGTGGAGACCGTGATATAGGAACACAGGGATTTCAGCAGTGCATTGTAATTGCTTACAGAAATTGCCTGATGCCCTGGTTTCAATTCAGTGTAACACAAAATCCCTGTGTATTAAGCAAATCCCAGCCGATTGTTCACAGTTGCCATGGCTGTACTTTTAGCATTACAACCAAATAGCAGTTTATTACAAATTCAGATTTTGATGGGTCCTCACTTATTTTTTAAATAGCCAGGACAAGTAAAATTACATAATGAATAGCATTGTCTTTCATTGCACATTCAGTCCTTTAGGGTGACTTAAGTGACTTAATAAGTTTGAACCATAGACTGTATATAATGACATACACAATTTATACATACTCTTACACAGTCTTTGTAATGTATGGGTGTTGTTCGAATGAAAGGGTTTATAAGTGGTGACTAATGGCTTGAATAATTTCAATAATTTCATCTGGATTGTGAAAAATACTGTTGGCATGTGTGTATTATTTGGATTACTTTATTATACAGTTATAAATGTGGATAGATGTGATCTGAACGTTGCTCGTCGTTGATACATTTTGGTCCAGGACAGGTAACAGTCAAAGGGAGGGATTATTCACAACCTAGAAAACCAAAAGTTGCTTTATTTGTTTTTAATTGTACTCTTCCTGTAAGTTTCTAAACACTATTTGAGATTGTTTTTTAGATAATAAAAATGCTATACAACCTGCCATCTTGCTTCTCAACCACAGAAGCAAGAGGGCCAATCAAGTGATCTATAAAGCATCGTTAAATGATCAATTAATATTAATAAAGCCATTACTAACAATGTAGGCTACAAACACCGGATAAAGGGTGCTTTATCTGTTTTTTTGTCACCTAAATCTTAACTAGAGGTAAGTACACTTAAAAGGTTGTGTACGTTGATAATGTCCCTTGCTGTGCAGTTCATTCAGAGGTCCACGTGTGTGTCATACCTGCCCACAAAGTTTTCCAGGACGGAGCTCTTGCCTGCGCTCTGGCCGCCCACCACAGCGATCTGCGGCAGGTGGAGGCTGCAGCTCTGCCCCACGGTGCTCAGGGCGTCTTGAAGGCGGTTGACCAGCGGGATCAGATCCTCCATCCCGCGGTTGCCCATCGCAACGGGGCAGCCGGGCTACCTGCCGAGCGGCTCCTTTAAATCCTGTTGTGCTCCGGTTCTACACTACACCAGTCGTTAGAGTAGCTACCATAGTTATTTTGATTAGATAAGTACAAAACCTAAAAATAATACTCTCCTTGAAGGACGGTGCCAACTTTTTAAAAGCTCCGTAACTTTAGCTGCTGATAGTACGTTACCGTTAGTGCGTCTGGTAACGACAGTAGTGTCCACAGTTTGTACTCACAGACCTCAAGGCTCCGAAAACATTTCGCTATTGACATTTTTGTCGCGTTACAACTCGAATAGTTCGCATTGCGTTGTTTCCCTTAAACTCTGGATACATTTCAGAGGCTAGTCTGTGGTCGCCTCGGTCCATGGGCAGGAAGAAAACATTTTTTCTGACAGCTAACGGAATCCAATTTTACGCGCATGCGCGGTACTCAACAAGTTAAACTCGGCAATCCCCTTTAGCATAAGAGGAAAAACTTCATAGCCAATTATGAATGTACAGACTTATATCAGACACCAAGCAAGCATTCACTCCTCTAGCCGACAGCTATTTAAAATCCCACACATCTAGGGTGCGGGTGAACACTGCAACTGGAACCAGAGAGTAAGATTCATCTACTGTAAATAACACTGCTGCATTCTTTGGCAATGAGGGAGTGAGCACCATGTAGTACACTGGAAATTAGAAGTAAGCGAAAGAGAAACTGGAGGGTACATTTAATAACAATGCAAATTTAAATATCTAACAGCACTGGGATTTTTTTTATTTTTATAAAAGCTCCCACATTAAGATGTAAAGACAAACTGTTCTTTACTTGTGATTGTATGCGTTATACATCATACTACTTTTCATTACATTGCACTGAATGGCAAAGTCAAAGCACTTACGGTCAAGTTTCAGTATCTTCACCATATTGTCTCAAACAGTCTTGACACGTGATTAAATCCCATCCCCCTCTGGTCACAAGCAAACTTTACTCTACTTTCAGGTCTTTTAACAACTCTGTGATGTCTATGTGTGAGCTGCTGTTGATTTCAGTCCTGTTAGAGCACAGGGCGCTCTGCAGACTTTTGGCGGCTTGGTTTAAAGATGGAAGGATGCAGGCAGCATTTGAGGTCTCATTCTCTCCGTGAGAGCACAGAAGGACCTCGTTGACCTCCCCTTCAATCTTTCGAGAGAGGATGGTGGGAAACACGGCACTCACACGCTCCAACACGCTTTTCCTCAAGACTGAGTCGCGACACACAAGGTTCAGTGTGAATACACCTGGTCCAATGGCAGGGAGAGACAGAGGGGAGAAGATTACATGTAGAAGAAACGCACAACTATGGTGAAATATTTCAATCAAAAAAAGGATAAGTTTTACATGTGTAATGATACCCTTAAACAGCAATTCATTTATTACCAGTTTATCAATGGACATCATTGTCTACTAATTGTCTTCTAATTTACCAGAGGGTTCTTCATAAAACTTTTTTTTTAACAATACAATTAGTCATTATTTAAACAGAAAGCATGACAGATTCCAGCCGATGGAGGGAAATAAAATGTTTAAAATACTGTACCTCTGGGGGTTAGCAGGCTGCAGACTTTCTGCAGGATTGAGGTTTCTACAAAGGCAGCAGGAGGACAGCTCATTCCCACAGTACTGTCTTTATTGTCTACATCGAACATGATGGCATCAAACAAACGACCGCCTAATGAGGAAAAAAATAGCGAGTCACTTCTTGGTAATATATTCACTGGCGTAGCCTTGCGTTGAACTGCCCACTCTTTGACTCCTCCCTCACTGACCTTCTTTCTCCAGGGCAGAGATGCGTTCGAGGCCGTCCCCAAGAGTGACAGTCAAACGATCATCTGGTCGGAACCCGAACCATTCCTTTGCCACTTGCATCACAACTGGGTCTAGTTCTACAACCTCGACAGTAACATCGGGCACAAAGTCCCGTAGAAACTGAGGCAGGCCTCCTCCACCGAGCCCCACCAGGAGCACTGACACTGGGACATCTAAGAAGGAAGATAGTGGGGATGAAGAGTCACAGGTAAAACTCAATCAAGTGTTATATATTATGCAAGACACTGAAGCGCTGTGGCTGTACTGTCAGTATCCTCCTGCCATCCGACAGTCCAAAACACTGACCCTTGTTCTGTGGCGTGCCCACCCCAAGCATGGTAAGGCCAGCCACCATAACTTCATGGTGAGCGCAGCAGAGGAAGCCACTGTCCACTGACAGAGAGGTGGAGGATGTTGTTGGAGCAGCTGTTGGCTTGGCCTTCTTTTTGTTTTTCTTCTTGTGACCTGATGCTGCAGGGACATATATATTAATTAATTTGATCAATGTGCATCTAAGTTATAATAATATATTAAAACATTACACTACATACTCTTTATAAAACTGTTGTAATATTTCCCCTTTTTATTGCTTGTTTCATCGTTTCCTCATTATTGTTTTTTCTTTTGTTGATAATTGTCATTTGTTTGTTGGTTTCTTAGTTTGACGGGTATCTGTTAATTTAATTGGAAATGTACATGCATTGTTGGTTTTGCTTAATTTGGTATTATATTGTTTTTCATAAAGAAAAAGAGAACATAACAAATAGCAGTGAACAAGGAAAAAGAACTGACCAGTATTTGAGGGGACAAGACGGCTCTCTGATTGGACAAGGGCAGCATTAGACAGGAAAACGAGCCTCCGATAGAGTTCTCCGTCTTCTCCTTTGACATTCTCAACACAGTACTGCCCGCTCAGCTCACTCACACCCCTGCTGACCTCCTCTCGCCAACCCAGGTCACCTCCAACTGACAGAAACGGCACCTAAATGGGGACGAAGAGCTTACATGAATACACTGTTGCACATTTTTTGAGACATCAAATGTTAAATTGTACAAAAGAGCATTTGTAAAAAGGAAAAGTTTGGAGTCTTTACCTGCTGGTTGGCTGGCATACCAGGGGGAGCCAGGTCCATCACCATTGGTGAGAGTTCTGACTGGACAGCCTGCATGTCTGAGTACTCCTGATTCCTGTGCATTGCCACAATAACCAGGCGTCGAAAGTTAGCACTGGCTGCCAGCTGCCTTCGCCCCTCACTGGAGCTGTAGAGCCAGGCTGTCTCACTGCCTTGAGGCACTGACAGGATGAGCAGAGAGGAAGAAATAATCAAAGAAGAACAAAATACACTTTTGTTCTACACCACTGTGACTTACATACAAAGGCAGAAACATGATGAGATAACAGGAGAGCTCACCAATAAAAATAGCAAACTGGTTTAATCTTGGGACCTTGGCACCTAGAGGACAGTCTTGTACTGTGAGAGTGTATCTGGGGAGGCCGGTCTTGGCGTGGCAGAGAGTGAGTGAGAGGTTCGAGCTGGCGTCTGTGCTCGTACGGAGCCTCTTTTTCAAGACAGAGTAAGCCTGATGCTCCCTCACAGCCGACAACAACTCTGCTACACGTGTGAGACGAGTAGGGGCTCCATCCTCCCCAAGACACATCTCCAGAATAGGCATGGGCATAGGCTGACGAAACTTGGTGCAGACCAGAACAAAGACAGGCAGAGCAAAGGAGTCCTCTTCTTTCCCGTTTTCCTGCTGCAGGCAGTGGAGCCTCACAGCCCACCCCAGCTGAACAAAGTGTTCTATGGCTAACTTGATCACACTTTCCTGAGCCAACGTCACACAGACATACCGGCCGCCAACACTTAACACACGGCTCACCTGCAGAGACAAGAACACTGCTGTGAGGCGGATGCAAAGAGGTATGTTGAGGAGTGTACCGAGTGATGAAAAAACATATTGTCCGTGCACACCCTGACCCATTGGTTTCTCACCTCAGTGAGCATGTTCCTGGCCAGTGCTCCTTCTTCTTCTGATGCCATGGCATCCAGCGTGCCCTTGTCAAGGGCAGCCTGGTAGCTGGCCTCCTCATATGGAGTTTGTGTAGCATCCACCTGCTGGAAGGTCAGGCCTGGCCGGCGCTCAGCGTTTCGCTGGTTCATATGGGTCACCACTGTTTCACTGATGTCAATATTAGTTAGATGTTTGTAGCCAACATCATACATCTGTTCACTCAGCTCAGAGTTACCACAGCCAACCACCAACACCTGAAGGACAGAAATACGAAACGCTGTTAATTCAGTACAGTTTTGAGGCACTTGTGCTTTAATTAAGTATTTCCATTTTATGTTACATTATACTTCTAGTCTAGTACATTTAATTGAAAAATATTGGACTATTCACTCCACTGTTTGACAGCTCAAGTTGTGGTTACATTGCAGATTAAAATTTAATTAAATGTTTTCATTTGAAAAAGCTCTACTGTTGAAGCTTCCAAACAACCTCACATCTTTTTTCTCATTTAAATCCCAGTAACTATATACCCTTAGATATCCCTCAAGTGTACACTAATGCTAGCAAAACTGGTTTCAGGTACAATGCACCTTTTAAATTGAATGAACTGCAAAATGTTCTCAAACAAGAGTCTTACATTCCCCTTGTAGATTTTAAAGCATATTATCTGATATTTTTTATTTTATTTTTTTATGATTCTTGTAACAATGTTTAATTCCTTGTAATTGTGTAGTTGTGTTGTTATTGTTTTGCTGATTGTGTTCTTGTGAATGTTTCTGGTTTCCGGGACTCTTGGAAAAGAGATCTTAACCTCAATGAGACTGCATAAATAAATAAAGATGAAAAAAATAAATAGATATTTGCCACACTGATACACATACAGTACATATAAACAGGAAGTGAATGAAAATAGTAATAATAAGCACATTGTCAACACATATGGTCTATGATGTAATGACATGTATAGCTAGTGTATTTGAATGCATTTAAAGGATAGCCCCTTGAGATGTAGTACGTCAATATCAAGTGATCGTACCTTATCTTGGACTTTGATGTATTTATGCAGCACGCCGCAGAGTTTGTTGTAGTCTCCATACCATTCAAAAGCCTTCTCTCCGCGCTTCTTAAAAAACCTCTCCCAGTATTCTGCGGAGCTGAACTCCTCGGCAGTGCGGGGCAGAAGACTCATTGTCGGCTGCAGTAGTTACAGTATTACAGTAGTCACAATACTCCAAATCGTTTTAGTGTAAGTCTCTTGACAGGCCAACTGTCCACATGGCACTTTTGACTTTTTTCAAGTCGGACAACATTGCCAGTAGTACCGCTCGCTGATTGGTGGATATATCTGAAGGCGGGGTTACACGCTGCCTGTTGATTCGCTGAGGCTTCCAGATCTGATTTTATTGGCCATTGCTGAGCCGGAAGTGTTCGGTCCGAGATTGTTACTTCTCCGGGTGTGAGTCAACATGGCTGTGCCTGCTGGAAGGTCTGTGGTCTTCGTGACTGGAAATGCAAAAAAACTCGAGGAGGTAAGAGTCAAACATTTTACACCTGAGATAGATGGTGTGTGCACGCTCGTGCTTTCCTGTCTTAACCGTTTCAGACAGGATACTTGTACACTTATTGCCTCTGTATGCTGCTCCAAACTGTTTTAACTAAATATAGACAGTGATCATGAGCTGTAATTTAATACAGAAATCTCTGGTTTCATTTGACACAAATCGGTCCATTAGATTTATGCTCGACTCTCTTTTTGGTCACGTCCGTTAGGTCATTCAGATCCTTGGAGACAGGTTTCCATACAAACTAGTGTCCAAAAAGATTGACTGTAAGTATCAAAAGAGAAACCACCAGACTAGTAGAATACATATTTTCCTGTAATCATTGTTCACCTAACTATTTATTTATTGAGTGCCTGAATACCAAGGAGAGCCAGATGAGATTTCCATACAGAAGTGTAAGGAGGCTGCACAGCAGGTACAGTAACTATATACTGTAATGCAAGTAAATATTTTGTTTTTTCGTGACTGTTGATTTATTGAAACTGATGTATTGTTGTTTTTCACCCTCAGATTGATGGACCAGTCATAGTGGAGGACACCTGTCTATGTTTCAAGGCTTTGGGAGGCCTGCCTGGTCCTTACATGTTCGTACACTAAGTTTCACATTTGTCCAGCCTTTGAGTCATTAATAGTGGTAATGAACTGTAATAATTTACACCAAAACTTTGTTTTTGTAGAAAATGGTTCCTGGATAAACTCAAGCCAGAAGGTATGTATGTTTATAGATGGAACACTGCTGAGATATTTTCACAGAGATATTTAGAGCTGGTGAATACATAATCTCTCATCTTGTTTAAATGTTTTGTTTTAGGCTTGTATAAACTCCTTGCTGGGTTTGAAGATAAATCAGCATGGGCTCTCTGCACTTTTGCTTTCTCTGCTGGGAAAGATGAACCAGTACAGCTCTTCAGAGGGAAAACTGAGGTCAGAGACATTTTGCGTGCGTGCGTGCGTGCGTGCGTGTGTGTGTGTGTGTGTCTGTCATTTTATTTTCCATTCACACTTTTGTCTTGGTATTTAAAGGGACACATTGTGGAACCCAGGGGGCCTCGAGACTTTGGATGGGATCCCTGTTTCCAGCCAGAGGGATATGACCAAACGTAAGCAAAGACTGCTTGAAATGTCCCGTTCATACCACAAGGGGGAGTCAAAGGTCAACACACTTAACTTCCGGTTTAAAAACGGTTGAGCATTGCACATTAGTTAATAAAAACAAGTGCACCATGGGATGATTCTTTTCACCATATGCTGTGCATTAGATATTATTTATCACTATTGTGGCAAGAATAATAACATATCATTACTGACTTTAACTACTTCCCTCTCATCTGCAGCTATGCTGAACTTCCCAAAGAGGTAAAGAATACTATCTCTCACCGCTACCGGGCACTTGCTGCCATGTCTGAGCACTTCTCTCAAACCAACAATACCTCACCACAAGGCAAAAAGAAGAAGCAGGAGGATTAAAGTGTCATTTTAGGCCAAATTCAGGTTCTGAATCTAGATAAAAAATGTATGAAACCTCAAGTCATTAGATTTGACAACGCAGAGGTCTTATTACGAAGACATGTTTTATTGTTGGGTCAGAAACGATAACTGATAACGGATTTCTGATCACACTTGTTGACACGGCATATCAGTGTTGTTATTTTTAATAAACTTATTTTTAAACAAATTCCCTCTTTCTTTGTTGTTCTCGTGAAAGATTTCCCTGTATCAGTGGTTAGAATGTTCAAGAATTGAGTATGTTAAAAGTGTCTCGCAGACAATATGGGAAGACAGCGGAAATTGTTGCAAGACTTGTTTCATTGTTCCACAGTGAGCCTTTTGAGTTTTCGCTTTCAAAGGTAGACTTGGAGAAGAGCTTAAATTCTGAGAAGAGGAGCTCTGGGATACTGATGAGAGCAGCAGACCGCTGTGTGTCAGAGACTGGAGTTGGCTAGGAAATGATGTTCAGGAACGGAGTCCAGAGAAATGAGTGTGTGTGGGAGAGGGTCTCAGAAGAGTGGGGGGTGTACAACAGCGATAACAGGGGAGTATGGGTAATTAATGACTCTGGAGCTGGAAGTCTTTGAGCAGGGACTATGCATACACCTGTGACTGATGTCTCCCAGATTTACTGAAAATGTCATACAATCACAAATGCACACCATGAGACCAGAAGACCGTAGAAACAACTAGCGATAACAGTCTGAGAGCATTGCTACTGACCAGTTGCTTTGTCAAATATTCCATTTAATTTCTTCAACACATGTTTAATGGCACCTTTGCGTACTCTACTCATTCATTTATATTATATGAAGCCTTTCTTATCTGTACAAGAAAACCTTTGCATCTGGTAATGGATGATAATACTCGGCAATTAAAAGTGACACTTTTTGAGAAAAAAGGTGCCGTGGGCCATAATTTGACTGGACCACTCTGTTTTCTTAGACCTCTAGTATTGTTTGGGGACTCGTGAGGAAGTAGCAAGTTATTGTGATAAGGAACAGGAAAGCTGTATTTGTTGTCATCAGGGAGACATCAATTCGCCCAAGTCAAGTCAGCCAAGTTTTCAACAGGACCAGGAAGATGTTTGCCAGACTTCAGGCCACTAGAGGTCAAAGACATCGCTATGAAGGCATCCCTCCCTTTTCCTCTGTCAACACAGTTACTGTCAGTGCAGTAGCATTCAGTGGGGCCCCCAAAGCTACTGCCTATACAGTATGCATTCTGGAGAATTGAAAATGTTTAAGATGTACAGTGTCAGCTAAGAAGGAGTTGGAAAACATGTTTCATTTCACTCCATTCTTGCAGCAGCTTATGGTAATTCTTCTAAATGCATTATCTCTCTTGTTCAACATTGGGGTAAACATCATAGAGACATCCTCCTATGACGTCTGGAACAGCTCTAGTACCAAATGCACCAATTCAAACTTACTAACAAAACTTTCTAAAACAAACCACATAAATGTTTTTTTAATATGAAAAATGTACTCACAGTTTAGATAAGACAATATGGCATTACTACATTTGTCTCAATAATAAGAAAAGATTATTTCAGCAATTTCTTTGCTTAAATAATCTTTTGCACCAAGATCATTGTGATTGAATTGTAGTTTCTGAGCCGACAGAGGCTTATTTTTAATGTACATTTCTTTCCATGAGAGCTTTTTGCCGTTTTTAATGAAACGAGGCACATATTTACATGTGTGACAGCACTTTTCATTCACTTGAATTCTACCGGTACTTGTACATTGCTGTTTTTGTTGTTGTTTTTGGTCTGTTTTTAATTGTATGTTATTGTGTACATTGTAGCACTATTTTTGGTTTTAGACCCAACAATCACGAGAGATACTTGCAGTTAAGTTTTTGTCCTCTCGGCCTGTATATGAATGAACCGTCTGCTAAATGAACTGTAATAATCTAATGTAATGTATATTTGGACATCCAAGGTGGGGAAAGGGAATAGGGGGAAAATAAGTTTTTTTAAATGATAAAATAATAATTTTTTGTAACTCTGCCTCTACTGATTTATCCCCTGATAACTGATGATGACAACAAGAAAAACTAGAAAGAGACAATCATTCTTTTGTTAAACAGGTCACCACTGCATCATGAGGCAAAAAAAATGAATACCACTGCACTATAGTAGACAAAAAGGCTCTCTATAATGGGTGGTTTTCATTTTCAGGGCCTGGAAAAAGCTTCAAGTCTGTAATGTCTCAGATAGTCTCCTGACATGAATTTTCCAGGCTGAAAGACAGGATGTTTTCAGACTTTATTAAAAAAAAAAAAGAACCAATAACAGCATGTTTATCCAAAGTAGTCTTTGCAGTTGTGTTACTGTGAATGTTGTTTTGGTTAATGAAGGAATGTTCTACACTAGGATCACTTAGGAAAGGATGCCTGACTTTATGAGATCTTAATTCGTCATGAAGGGTTTGATGTGGCTTTGGGCAGACAGACTGTACTTCCTCCTATTTGTTATGCAAGACTTACCTGAATTCCTTCGCTGTGATGAGTTTTATATAACAGCAGACTCAGGTCAAAACTATTCTCCCTCAAATAACAGGATGCATAACTAAGGAAAAGTTTTAACTTCAAAGCAACAATTAATTAGGTTCAATTTCCATTCTATACATGTTGTGTTTCACCAAACTCAACCTCGCATGAATGAAGTGTTTTCAGGGTTCAGGCTAATTAATTATTCCACCATGAGGTCTCTGCAGTGAATGATGGAAACAGTTGAACTAATACATATTCCTTCTGGGACTCTCTCAATTTTCACTGTTTATGACCAAACTCAGGTCCCACTGAAGGCTCTATGAAAATGAACTGCACTTTAACTGCTCCAAAGGGAGTTAATATGTGGAATCTCAATTCACCTTTAACCTTTAATCTCCACTTTGAACTTTGCCATTAATTGTGTGTTTTCATTATCGTCATACTGTTAAAAAATGTGGAGGTTAGAGCACTAGTTGGCTGTTATTGTGTGAATATTTAGTGGCCTGTAACGTGAGCTTTGTGCATTACAATAAGTTAGATGTTTGTATAAAAGCACAAAAACATTTAAGGATTGGGCAGCTTTTTGGAATAAAATGAAGGAAGGCATGATCGAGGACGGAGGAAATGCTTGAGTGAGTAGGAGGAGAATGTGTTGATGACATTATGACGTTATGTCTCAAATCTCACATTTCCCTTATGGGCATAGTACCTTCACAAAAAAACAGACATGCCTTGCAAAAAATAACATTAATGTAATCACATTCATCTGATTTGTGAGAGTTACTGTAGATCTCCACAGTACAGGCCAATTTTGGAGCATCTTTAACCTCCAAATAACTGTTAATTAGGTGATTAATAAAAAAGATCCAAGAATTTTCATCAAAAACATTTATTATGACTACGATTTTTATGATCTTCATATCTGAGCTGTTTGGTTTTCAATTCATTTTTTAAGATGTCACTACAAAGTCGACATCAAGGGCCAAACAGGACATGTGTCGTCATGGCAGCTACAGGACCACCGCTCAAAGGGATTGCTTCCCAAACTTTCAGAGTGGGACCAAAAGCATGCCCGATTCTTGTGTGGCCCCAGCGAAACAGTCCCAACATGTTTAAATGTGTCTTGGACAAAATCTGGTGATCAGGTGAGGTCTCACGATGAGAAAGTAGCAGCTGTTCTACCCAAACAGCCCTGGGTTGTGCAGAGTCAGAGTCTGCAACAAGCGCTGGAAGTCCTGCACTGTCCATGGCTCTCTGTGTGTCTCCGCTGAAGCAGCACTGCTGCTATCAGGGCTGATTCTCTGCGGGTCATTGAAGGTTATCAGGACATCTGTGGAGAACTGTGGCAGCCGGAACAGACCCAGGTGAAGGGTCACTGTATTCCTAGCATCTTCGTTGAATTTGGATACACACTGCGTCCCAGTCAGCATCCAGGCAGAGCCGCAGTCCGACAGGGACAGCTCAGATTTGGACAGGGACACAACACTGGTCACTTCAAAAGCACCTGGCTCTAAAGCTTTGTTACTGCCTGCGATGTCTTCAAAGTGATACCTGGCAGCGTCTTGGTCTGCCACCTGACCCTGGTACTCCACCAGCTCCACGATCAGGCTCTGGTCGGTGTGTTCATGGGCAAACACCTCCTGGTTGTCCGGGATCTCCCTCAGCTCACTGGTGTCTTTGGCGCTGTGAGGGAAGGCGGCGGACAGCGCTCCCCCGAACAGAGGATGCGACCGACCGGCGCTGCCTCCACTCTGCATCTCTCTGTGGAGGCACAGCAACAAACAGAGCCCGCTTTTAACTACCTGCAGAAACACAACTAAAGTCTGCTTAACAAAACGTCACAATATATCTGTAAATAAAGCGTGATAAACAGATAGCTTACCAACTAAGCTAGAACTCTTCCCGGTTAAAGTTGATCTTCTTCTCGTTACATCTTACGCACGCTACGCTAGACGCATGTCACGACACTACTGCCACCTGCAGGCGAGGCGGACATACACCCGAAAACACGCAGTTGGGAAAATATCATTCAAATATTTTGTAAAAGTTAAATATTCTGTTGCCTCTTGTTTAATTATTATCATATTATACTGTTTATAAATGCTATTTGCTCAGTCTTCCCTTTGTCTTGTGTCTCTTTAATTGCAAACATATCACATAGTATAACTCTATCTGCTTCCCTTTAAATCCAGGCACATGCTTCAAATGTAACAATGCTCAAGGAGCACTCTTTCATTGCTTACGGGAATGTAATGTGGTCAAAAGTTTTTTTTTTTATTGACCAAAGAGGTTCTTGACATGGTTAGCCAGATAATTAAATGGAAAATCCCTTGTTGGCCAATGTTGTGCATCCTGGTTATTTATCTAAGTGATTTTATTACTAAGAAGAGTGGCTGTGCAATAACAGACTTGTGTCTCTACAAGCTAAGAGAGCAGATGGATAGGATGGAAGATGTGAACAAACTAAGTATGAATCAATATATGAAGAATCTATCAACATGTGTTACTATAAATATGTTGTTTAAGTGTAGTTGTCCCATCAGGATTTCTGTACATTGTAATTACTGTAACATTTGTACATGTACCTCTGTTTTAATTACTAGCCTATGTTTTGATGGTATGTATTTTATTAATTTGATGGTATTATATACTGTATTTGCTGCCAATACTGACCACTTTTAACAGTGGTGGAAAGTAACTAAGTACATTCACTCAAGTACTGTTATTAAGTGAAATTTTGATTACTTTGTACTTCAGTATTTCAATTTCATGCTACTTTATACTTTTACTCCACATTTCAGAGAGCACTATACTGTACTTTTTACTTAAATATATCAGACATTTTAAGGTACTAGTTACTTTACAGATTAAGATTACAAACAAAACATGTGATCAGTTTATAAAATGTGACACTGTGCTACAGATGAATTATATCCAACAGTATACAAGTAATTAAAATGTGCTCAACCTACAGCAGCTGTCACATTAAAATGCTGCTTACTTTGTAAAGCATCAGTCATAATATTCCAATTATATGATAAGCAATATAATATAATCGTCTAAACTCTTTGAAAGTATATTTTGATGCTAATACTTTTGTAGTTTTACTTAAGTAAGATTTTAAATGCAAGACTTTTACTTCCAACAAAGTATTTCTACCCTGTGGTATTGCTTAACATATCTGAGTAGCCTACTTCTTCCACCTCTGAATTTTATTAATATCTAATGTTTGTTATAACTGAAAACCCAGAATACAAATATTGTTGAAAAAGGGGAATTGGTATATTTGCTGTATAAATAACAAATAATAGAATAAAATAGTTCTCCACGCTGCCAAACATCTGCAGCGGTCCCTCTCCTCCTCCAGCTGTTTGTGTTCATTTCCTGGTCAGCTGACTCTGACGGAGCAAAGACAAGCGCACCGCTAGCATCCATAAGGACAATCCTGTCTCATCGTCCGGACAGCATCTGAAATGAAAGTAACAACACCGTGAAGGAGCCACTCCAAAGCCGGAAAACCCTGGATTATTACCTGAGTCTCTGTGTGTCTCAGTTTGCTGGCATCGGCCATCGGATCTTGAGGGAAACAGCAGGTAGCTAGCCACTTTAGCATCCTTAGCTTATCTTAGTTTGGCAGGGTAGCTATATTTATCAATGAACCGAGCGGCCTGTCTGGCTAAGCTAGTAGCTAACTGTGTTTGCGTTTACATTGGTCTCTTTTCACTTAAATTATTGTGGTGTATTAATATAATAGTTTAGATATGGTAGACAACGATATTCTGACGCATTTAATGGTATGCTAACAACAGCTCAACCAGCTAACGTGACAGTTGTCAACGGCTGTGATCTAACGTTAATTGGGATCATCCCTGTGCTCCCAGGGCAAGTGTCTAAATACATATATAAACTAACACTGCAAGAGATCAGTAAGGGATATCTTCACAGTTCAAATTGCAAAAGAATGAAGGGAATGGACGTTTCAAATGCAGTTTGAATGGTAAAAATCTGTTCAGTCACTTCGGGGAAATATATGTCAAAAGATCTGTGGACGTAATCAGGAGTATGACGTCAGTAGGCTATAAGCTGTATGTGGGTGATTTCATCATATTGACCCAGGGAAACACGTATTGGACATTTGACCTAGGAAAAACATTATCTTTAAAAGGTCTCTATAATGTGTCATATAACCAGGATATTGAGCAGGGGAACAGGGACCTGAGTTAGTTTCATTTTCAGTAATGGATCCTTTTTAGGAGTCCATAAAGTCATTACATTAGTAGTAAAAACAGCTAAGAATAGCTGAATGTGACTCAATAACAACAGCACATTTTTTTACTCTAAGAGGAAAACAATTTGCAATCCATAATATATTGATTGTGATCTCCTGTGGTCATCATGATGTAATTTCCTCAGTTTGTTTGACCACACCTAACATCACACTGTCTGTATTTTTTATTTTAGGTTATTAATCACAACTTTTAAAATGCATCCAATTCAAGTTTTTTAATGGATTGCACCTCTAAAAGTCCTCCCTTGAACATGTCCTCCTTCTGCAACCCTAACATGTTAGAGTTAGCTTCTCCTTTTTCTCTTTCTGTGTCTCTTCACGCTGTCGCCGCTTCAGAGCGAGCCCTGTCCCCTGCTTCTCTTCACCTCTGTTTACTGGAAAGTTCCTCTCCTCTCCTGGCCACTGAAAGGCCTTTTTCCAAATCGCAGTGCCAGAAAAGGACGCTGCTGTGAAAGCCACAGTGTCAGACTGAACTGGATTCAATGGTATAAATTCTGTTGTTGGGTTGAGAGAGAGAGGGTGTGTGTGTGTGTATGTGTGAGACTGCTGTGTTTTCCCCCACCGATGGTTACAGAAGGGTCTGCACATGTTGTTTAGTTCAGTGTCACAGAGGCACTTTATAGAGGCACCGTTGTGTTTTGTTGCACTGTTACATACGGTGTTAGGAACAAGTAATACCCAAACACGGACTTGAGGGGGTATAATTGGAATAACAGCATGTTTTCCACATCCGTTTTTCAATGTTTTTCACCCAAAGGCACACAAAGTGCAATGATCACACTTCCTTTTCGCAGCTAGTGAAACTCGATGCCTGCTCACACCAGAAACATTAGGAATTAAGACATCTTAAATAGGATATCTTAATATTCCTAATTTCTTTGCTTACTGACAAGGCATATAAGAGGAGAGGAACAGTTTTTCACAGAGAGCTGGCATAATGGAAGAACCACTTTCTTAAAAATGATCCAGAAGTAAATGTTAGATTGCAGAGAAAATGAAAGTCCGTCTGTTTACCAGGAAGTGTTGGGACTAGAGGCCTCCTCAGATTGCTCGACCATGACCAGTCTCATCAACGCAATCATTACTGAGCGAGTTTCGATTTAGGGTCTCTCTGTTCATACACTCAGTGCTTTGCAGCAGGTGTGTTTTTCGAAGACTGTCCTTGTAATGATCTTCTTCTCCACCTGTCCTACAGAGTGAGCCAGACCGGGAGGAGCAGCCTGAAGACAACATGCCCCCCAAGTTTAAACGACACCTCAATGATGACGAGGTCACGGGATCCATTCGCAGCGAGAGGGTGAGACACAGATGGAGGGAGTGGTGGTGTTGCCATCATCAAGAAGCAGAGAATGGAGGAAGCGAACAGAATAGAGGATGGGAAAAGGGAGCACTTGACTGTTTACAAATTGACAGATTGTAATCAGGATGAGGTTTTATTTGAAATATCCTTTAAAGTCAAAAACAGATGTTGATAGGGGATGAAGATTTTGCTGTAAGATGTCCATTAAATTAGTAGTAGCGGAAAAGCTGAAAGAAAAAGGACGGCGGGAATGCACATTACAGAGCGGACCTTTGAAGGAGGTGAAGAAACTCCTGGAGCCAAATGTCTGGTTCTCATCGAAGTGATCATCCACACCTCCGCCTTCCCTGTACTCTCCCTGTTTCTCTGTGTATTCCTTTTTGCTATTGTGCAAACTGGGATCAAAACAAAGGCTTAAGGGGAGATTTGCATAACAAATTGCTCTCTTCCTTTGTCCTCATGCCCTCCGATAATAACTACCAGTTCTCCCTCATGTCTCCCATCCCAGACAGTGGGAAGAAAGAAAGAAAAAAGACGCTGTACAGAAGGAGAGTGTTAGTGCTTTGTCTTATAAAAAGTTCTTTATAATCATATGGTCAGCATTCCCCCAGCTTTTTTGCAGATGACAGTGTATTTACAAGAAAGTAAAATGTCTATATTGGCGCGGCGTTGGCCTGCAGCTGTCAACATTAGACGACATCCATGAATTTCCCTTCTCTCATGGTTTTTTATAAGGTGACTTGTATTGAAAATGTTGACATTTGATCTAAACTACTTCTGCATGCTATAATTCAAATGTAATTAAAGCTGCTCCTAAACTCATGGAAGAACATACTGTATGTATGCAATGTCTCCCGCTTTCCTTAGAAAATGTTTATTCCCAGTAGCAGAGAATATAGTCCTCCTGTTGGCCATCCAATGAGAAACAGACTCTTACTCTCTGCCGGTTTAATTCTCCTCCTGTGAGAATTTAATGCAGCTGTCCTCACTAATTCTCTATGAATAGCATTTTGCACAGGGCGCGTTCTGCCTCTATTGAAGCATCAGTGGTTCAGTCGTGGTTGTGATCATGGCGGTGTTTTTCTTAAAAAAAAAAACTTGAGATCCCAGAAACTTCTATCTATAATTTATTAGAATCTGTTCAGGTCTATTTTGGCTTACCAGCAAACTGACTGACTGACCTTGCCAGAGTTAGATGTTGAGGAGTCTTAAGAGCACAAGAGGAAGAGTTTTGTATTGAGGTTTGGCAAACAAAACAGCGGAGCAACAACAGTTTTATTTTTTAGAAAGTCAACATAATGTAAGTGCGCTATAATAGCAGCCTGTTTGGGCAGAACTGCCCTGTGAAGACAAACACAAACGACATCTATTGATCTGTACAGCAGCTATCTGGCCCCTGGAGGTCCATTTCATATCTCTGTATCAGCAACATCAGTTGTAAGTGCCAGGAATGTACTCTGTTTGGGCCTTATAACTGCCAAGATGCTGGTACTGGAGCTCGTTCCTGAATCTCATTCAAATCATAGTCATTCAATATCCAGAACTTACCCTTATGTGACCTCTGACCTTTCCCCACTCTTACAGAGGAACCTACTGGAGGAGGACTCGGATGAGGAGGAAGACTTCTTTCTGTGAGTTTTATTTTCCATTCAGGCTCTGAGATTATTAAAAAACAAATATATTTAAAGTACAATTAACCTGGACGAGGAGAGCCAACATGGATTGTTAAGGCAGAGTACACAAAATCAGAAGCAAATGAAGTTGTTCCAGTGGAAAATTCACACATTCAATTGGTAACTTTGGCGTTATTCTTACCTGTTTTGCAGGAGAGGACCCACAGGACCCAGATTTGGACCTCAGAATGACAAATTCAAGCAGTAAGTACGAATGCATTTCTCGTAACAACTAAAAGCCTGAGGTCAGAGTTGTATTGCCAGCTCCCTGAGTGTTGGTGTTCTGCAACTGTGGCTCGTCATGTTTACCAGGAGTTGCAGGTTTATAGTGGATTGTGTAAGAGAGGCCACCTTGTGCATGTTATTGTGTAACCTTCCCAAGACTCCCCTGTCCCTCTGCAGTCTGTTTCCACATTAACCTCCAGTCAGAGACGGGCAGAGAACAAACGAGGTCATTGTTGAGTCAGTCTGGCACCCAGAGTATTTTCTCCATGCTCTGTTTATACTTGACAGTTCGTCATTTTTGTGAGCACCTGAAACTAGATGCCATCATTACAGATTTCGGGAATGTTGTTTGCGCATTACGCAAGCTCTTCACCTCTGTGTCCGTCTGAAGCTGAACCCCTGAGGTCAGGTCAGGTCCCCACAACGTGTTTATGTGTGTTTGTGGCAGCCCATGCTTCTCTATGTCCTCCAGTACCTGATGGTGTGTTTTGCTCTCTGGCTGTGGTTTTGTATGTTTAATTTTACCGTATTCAACGTGCAATCAAGCTGAAGTCCGAACACTGATCATTTGGCTGCAGTTCCTTGTCTGAGGCAATCAGTGTAAGGGTGCTGGAAAATGTGATCGGTTGTTTAATAAAACAAATTCCTTTGTCTTGTATCTCCATTATGAGCCTCTCCCCCTTTTTTTATTTCGTTGCCAAAACCCTTCCTCCCGCTGACACTGCATCCCTCCAAAATTACTTTGAAATAAGAGTGACTGAAGGGTAATCTGCACTGGTCATGCCATGCTCGGGTATGAGTATCGTGAATAAAGCACGGATTTGAGCAGATACTAAAACAGGTGCGTGCAGGTCACCGTGAGGCTGAAAACCATTTGGCAGGCTTTTATTGCCTGCCAACTGGACAATGGAGAAGAGAATATTGTTGGGGATAAAAGGTGCTTGGTGCTGTGGCGGGTTACCACAAAAGAAAAGATCAATCATTGACAAATCCTACCTTTTTATTATACAAAGTCATGTCTATTATTTATGATTCTGTGTCTCACACCATCGTGTGTCCTCAGGGTGCAGTCGCAGGTTGACGAGGTGATCGATGTGATGCAGGAGAACATCTCCAAGGTGATAGAGAGGGGCGAGCGGCTTGATGACCTGCAGGACAAGTCAGGTGAGTCACACTGAGACGCCACGTGTTTTCCTGTGTGTCCACATGTGTTCTGTTTATTTACAAAATAAAATGAAGCTGACACAAACTCTACAGGGAATGTTTTATCAGTCTCATTTGTTTTAATGGTTAGTTTCCACCGGTAGCTCACAGATGGTTTACACATGGCTATAAGGACTGTTGTCCTCACTGTATGCAGGCTTATTTGGACTTTTGGTATGTTAACGGAAACATTCTGAAATGTGCATCCATTTTTAAAAGGAAAAAAACCTGCATGTGAGACAAACTTAGAATAGTCTTAGCATAGAAATCTTCTGCAAATAAACACTTTTATTTGATTCAAGAATAGATCAATTATTAGCTATATTTATATTTGGAGGCTGTGCCCAAAGAGTACTGACTGAGTGGATGTGCTACTTTTACACATTTTTTTTGTCAGCCTGTTAATTAATAATAAAAAGCTGCTGCATTAAACTAAAGCTTCCATGTAACGATTGCTAAACAAAAGTGAAAAATGCCATTAGAATTTCAGTGAAATCTTCAAATGTCTTGTTTTTACTGACCAACAGTCGCAAACCTAAAGATAATTTAGTTATAACATATATGACTAAGAAAATCATTAAATCCGGAAATTGAAGAAGCTGGAATCATTATTTTTGCATGAAAAATGACTGAATCGATTACTTATTAAAATAGAGGCAGCTGATTTTGTTGTTGATACACTAATCAATTATTAACTAATCGTTGCAGCTCTTCATTAAACCTTGCAGAAATATGTAATATAGGTCACATATTTTAGTTTTAAAAAAAAATCTGCAAAACCTTAACTTTATCCAGGGGTTGCTAAGCCTTTGAACAATCCTGCACAACTTTTCCCCTGCAGGTGTACGTTAAATATGCTCGGTGCACTTTGAAGGTGTTATTAGATATGTCCAGGTTTAGTGTTTTGCCAGGTGTGTGTCTCACGCTCTCTTTCTCACAGCCCCTTTCATTTTTCACTTGTGTCTATCAAGCAGGTGTGTGAAATGTGTTTAGCTCGCTCAGTTACTCAACTTCAGACACATGCAAGGCTTTCAACAAGACACGCACAGGTCGTCTTCTTCTTCTTCTTCTTCTTCTTCTTCTTCTTCTTCTTCTGCTCCTCCATAGACGAAAGGGTCCGAATGTTGATGTTATATAACTGCTTCTCTCTGTTATGTCGACCAGCCAACCAAGACAATGACGCACATCTGGAAAACATTTGTGTGTGTTTGAATGAGTCTTTGTGTACATGTGAGTCTTGCAGTACTTGTGGCTCTGTGTGTGGCTGATTGCGTGCCTCTGCAGTGTGTGTTGTCCTTAATAGGAGTCTTTATGTGAGCAATATGATATCCTGTGATTGACACGTGCAGTTTGCTCTCTGATCCATGTGCAGGTAACCTGTTGTTAAATTGCTTCAGATTAACAAGCATCTTCTCAGAAGCCTCGTTGAAGGGCTTTTCTTAACCGGGCACATGCATGTGGGAACAGCAGACACATGACGGACACAAAGAGAGACAGGGGCTCGGACTCGCACATCGCTGCACGCTATGGAGCTTTAACCTTCCTGTTAACGTGCATAAACATCAAGTTAACAACAGTATCCAGGAAACAGAGAGCATGTGTGGGCGAGCATTTGGGAGTGAGGGCAGAAGGGAGGATGATGGAGGAAATGTGGTTTTGCTCCTTTGTGTTTAAATTCGCCAAGTTGTTTGTCACCATTTAACGGCAATTAAATGAATTTAAAAAGAGAAATTAAAATACCTTCATGGGAGTGATCTCACCAGCAAAGCTGCACCTTACGTAACACATTATAACTGCACATGCACAACACAGTCACCTTATCCAACATCAGTGTCAAAACAAGAGCCTTGTTCTTGTTTACGTCGTGATGAACAGATGTGTTTAGTTTTTTTTTGGGGTTTTTTTTTTTAACTCCAATGTATTTTCCTCCTCACATGTCCTCGTCTGTGCTGCGGTCATGTAATGTCCCAGAGAGCCTATCGGATAACGCGTCTGCCTTCAGTAGCCGAGCCAAACAGCTGCACAGGAGGATGTGGTGGAGAGACATGAAGGTGGGCTGTCTGTCTGTCTGTTTAATGTGTGTGTTCAAGTGTGTGACACCTTCACTGTGTCTCTTTACTCACTTGCATTTACTTTGTAGTCGAAGGGCTCGAGGATTATGAGGAATGTGTTTAATGTGTGTTGTTTCTTCCACAGATGAAGATGATTATTGCCTTGGTAGTTGTTGCTCTCCTGCTCATTATCATCAGTGAGTAACACAAAATATATATATATATATATATAAAATGTACATAATGTGAAGAACTTGTCATTAAATATTCTTTCTCTTCTTTCTCTCTTTCAGTTCCAGTGATCCTGCGATATCGCTAGTGTCTGACGAGGAGGATGGGGCAGAATCCTCCTCTTCTTCTTCTTCCTTTCTCTCTCTCTTTTGCACACAGTCCTCCACTCCAGCTAGGGGGCGCCAGCCAGCCTCCCACACCCTCCTCAGTGTCAGCCTGTGTACCCTCAATGATCTGGCCTCAACTTGCCCTTAGTACTGATCTTATTACTGGTATTTCCACATAAATCTTTTATGAGATCAGCACTAAGGCTTGGTTTGACCCTTGGTTTGAAACTAAGCTAAAGCAAAGGCACACAGAAGACTTGTGGGGATATTTTAGTGCAGTTTGGGAGAAAACACTGTCTCTTATCCCCTTTAGTCAATGTGAAGGAGTTCTCCATGCCATGATACATATCACATGCAGGGCCCTGTCATTGCCTTGATAACAGGGAGACTCCAGGTCCTGCATATTACATCATATAGATAGATACTTGCTTTAGCATTTTGGCAAATGAACCTCAGATGATTATCCATGATTCCTTGTGTGCCGTCTTCTCACTGCCTGAGGATGAGAGTGTTTATAGGGAACATTTCGCGAGCACAAGCACATTGCACCGTTCAACACAAGGCGAGAGAACATCTGAGGTTCATCTTCGTAGTCAAAGTTGGCTTCTTTTAATCATCAAAAAGGCTTTCTGACAGGAAAGTGATTTCACTTATCAGGTATTTTTCTTCATCAGTACATTGGAAAAGGGCCTAGAAAGGAAGGTCATCTGTTCGGACAACATCTTACTTTCTATCTAATTATTCTACTAAATAAATTGCCGCTTTCCATTTCAGTCTGCCTCTTTGATAGCTTGTTATACTGTACAGTCAAGCCAAAACATCCAGGTTATGAATGTGTCCTCGGCCCTCTACGCTCCACACCTCTCACCTTCCTCCTGGGTCGTGTCGAGCTCTGGGCCGGGTTGGTCACGGCTGTCCTACTTTCCTGCTAGCGACATTAACCTGTCTCTAACTCTGCACATGGTTCTGTTTCTTTTTAATACTGCTTCTGTCCTTTACCACTATTTTTAAGTTCTTATTTTCTGCTGGTTGCTCAATGTGATGCTTGTATGAATGCTGGTATTCCCGTCGCCACTGAAGGGACAGTTTGTCTGTCTGTACTGTTACATTACATTAAAGCAGGGGTCATTACAGTGACGCAATTTAAAAGTTGAGCTGTGAAACAAACGTCGGTGTCATTGTGACTGGATTAATTAACTGTATAATACATTGAAACTCTACATTGTCATTTTATCATTTTGAATGTAATTTATTTTTGCTGTAAATATTGATTCTGTAATGATGTACAATACTCTGGCATTGCATTGGAAGACTGTGATATACGGATCCTTTTTGCTCTGAAATAAAGTAATTTTAAAGGGCACTGGTCTGGTTTCATCTGGTTTTAATTGGTTGGCTGTCTTCCTGGGAGGAGGGCAGATGGAGCAATTGGAGGGAAACAGAGAAAAGTTTTAATAAGGTTAATGTAAGGAAAGAAGATGACTGGAGGTGAAGCGGGAGAAACTAATCGTCATGCCGTCCCTCCGCTCTTGACCACTTTGGATATTCTTGTCCTGAGCTTTCTTTTTTCTCCTCTCATTACCCAACTTTTTTTTATTGGTCTGTGACTTTACTGGCAGTGTGACGTCCCAGAATGGCACTAAAGTTGGAGAGACTGGAGGCCGTGAACCGTTATTGTTCTGACAGACCCGCTGCTCTCGTCGTCTCCGGACAGTAGACGCGAACACACACTGACAGCTCTGCCCTTTGCTCAGCCAGCACTGCCCAACTCTTCTGAGGGAATAGAAATGAAATTGGCCCTCAGGGGTCTTTTCCTTCATTGATCTATGGCAGATGGTCTTCCAGCTTGCACTAATTGCTGTTGCGCACAGCAGGGTGTGATGGGTCTTATTTTAGCTTTGAAGAAGAAGAGGAGAGGGTATTTCATCTCATACACTTGTTGCGGTGAAAAGCCCGCATGCGTTCGTCCTCGACTCTTGTTCTATTGGAGTGAAATCAAACGTAGCAAAGTGGCTGTAAAATGTTACAGCTTCTTTCAGGTCTCGCAGACACAAATCATTTGCTTTAACTGCAAACCCAGTGGGTGCCTGGAGGTTTGAGTTAGCCTCTGGTCAGGACTTCAGCTCTATGCAAAGGGGGGAAAAAAAGAGTTCAGCGTTACACTATACTGTTTATTTGTGAACGAGAGGACATTTCTATCCTCTCTGCCTGCCGGGACACACCCACACTGGCAGCAGTGGATGTTTTGGTCCTCCGTTAGGGGCTCATACTGGATGACTTCAGATTCCGGGCATAGCAGCAATTATTTGAGGTATATGAGAGAGAAGAGTGGACAATGTGCCAAGCAGCATTAGCCAGTCACGCACACACCCTGTCCAGTGGAGTGATCAGGGAGATCTGGAAGTAGAGAATACATCTCCATGTGATACTTACACTCACATAAGAGTCTAGTGAATAAAACATTGTTCATATGTTTAAACTCATCTCCTCATCTTCTATTTTTATTTATTTATAGTTGACCTCTTTCTCACCTTCTTCTTCCTTTCTCTCCATTTGTGTTTACACATGGTTTTACTCTCACCTTTTTATCCCTTGATGATTTATTCACAACATTGTTTCATGTGTCTCACCTTCCACCCTCTCCGCACATTGTTAAGATATTTCCTGTAAGCGGATGTGTTTTCAAAGTCAAACACATGCCGTACCTCATTCATCCATTCATCCGTCTGACCAACCAATCATAGACTTGCCTCCTCTGTGGAGACGACTGTCTCAGGTAGCACCAGCTCTCTGTAAACACGCACCGACAGAAGCAGATGAGGCTGGCATCAACCTGCAAGAGTATGCACCCTTCCCCTTCGCAACCTTTGCCCTTCAGCCTCCCCTGGAGTGAAGCATCTGCGTCAGGTTATGTTTTAGGCTTCAGGGTGGCCTGGCGGGTCAGCAGAGATGGATGTGCAAGAAGTCTGAACATACACAGAAGTACAAAGACATGAGGAAAAAAGACATGGATAAAAGATATGAGAGATATATAAGGTATGCTGAGATTGGACGGTGTGTGAGTCTGCACACCTGCCTCCTTGCGTGCATCTCGGAGCAACAAATCTTTTCATCCTGCCCTTCTGAAAATAAACAAGAGATCATCCTCCCTTTCACATGACTGCAGAAGTGAGCCACGCAGGCAGCGGCCCAACGTGTCTGTGATATTGTGTTAAAGCAAAGAGGCGAGAGACGACGGACAAGAGGCAGACTGCATCAAATCCACCCCCGCAGCAAGTGACAGGAAGTGAGCTCAGAGGAGGAATGGACCCCGGTAGCTCACTCATGTTGTATTAAATCAGAATTTTAAAAACTGCACTGAGTGGAGTCTGTAGCATGAATACACACACACACACACACACACACACATAATGTCCACAAGCTGAAGGGAGCGAGTCTATGTGGGGGTCAGTGTCAGGTATCCGGTCATTGATTGACTTGTAACCTCGATCCTTCCCAATGACGACCCTTATCGGCCACTCGCGTCACGTTCTGGCCCCCTACCAATATGAAAGGGGACACCGGCTCCGAGGAGGTAATTGTATCCAATGAGGCCAAGCTCTCCTTGCCATGTTGGGCCAAACCTCAACCAAATCCTCTTTGACACACGGGACTGCATCACACATATCTGGGGATGTTTCTACAGATGAAGCATGAATAAAAGACATTGGAGGGGCTGAATTGATTACACACATTTAAACGACAGAGAGCTGTCATGTTGGACCCTTAAACACCAAAAAACTGCTTTTGCAAAAAAGACAGACACTGAAACCGGTGTAAAAATGGAATGTTTTTGTCCCCAAAACAACCAGCATCCCGTTACTTTCTCTTCTTCCCTCCCTCCCCCTTTGCCTCTGACCCCCCCCTTCCTCACAGTTTCTCTCTCTCTCTCTCTCTCTCTCTCTCTCCCCTCCCTCCTTTTCACCTCTCCTCTCTTCCCCTCTTTCCCTCCTTCCTTCCCCTCCAGATTGTATAAATATCTGTGAGCTGTTGGGGAGAGCTCAGAGTTACAGACCTGTCCACTGAGGAGAAACAGAGAACAAGAGAGGGGAGGACAGAAGAAGCAGAGATAAGAAAAGAGCGAGACCACATAAGAAAGAAAGTCATCACCGGGACAATTGGGAATCAGCAAATGATTAAAGGAGAATTCCAGTTGAGAGCTGACAGATAAAAGACGACTGGACAGAAGAAACAAAGCGATTCTTCAGAGAGATCATTTAAAGTGTGGAGGCACCGGCTCCAGTATGTTTCTCCTTCTCTTGTTGTGCATGTGTGGTCTTCTGCTGCGAGGTGACGCACAGGACCGAGCTGCTCTGTGGAGGGGGAACGACCGAAGTGGACGATGCCAGTACACCTTCAATGTACCCAGCCCCACCGAAGCCAGCTGCCCGCAGACCGGAGGCCCTGAGGTGGAGGGCCTGAAGGCTAGACTCAGTCTACTGGAAGTGCTGGTGTCTAAGCTGACTGGAGAGGGCACTGGGGGTCCCCAAGGGGCCACAGCCAGAGCTCATCCTGGGCTTCAAGAGACGCTGAACCGTGTCATAGGGGAGAGGAACCTGCTGCAGCGGGAGAAGGAGCGTCTGGAGCAGGAGTTGGAGGGGCTTCAGCCCAGGATGGAGGAGATGAGGAGGGAGACAGAGAGGCTGAGGAACAGACCCTGTCCTCTACAGACCCCTGTGGTGCCACCAAGCCCCCCTGTGGAGGACAGTGGCCTGATGAGACCTGCCGGGGGTAAGAGATACACTCTCAACCACCACACACTTTATGAGCTATTCAAAAAATGTGCCAAGCTTAATGGCATTTATAAATAGAAAATTATTTTTATTTCTGAATATGAACGTGTGTTATGAATTCCCAGCTTTTAGAATATTGTGCACACATATTTTTATTTTATATTTAAATGTAAAAAGGAGCAGAGAAATGATGACCTATAAATAACATATAGTACACTGCTTGCGGCAACAGAGACAAAGAGGATAAATAATCAGCTTAATGGGCCAAGTACGTGTACACATACCAGGAATTTGACTCTGGTTTCCGTTGCTCTCGATACACAGAAATAGACATACGGCAAAACAAAACAAAAAAGAAACGAGAAGAAAGCTGGACAAAGGTAAAACATAAACATTTAACTACAATGTACAAATATAAAAAGGATATAAAGGTCCATAAATCCCCTTAAAGATAACAGGGGAATAACGTGCATCCTCTCCAGTTGCATGTACCGTTTTTTGTGTCTGTGAATTTGTGTGGTTGATGTTGTGGTTGCCCCATGAGTCTGCAGAGACACACGACACCTGCCTGTATTTAGGGGTGATGGTGGCAGGCCAGAGAGAGTCATTTAAGTATTTATGACTAGATCCTGCTTTCTTTATGACTGGTGTTTCCCTCTGCATGACGAGCAGGGCGCGAATAGCCTGATTGGGAAGTGGAGGGGGGGGGCTGAAATGTGATGCACGCTGTGGAAGTAGTTGTTCCGTGCCAGAGGTCTCATCTCAGGGCTTTTGATGACGCCTGCTGGGTCAGAGCTGGAGGGGATGGAGGGAGCAGAGGGCTTAGGGCCAAGAATACTATACTTACAGGGGTTAGAGGGCTGCGTAGATCTAGGGAGTTATCGTGGAGCCAGTAGGGTTAAGCTCCGGTATTCTGTGTGCTTGCAGTGGCCAAACATCCGTCTAATTAGTCTCTGTGCTCGTCTTTTCACACACCCTCTCTCCTGTTGGTCACCATCCCCCTTTTTTTTCTCAGTTAAGCCGCTACTCTGTTTGCCCTCTTGGCTCTCAGATGGCCAGCGGCAGTAAATCCTTCCCTGTCAAATCCCCGTTCAGCGGACATCTCTACTCCCTCGGCATCAGGAGAGCTTACATACTCTATCTCGTGCACACTCCAGGTTATCTGTTTAGCTCCTCATGTCTGCACCTGCAGAGTAGAATACACAGAGAGGGCCCCTCGGGGTGAGAAGCAGATGTGGAATAGATCATAGAGAGAGGACGACACACAAAACCAGAGGGAGGAGATAAAAGTCAACGTTGACAGGAGAGTCTTGACAAGTTTGCAACTCAAGCAGTGGTTATAACCTTCAAGAAGAATTGCCTCTCAAAATATATGAGCTGATATATTTTAATGTTATTTTGTGACTTTTAAAAATGGATAATCACAAGCCAGCGAGCCTATATGCTAAAGGTGGCCACATGCTTTTAAAATGAAGACCTGGCTTGTGCTCAAAGCAGAACTAATACAAAGGTGTGAGCTGACATCATTCAACAATACTCAAAAGAAAATAATTGTTATTTAGAAGACAAAATAGCAGACAGGCAGCGTAAGAGGCCGCACACAGCGGGGCACATACTATGTGCAATTTAACCCATTGCCAAAGCGCATTTGATTTCATCATGTCTTTCAGATGTTTCCTTTCAATTTACTAAATGTGCAGCCAACAGGAAATGCAATCATAAATAATGTTCCATGAACTCCAAAGATGTTTCAATCAATATGTTTATCATGCAGTGGGCAGAGGGACAAAATGGCCAGACTGTGGCCAACTTCGAGTAAACATTTAAATGTTAAAACTTCTTCTTCAATACGGGGAGAAAGAAATGGTGCAAAATGTTTTGTGACAACAACCTTATGGGAGGGCTGAGTTGAACTTTACAGAGGACTGGACTCAAATAAGATCCAACAGCTCTGCTGAACTGACCTGTAAGCAGGGCTTGATGAGGCCGCTGGCTCTATGAGGTTAATGGTATTTTGCTCGGTGACATCTCAAACAAAGAGGCAGGAGAACGAGGGCACATATGGCACACACACGCACACACCCTGGGGAAAAGACAGTAAGGGAATGTGGCTGTTTACCTGTGATGATGATGATGATGATGATGATGATGATGAATGGCTGTGTCCTGTGGGCTCAACCCCTTTAATGTGAACACTTTCCCATGTCACTCCTCATCTGCCCCATTACCAGCTTCCAGCTTCTCCTCATCAATGTTGAGAATCAACATCAGCTTCCAGACGCTAGCGTTTAATCTTATCTGCATCATTAGGGCTCATTATGCGCTTGGAATCACTGGAAAACACTGCACGTGCAAGAGCACAGCAGGCACATGCTCACACACATACAAATAGTGACCCCTTGACACAGGCACACAAACACACACTTTATATATATATATATATATATATACATGCTTTCATTAACACGTATTTGAACTGCTCATTTTCTTTTGTAAACATCACAATGTTTGTTTCTCCAAACCTAAGAGGAGTATACAGTTTACAGACATTGTTTGACATTGTTTACATTTCACAGTAATGGTTTCATGAAGGAACCCAATGGGAATATAAGGGTCGATGGTAAATGGGGGGAAACAAGAGGAGGAATGAATAAAGGAAGAGAGAAGAGAAGAAGGCTGATATCTGACAGTGATACGGGGGAGAAAAGGCCAAAACACTTGGTTTGAGGTTTTGAAGACATGAAGTTGACAGTGCTGGGGTGGGATGGGTGTCGAATGTGTGTGTTGTGGTCGGTCAACCTACCGCCTGCCTGACTCCGGAGCAGCTGGGAATCCATTCAGGGGTGTTTGTTTCCTGCTGTCACATTCCCTGTTGTCAGTAGTGCCATAGCCACGTTTAGGTACACAAACACTCTCTTAACTATTATACGCTGCATGTTGTGCAACAGAAATCCCTAAACTCGCTAACATGCGTGTGTTAAGGTCCCAATCCGATGTCTAACCTGATGACCAGGCCCGACAGACAGGGAGACAGCAGCAGTTTGAGAGGTGGGACACAAATTCTGCTGAAGCATTTACACTTTGCTGTTTCTTATTCAACTAAATCCATGACTCCATCTGTTCCTGTCAGACTCAGCGTGGCAGTATGGACCTCCAGGCTTCCAGGAGCTGAAGGCTGAGGTGACAGAAGTACCTGCTCCTGACGTCTCGGAGGACAACACAGGTCTCTGTTTGAAGTATTTTTGCTTATTTCTCCCTAACAGAACCATACGAGTGGTTTAGCACGATATATAGTAATCACAGATAACCATGAACAATTTGAAAATAAGAAAACATTGATGAAACTGACGAAGAAGTTTTTTTTGCTAATTAAAGGTACTAGTAGCACAATGGAGCAATGTTTTTAGAAGTAGGGCCCTGTGCATGCACGCGCACGCCATTATCGTGATACACATTCCTGCGGCCAGTTTTATTCTATTACACTGATCGACAGTTATAACGCGCGAAGCAAAAGGCAGAGAAGAAGACGACTGCAAGCAAGCTTAAATGTATTATGTATAAAAAGTGTCAGGCCCACTGCATACACACAATGCATTTTGGTAAGAAACAATGAATGTAAACAGAACTTTTGCTTGTTTATAAGAAAACTCCACAAGGCACCTTTCTTACTTTCAAAGTGCTTTTGATTGGAGGTAATCTTACATTAGGAAGTAATCTTACAATACAGTTGTATATGGAATGTATGTGGTACAATGAAAATCACATCGCACCTTTAAGATCAAATCTGTGTGTGTGAGGAGTTTCATGAAGGAGGCCCAAATGCTGCCTGTAATGGTGAAATGGTGAAAATGTAAAAAGCTAAAACTTGCAAACACACCAGTATAGTCCTTTAAAATCCAGTCCTGGCAGCTAATACCCCCCCCACACGCCCCATCCCTCCCTCCCTCCCTCTGACCTGGCAAACATGACACCCCCTGCTGACAGCTTCAAAGCAAATACTGCTATTAATACTGCTGCATTTGGGGTGAGAATACCAGAGTGAATGAGGGTTTCACGTCTGTCTTGTAAAAGAACGCACCCCTAACGAGGGAGTCACACACACACGCACATGCACATGCACACGCACGCATGCACGCACACATGCACACACGCACACTGTTTGGGTGATCATGACAGACACGTGCAGTCCCCACTTGCAGTCATATTATCTCTGATGAGGCCGCGCATCCTGGAAGCTGCATGGTAATGGGTGTATATATAAATAAATTCCTATCTAACCCTTAATCCGGTGCTACGTCCTGGACCTGAGAGCAAGGGTGTATTTTAGGAAGTGGTAAATATACAGCCTGCCTTATCGTTTTCCCAGTAAGACAAGCAGCGCAGAGACCCTGCCCAGGATGAATTATAGCCCAGTTTCTGCTCGGATGGGTCTCACTCAGACAAAGTTGAGGCTAACAGAGATGTCAGGCAGCATCTCTGGACCTGCTGTCTGCCTCCATGGTGAGAAATGATGACTTCATCATAACCCTGACCTGCTCTCGGACGACCTCCGTCATCCCTCAGCCATGTATACATGTAGATCTCCTTTAATGTGCAACACTGACTGTGGAAATTTGATTTGATTTGAGGATGATTGTTTTTCAGGAACCCCCTTGTCGTGTTCCCGATCAATTTGTGTTTCCCCCGAACTTAGACCTAACCCCAACCGGCCATCTCTGTATCGCTAAATATAACCTAAGTCCTCATCTCAACCACCGGGCACTGTGACGGAAACATTATTTGAGGGGGAAACACACCAGTTAGTGGAAAATAGGGAAACCCACCTGCAACAGTCGGCACTCTCCATCTTGTAGGGATTCAGAGCTCCTGCATAGCTTCTCACAGAGACAACTTTGAATGGTCATGATTATATCAAATATTAAATAGTTTGAATGTGTCTCACAAATCTTTTTATCCCTTCCTCTGTCATGTTTACTCTTCCTCCTGCTCGCAGGTTGTGGGGAGTTGGTCTCAGTTGGTGAGCCGGTCACTCACAGGAAGGCAGACAACATAGCCGGTAAATATGGTGTTTGGATGCAGGACCCTGAGGCCGTCTCCCCGTATGGACCCGACATGGTGTGGCGCATCGACACCATAGGCTCTGACGTCCGGCAGCTGTTCGGGTATGACGACATGGAACAACTCTCCAAAGGCTTTCCATCCAAGGTCGGTGTCGCATGGATGATATTTGTTCATGGCAATAAACCAAAATCTCAGGTTATTACACTTATTGTCTCATGTTTTCACATGACAGGTCATGCTGTTGCCAGAGCTGGTGGAGAGCACTGGTGCCACTCTGTACCGAGGCTCTCTGTATTATCAGAGACGTCGCAGCCGTTCCCTCATCCGCTTCGACCTGGCCTCTGAGAGCATCGCAGCCCGTCGTGACCTCCCCCACGCTGGCTTCCACGGCCAGTTCCCCTACTCCTGGGGCGGCTACACGGACATCGACCTGTCTGTGGATCAGCAGGGACTGTGGGCCGTCTACTCCAGCAGCAAGGCCAAAGGAGCCATCATGATCTCGCAGCTGGACCCACACAGCCTGGAGGTGAAGAGGAGCTGGGAGACCAACATCAGGAAGAACTCTGTGGCAAACTCATTCATCATCTGCGGCAAGATGTACACCGTGGCCAGCTACACAGCACCCGACACCATCATCAACTACATGTATGACACTAAGACCAGCCAGGGGAAGTCCATGGCCATCCCATTCAGGAACAAGTACCGCTACAACAGCATGATCGACTATAATCTGGCTCAGAGGAAGCTGTTTGCCTGGGACAACTTCCACATGGTGTCCTACGACCTCAGGCTGGGTCGCCAGCAGGCCAACTAAGGCCGCCATGAGTGACTGTTGAAAAGTGACATTTGCTCACCTGTTCCTGCTTCAAAGATGCATAATGTGTGTTGTAGTAGTAGTAATAAACCAACACCATCAGTATCAACTTGTAGAAGAGCCTAACTACCAAACTCCAAAGTGAAATGAAGACATTTGAGGAACACTGTCCCCCGCAGGTATGCCTTTTTTTTTCTTCTTCAGTGGGTGGGCTTTTGCACGGCCCACAAATGTGTTTTTTAGAGGAATTATTTTTGTACCGCCTTTAATTCAGATGTATGATTTTGTTGTTTTCTTGATAAGTGATATAGATAGATAGATTTTAGGACTGAAAGATGAATGCATAGTTGAGTTTCACAAGCTAATTGGGATAATTAATGCATACAATTTACAAACTCCCGTTACTACTCGTCCTACAGTGTTTCACCAGTCAACTTCTTTCATTAAATAAACTGCTCTCACTCAGCATGTGTTGAATATTGCATGTACTTGTAAACTGTATTCAAAACAATGACTTAATGTTCAAAATCATCATGAAATAAATTTCCTAAATTACAAGTTCATGTGGTTATTTTATAGCTTTAGAGAAGTATTTGTACCACTTTATAAAGGGGGTTGTATGCAATAACTATTAATGTTTAAGAAGTAATACACATCACGGTTTACTAAGAATTAAAAAAACACTTCTCTCTTCTGGTGATTGAAATTTTTATTATCTATTATCTTATCTATTTTAGCTAAAGAAACATTTAACCCACTGGATTTTCTAAAAAAAAAAAAAAGCCGTTTTTTTCTTGGCTTGTGAAGTTTACTTTTTGGAGATACGTGGTTCTCACGTGTATGCAAAGTAATGCTTTAATCGGTTAAGGCAGGCTGTGAAAAGCCTCTCTTGCTCTAGCCATGAATTAACTCAAATTAATGAGTCAACACATTTCTTAATAAGCCATCAAGTTATTAAGTCATCTGTGGCTCCTGAATAAATGAGTCATCAATTAATAGATCGAATTCATCAAGTCTTTATCAATAATTTGCTAATAAATGTACACCAGATGCTTTGCAGACAAATAGTGTACTGTAGGATTAACACCAGCCAAAACCTGCAATGTAAACATTGTTTTATTAATGGCTAATAACAGATCTAAAGAGCTTTATCAAATAATTTAGTAACCATTGATGAAGCCATGTCTTACCTTATAAACCCTTTAAAAAGCACCTCATTGAAATGTGGTACCCAAGTATTGCATTTTATTACCCAAGCCCTCGGAAATGTTCATTAAAAAGTTGGTAAGTGTTGTAGTGACACCTAGTGGCAAGATATCATCTGTACAGAATTTCGTTCCGATGTAGCATAAAATAAAAAGATTGTGGAAGACGCCTGAAGCACAAACCAGGCATCACTGAAAAACATCTCAACAGTATATTATTTTATTAGTTTCTGTAACCAAACCAAGAGAATGTAAATAAGACCGTACATATTTTAATACAGCGATGAAACCCCTGTACAAGTTCAACAAAAAAAAAAACAAAAAGAAAGAAAATCATTACCCTCCCTCCCTCATCCATCCTCCAAAGTAAGGACTCCTCCCCCAGATAGGGTAGAGGTGAAGAGGACGCCCTCCCCACCTCTGGGTGCATACTACTGTACATTTCTGAAGGACCCTTGTCACCACAACCCCGAGATGAAAGCATTGTGGGTGAGACAGCCAGCGGAGGTGAGGCAGAGACAGAAAACAGCACTGACTGCTCTCATCAGTAAAGACAACAAAACAATACGTGTCCTTCTGCCCAATTGCTTCTGAACTTGAGGCTTTTCATCTTTTATCGTCTTCCCCGTCCTGGCCTTGTCCCCCTCTTTGTGAGGGTTGACAGACGCTCAGTTTTCTACTGTTTCAACTCCTCACCGTTTCTATTCCTCTAAATAGCCCTATCCTGCTATACTCTAGCTAAGGGCACTGAAATCAGTCAATAGCAGCAGGTCTGGGTGCTTTACAGTGAAGTGTGTATAGGTGTGTGTTTGTGTGACAGCAAGGATGGGTGAGGAAGCAGTGAAAGGGTGTGTGACAGTAGCTCCTAAACTGGAACAGCTGTATGTAGTGATCATACATTATCCATGTAATCGTGCGAGTCCAATCAAATAAAAAAAATTTAAATAAAAAACTCTGCTGCCACGGCAACAGCAATCCCAAAAAGTCTGTGACGTCATCTCTGCGCTGCTTTAACCTTTGGCTAAATATACAGGAGAGTCCAGCTACGAGCTTTCCCCGTTCATACCACAAACACACACCCGACACACACCTCCCAACACATCAGTAATTCTCAGGCAAGGAGATGAGAGCAGAAGGCAGGAGCAAAGGCTCACAGGCAGACTTAATAAATCAATCGTTAATTTCAATCAACTGCTGTAATTTTCACATTTCAATTCTGGTAAAACACAAACAAAATGACGAGAATTTCTTATTACACGTCTCAGTGCGGTAACCGCGTATGAAACCGTTGAGTGAGTGAGTGTGTGCGTGTGGTAATGAGGGGCATTTCCACGTGCACAAAATCACTTGATTAGTGATGATGGGAGATTGGACAACAAAAAGTGTTCTTCACTAAATGACATCTCCTTAACAAGATTGTTTTGACTACAAAAACAAAACTGATTCATTCTTTCGTTAGCAAAAACAGGTTTCTCCTATAATATGCGTGATCCTACTGGGGAAAAATAAAAATAAAAAATAAAAAAAAAGGAACAGAAATCAAGATCTATAAAAAAAAAAAAAATGGCAAACACAGCAGCAAATCTCATTTAAATTTTCTCTTTCCAACTCTCCTCTTATCTACCGTCTCAGTAGATTTCTATGGAACAACTTGTGCAGCCATTTTAAAATCGGCATCTAAATATGATGGAAGAATCCAACTCAAATGCCGCCACCTACAGTGGGACAAGATAGGGGAAGAAAGAAGAGGATTATGTATACGCAGGACAGTGCCTCCTCTCAGTTACCACTACCATCCACTCATCCTCCTCCCCCACACTGTCCCCTGGGCTGATATGACGTGGTGACTGAGTGAATGGGGCTAGATTCTCTCTCTTCCATCCATTCATATTGTCATCTGAAGAGGGTTTCGGCAGCTCTTTACTTGCCCTCTTCTGGTTTGATGGCCTGCGGTTTAATGGGGCCAGTCCGTATGGGCTTGGCCGCGGAGATGGGGGGTTTGTCGGAATCTGGGCCTACTGCCTGGTGGTTTGGGGCAGAGGTGTCAAGTGAGGGTTTTCCCCCCTGATCAAGCCGAGACACTTTGCTGACTTGCGGGACCTTGAGTTGCTGCTGCTGCTGCTCTGAGAAGAACTTATGAGTGGACTGGAGTACCTCAGCCCGCTGCTTCGCCTATAGAGTGAGAGCAAAAATCAAATGAGCCAACCCACCCATCACTGAAAGAGTATCTCATCTGAGAGGCCAGTTAAAGGGATAGTTTGGATTGTTTGAAGTGGGGTTGTATGAGATACCCATCCATAGTCAGTGTATACAGTAGATGACGGGCAGCAGGAGTACCAGCACAAGCAAAGCAATATTCTGCTGTGGATGAGGGCAGCAGTAAAACGTCTATTAGCCACCTCAAAGAAAGAAAAAAATATTAGTTTAAGGTAGACCAACTTTCGTGTTCTGTGAAAATTATTAGAACGGCATCAGGTCTGTCTGATAAAGGTAAAGCAGTGAAAATATTCTAAATATAGTGTACAGTTAAACTGATGTATATATACAAATTTTTTTTGGGTAGGCCTTTTTCTAAGTTGGTTAATAGACGTTTTGCTGCTGCCACAGCAGAATATAACTTTGCTTCCCTGCTGGTACTCCTGTCTGTTTCTCCACACTTAACTATGACTACGTCGCTCATACAATCCCATTGCAAACAATCCAAAGCATCCATTTAAATAAAATGGATGCAAAGATAAAATAGGGTTAGGGGTTAGATAAAATAGTGAACCAGACCTTTAGGTCCTGTTCAGCCTTCAGAGCCGCCTGTGTGCCTCTGGGAGCAAGCGAGGGACCAGGAGGTCCTCGGGGAGGGTGCTGGCTGTGCTGTTGGTGCTGTGGATGCTGTGGGTGCTGAGGTCGGGGATGGGGCATGAGACCACCACCCACATTGGTTGACATTGGAGGGCCCATTGGAGAGCGCTGGACACCACCGGCAAACGAGTTAACGTGAGGAGGTCGAACCAGAGGAGACACGATGTTGGGCTGAGACAGAATCTGAAATATAGAGGAACAGATAGAAAATGATCCGACATGTCTGACAGTTGCATTTCATGCCAATTACCAGTGTATTATATAAACACTATCAAAATACAGGTTTTATGATTATTGCTCTACCTGTGGGTTGAACTGGCCAGGGAAGTGCTGTGCCATTCTCATGCCGGCAGAGCTAGCCTGAAACTGCTTCTGGTACAGCATGCTGTTGATCTTACTGGACTGGCTGCTAGGAGATGTGGAGCTGGCCCTGCAGGCAGAGGGGAAACAATAAAAGCATGTGTACAAAGTGCAAGAAATTGACACATGATGGGTTAACCACATTCAATACATTATTGACTTTGGTCTGTGTAGCATAAACATTTTATGAAAAAAAAAACATTTGCTTAGTGTGGCTTTTAGATAGTTTAGATAGATAGTATATGAATTTATGGGTGGTACCTGTAATGGCTGGAGGTGGGTGTAGTGCTCCTGGCGCCTATAGGAGGGGTCCCAGGCTTCATATCCATCCCACTACCAAAGAGTTTCAGATCCATGTCCATCTGCAAAGTGTCAACACAAAAAAAGCTGTCACAATTCCAAATAAAAAATCTATTTGTGTGTCTGAGAGTCACACATGCACACCTTACAGCACCTTGCTAGTGGGAGGCTGCATCATGCTGTGGCTGGGGCCCATGATCCCTCGGTATGGCTGGGAGATCGGGGGCTGTCGGTTGATGTTGGGGGGCTGGGCCTGGGGTGGAGTGGGAGGCAGCGCTAGGAGGGGCTGGCCTCCACCCGAGCCAAAATTTGGCAGGGACAACTGGGAACTGGACAGAGGGACGGTCACCTGGAGAGAGGTTAAGACATACAAATGTTACATACGAACATCAAATCATTGATTCATCAATTGACAGAAAATTGTGCCGCTTTTGTCTTTTACAACACTTTACCTGTTGCATTGCAGAACTGGGCGACTGCGCGTTGCTATAGTAACTACTTTGTCCGTGCTGTTGTACCTGCCCAGAGTACATGTTCGAATGCTGACTCATCCCCTGTCGAGCCTGAACCAAAGACAGAAACGTCAGATGGCACGTATACAAAATAAATCAAAGACAGGTGTCAGTATGACAAAAGGTTAGTCTATATCATAAAAGGTAGAGTGAAATAGTTCCTGTGAGCAGACTGGTTACCTGCAGCAGGTGTGTGTCAATGAGCTGGGAGCCTCCCATGCCAGAGGGCTGGTTCAACTGCGGCTCAAACAGAATAGGAATGTGCTGGGTGGAGGAGGCCTGCTGATAGGCCAGATTAGACTGAGGCTTGCCCAACTCAGGTGCCTGCACGCCGGGATAGCTGTGCAGGGACGGTCCTGACAGCATCATGGAGGGCTGAGACAGGCTGCTCTGCATGAACGCCTGCTGAGACCTGAGGACGGATCAGAACATAGGATCAGATGAGAGAACAATACAGATGCACCCATCGATCGGCCGATATTCATTCTAAAACAGTTTGAACGGTGGTCTCTATAAAGGGCGATCAGAAAAGCCAAAATTATTTCTCTATGTGCAGCTAAAATGGCTTCACCTGAGTTGCGTCTCGAGAGACTATCTAAGAGAGAGTAGAATATGTTGCACATGTTACGAGTTGTCAATTCATGGCACTCTCTCATCTCTAAATTTGAATACTTAATATCCAATGCTTTTAAGAATAATTACAGAAATAATTCTACATCATAAATAGAAGGTTTTAAATAGACCCTGTGATTGGTATCAGCCAATACTGCGTCCAGCAATCGCCTCAAAAAATCCTTATCGGAGCACCCTTAGAACAACGAAACCTAAAAATAGGGATACTGGCGCTTCAGCAGTGCTGTTTTAGATACGCTTTGGAGCAGAGAACTGAATACCTGTGCAGTGTTGAGTGTTACCTGTAAGGCTGCAGTGAGGAGCTGAACAGGTCCTGCGGCTGGGAGACTGGAGGACCAGCGCTGAGTCCTAGCTGAGCCTGGTGTGTGTGTTGATGTTGGTGTTGGTGTTGATGTTGGTGTTGATGTTGGTGTTGGTGCTGGTGCTGGTGCTGATGCTGCGGCTGACCCTGCAGTGGAGCGTAGATAGGAATTGGAATCTGCTGCACTGCTGTCGGCTAGAAGATGGAGAAACACAGGCCGCTAGTTTTACCACCAACAAAAAAACAAAAAACACATTCCGACAGTATGTTACTGACCAACAGAAAGTCCTACCTGCGAGAGGCCGGGCTGAAAACCTTGCTGCTGCGCCAGGGAGGGAGGTGCCAAGCGAGGGTGGGGCGTACTGAATAGGTGGCTAGTGTCCATGTAGAAGGCGGGAATCTGAGCTGCAGAACCTCAACACACATGGGTTAAATATTAGTGATTACGAACAGAGTGAACAGTTTTATTAAACATGAAACTGAAGTATCACGGCTATAAGAAAAAACAAGGAGGTTGGTAAAAACATAGATGGATGAACACGTTTAAAATGAAACCATTTCCACTGCATACCATTTAAATGCAGCCAACATTGTGTAACATAACAAACGTTCACAGTTCAGTGCCATGTTTCTCTCACCTGCTGCAGACTGAGAGACGTACACCTGTGGGGTCTGCTGTTGCTGGGGCAGGAGTGTAGGCACACAGCCCAACTGAGAGAAGCTGCCGCTACTACTGCTACTGCTGGAGGAGGACAGACTTCCACTCTGCAGTTGCTGGGGCTTCACTTTACAGATGTTAGGGGGGTCAGAGGCTGTGGTAGTCTTGGTGCTGAGGGATGATGTTGTATAGGTACCAGAACCTGTAGGGTGGAGATAAACACAGTGAATACAAGAGGTCATGGATGCCTGGATACTACAGATGCTCCAAAACAAACAAAAACACACAAACAGGTAAGTCAGTGTACTCAGAGAGAAGAGTTAATACCGGTGCATCGATAGTGCAGACAATGAGTATTACAACGGTTTAAAAAATTCTGAATCGAAAAATGATCTATGACAACAGTATTTGGAGATATACATTGATGGTATGTTACCCGTCAGTGAGGTGCTGGGGGTAACAGAAGCCACAGGGATCTGTGGCATGGAGGCTGAGGAGAAGGTGGAGTACGAGGATGCACCGGAGGTGATGGGGGAGGAAGAGGAAGTGACGGGAGAATTCTTCTCCAGACTCGGGGAGTTCTCCCACGCCTTACGAGCCGATTCCATCTGAGGAGGAGACGGAAGGAAACGAGCGTTTAGGTCACTTTAAAAATGACACGTTTCTTAGAAGTACAGCACACTTAAAGCAACATCACTTTCTATGTACCTTTAGTGTTAGGTCAACAGTGGCAGGAGAGACCGTGCTGAGGCTGGAGCTCTGCTGCAGGGTCTCTCGTCGAGGAAGGGGCAATGAGTGGGGTAGTGCCACCTGAAACGCATCAAAAAACACAAACAAAGAAGTCTTTAAATAATACTTAATGTTTAAGAGTATTTTTCTTTTCTATACCAACTGTATGGCACAGAACTCTAAAAATAAGGATGTGTACTCACATTTGCTACCAAACTCTCTTCTATTTTGTTAACTCCTGTAGGAACACTGTCAGCCAGTGAGGAGGAAGGCGTGGTGTAATCAGTAACAGACTCCTGACAGGGAAAACAAAAATTCAGCATACACACAAACATGTTACTGCAGCAATACTACTTTTTAATTGTTCTCATCACTGTTTACTATAAACTCACAAATAAAAAAAGGATGAAGTTGATGAAGGTATTATCTAATTAACAAAGCATGTCTGCTAACTCTAAATAAAATGAAAGAGTAAAAAAAGTGTCAAAGTAATCAATTTAACACACATGAATATCATTCCTCTAACCACTTTGTGCAGGCATGGTGTATTAAGTATGTATGTACCTTAGAGTTACTGTTGTACTCTGCTGAGGGGACTGTGATCATGCCCTCGATGTCTCCTCCCAGCTCTGGTACTGTGGTGTCACTGCAGGGAGGACTGGAGTCTGTGGCTCTACTGACGCCTCCTCCAGGGACTCCTCCCTCCATCCCCTCGCCTTCTCCTCCACGTGCGTCTTTGGCCTTGCGATTCTTTAAAGAACGCTCTTTGCCGATGGGACCTGGCTTGTACTCCTTGGTTTCCACTGGTTCCATTTCGGGGAGCTGGGGAGTAGGAGAAAATTAATAGAATCATTTTTAATATTACTTATTAATTAGGGTTAGAGCATTTTCAGCAGAGTTAAGAGATGATATATAGGGTGGAAGCATCTGTGTTAAAGCTTTAAAGATGAATAAAAAGAAATGAATAGGAGTCACGTCTTGTTGTTCAACAGCTTAAAACAGTGAGTGTCCTCCACAGCCGAGTTACCTTCTGCGTTTTGATTGGGCCAGCTCGAGGTTGCTTCTGTCGCTGTTCTTTGGGAGCGGGTAGTTTGTTTTCAGAGACAGTTTCTAGCAACGCTGGAACTCCATCACTGTCAGTGCTGCCTGCAGATGATGGTGCTCCAAACTGAATACTGTCTATTGCCATTTCCACACTTCCCTCTGATCCAGGCTTTATACCCTGAAACACAATGCATTTTTAATGGTTCATTATTCAGCAAAAGGATCATACACTCAACAAAAGATGAGACTGACGTATTCAACATACCTCAGAGGAGACAGTGCCGGTAAAGGAGGTAAGAGGTTTGTTCCAGGCACTCACAGAAGGTGGCTGGGGAGGGCTGATTGGACCAACTGCAATATACAGATTGCATATTATAGACAAGACCCAGATTACAAATTCACTCCTGCATCACAACGAGATTCAAATTCAACACAAATTTAAGTTTTTTTTTTTTTAAACAAGAATTGACTTATCCACTCACGCTTCTTGACATCAGGAAGGACTGTGGAGCCCGCTACCTTGTTCTCCCACAGTTCTGTACCCAGAGTGCTGTGTGTCTGCGAAGGTGCGGGGGGTAGGCTCTTTGAGGTAAAGTCTACCGTGGCAGGGGGGATGGAGGGCAGTGGAGCAACTGTTCCTTCCAGAGTCTGTGGGGATGCAGCAGGCTGTGAAGGGGCAAGGTGAGGATGCTGGGGAGCAGAAATGGGGGGTTGCTGTTGGGCCTGAGGTGTGGGGGCTATAGGAGGCGGAGGCTGAGACTGTGAGGCCTGTTGCTGCTGCTGCTGCTGTTGTTGTTGCTGTTGTTGTTGTTGCGATGACTGCTTTTTAGCAAATCTTGGGGGCAGCTTTCCTCCGCCTCCTCTGCTCTTCTCACCAGAGCCTTTTTTACTCCAGTTCTGGAGGAGCACAGTATGAGTTAGGGATGCACAGTATGAGTTAGGGATGCACAGT
>CALSBV010011200.1:14191534-14206994 GCA_943590825.1 Bovichtus diacanthus
TATGAGTTAGGGATGCACAGTATGAGTTAGGGATGCACAGTATGAGTCAGGGATGCACAGTATGAGTCAGGGATGCACAGTATGAGTCAGGGATGCACAGTATGAGTCAGGGATGCACAGTATGAGTCAGGGATGCACAGTATGAGTCAGGGATGCACAGTGATATCGGCACGTCATCAGTGTTGGCAGATAAAAAAGGCTTTAAAATTATATATTGGCATCGTCCAGAAATTAACATTTCCTCCAATGACAAAGCTGATAGGGTACATTAAAAATAAATATGGCATGTTTTACATATAACCTAAGTTGAAGTCGTTTTATTTTGTACAGTGAATGTGTACATTTTGAAAAGCATTGAATTTTATGTCTTCATCTGCCAGTGGTCCATCACGTTAACAGTAGGCATAATTAAAAAAAAAAAAAGACGTGCTTATATCGTTATCGGCCAAAAAGAGTTGGAGAATATCGTGCCTCCATAGCGCGAGTATCAAAATGTAATACTGAGTGAAAGAGTTATCGCTCATTATCACCGAGCGTATTGCAGTGCAGTTTCAAGGTTTTTTTTTTTTTTTTGTTTTTTTTTTAAAAACAATTGTGGCCCAAGCTATCCCTCCTCTTACCTGAGTAGTCTGCTCTTCCTTTTTCCGTTTCTCTTCGTCCTGCAGGCGTTTCTGTTGCTTGCGGGAGACCACCTCTGTAAAGCCATCATCATTGGTGCTGGACTGTGGGTCTTCTGTGGTGGTGACCTCTGGGTGGTCATCAATGATCACAACACCTACAGTGACGGGACAAAAGAGAATCCAGACATTTACATTCAGTTTTCAGGCATAGGTTCCAACCGCTCATTAGTGTCAGAATACAAATGTGTTTACTTACTGGCGTAATTGTTAAGATCAAACTGAGAAAGAGCATTCTCTTTGGGCTTCTTGACGGCCTGTTTGGCCTCCTCTTTGCGACGGCCAGACTGGTCTTTTGTAGGCCTCTGGGATGTTCCTCCAGCTGTTTGTGCTGTCCCATCTAAGTTCTGCTGGGCTGCAGGGCTGTTTGTATGAGAGACGCATGTTAGAGACCGAAAGAAAAATTGAGGCACAACAAGAGACTATGCGACAGTGTGGTGGTGAAGGAGGCCTGAGACACTGAGATTGTTAACATGTAAATGAATTCTCTAATGACATTCGTGCAAAAAGCTATGCCTCAATTGTTTATTCTATTGTTGTACTTTAAAGTAGTATTTTAAAAAGTAGAAGATGACAGCAGAAGTGTTGATGCACTGGAATCTAATGCATCAATCTCTTGGCGTGAAAACATTTTCGAAAATGTCTTTCACTTTGTTCTCCATCAGAAATGCCACAGCAAAAAGGTAAAAGTACAGTTAGAGGGTCTTAAAATACCACCACACTGATGCCATATTTAGCACATTTGAACCAATACACGTTGATGGCCAATTACAGCACATTACAGTAATCTACCGAAGTGAAGAATCTTTTAACAGCCAAGGCCCAGTTGGAGATAAATGAAAAAGTTTGTTGAAATATGTAGATTGTGCACTAGTGATATTAAGTGCAACTATTTATTAGGAAGGATACTACACAAAAGGTTTATTGTATGTGAATAAACTTGCAGAATTATTTTTCTGCACACTGTTCATTGAGTCAACTTCATTGTGCCAAGTGCTAATGTAAGCAGACAAAGTAAATGTCTAACAGACAAAAGCACAATTGTTCATACTCACCCTTTGCGGCCGGCTTTGGCCCCTCCCCTCCTCTCCCCCTTGCCCCCTGCATAGCTCCGGACCGGTTTGGCTCCACTGTTGCCTCTACGATTCGGTCTCTCTATAGGCCTCTGATTTGAGAAACTCCTCTTTACTGCAGGAGCCCCTTCACGTTTTGGAGTCACCCGTCCATCAGGAGGGCTTTTATTGGGGGTTAAAGAGCCTTGAGGGGATGCAGGCAGCGGGGCAGAGGCAGCGGCTGCTTCATGAGCAGCCTCAAGTGCTCCTTTACGTTCTTCTCGCTCTCTCCTTTCGTTGAAGTCGCTACTCTCAGAGGCAGTTTCCCATTCCTCATTGGCTTGATCTGAAGAGTTCTGGTTGGACAAGTCAGGGGACTTGGTACCGACTGCAGTGATGGTGGGGCTGCTGGTCTCAGGCAGGGGTGCTTCCATAGGAGAGGACAAGTCGGGTGCTGACATAGTGGCAGCCACTTCGGCAGGCACAGTTATAGGCGTTCCTGGGGCTCTAGAAAGGGTTGGGGAGAGGGAGATTGGGGCAGGGGCCGAGCTAGGGACCGCAGCAGCAGGCACTGGGAGTAGAGGGACAGGGGGACTTGGGGCAGTTTCTCCACTAGCTAAAACTGCAGCCTCCCGCTCCTTCAGGCGCCTAAAGCGTGGGGGTTTATCTTGCCTGGGGGGCCGTGCTGGTCTGGAGCGACGAGGCCTTTCTCTACTACTCTGAGGAGCCCCATCCATAAATTTCTTGCCATCAGACCTAGGGGGCCGTCTGTCAGCGGCAGGATTGTCATATCTTTGTGTGGACTCAGTGTCCTCAGGCCTGAATGTCTCCATGGGTTTTGAGGGCCACTGAGAAGAAGACTCTCTTGCTCCTGGTCGTCTAAGAGGGCCTGAGCGAGGGCCACCACGTTCCCTTGTTCCACCTCGTCTACTGTAAAGTCCTCCTCTTCCTCGTCGAGAAGGCTCTCCTTTTGGAAGGAATCCTGGCTTGGGTCTGCTTTCATCGTCCCCTCTGGGTCCACCCCTTTCACCCATGTGAGGAGGTCCAAAGCCTGGTTTGTGAGGCCCAGACCGGGCCTCCCCAGGGAGCTCTCGTCTCAATGGACGGCTAGGTTTGGTGCTAGGCTCACGATCAGAGGGTCCAGTATCACTGGCAGACTCTCTCCCACCTTCACTTTCAGAATCTGTATCTGAACCACGGCGCCGTCTACGTTTTGGTATAACCTCAAAGTCTGAGCTCTCGCTGCGCGTTTCGCTTTCTTCTCTGTTACGAAAGGCAGCAGCACCTCCAGCAGAAGGTAAATCAGAGCGTGATCGGGGCTCTCTGTAATTGTACTCTGCCCGGCTTCGACCACGACCCCCCCTGTTTCGGCCACTGTATGTCCCCCGGTAGCTCCGTCCTCTGGAATAATACTCCCCTCGACCACGTCCTTTGAAATTTGAGTCAGCAGGCCACTCTCTGTCTCTATCGCGGTCTCTATCGCGGTCCTTGTCCAGATCCTTCTCCCTCTCACGATCCCTCTCACGATCCCTCTCCCTCTCCTCTCGTCGGTAGCCACGTGGAGGAAGATTGGGCTCTTTCCTGGAGGGCAGTTTGGGTTCTGGATGTTTGTCATTGCTAGGCGGTTTGTCCGCTTTCTCCTCCTGAGAGGAAGAGGTGGGAGCCCCAGATGAAGGCTGGGAGTCTCTGACTCTCGGATGGCCAGTCGGTATTTCCTCAGTATCAGCTTCTCTCTTCCCCTCACCTTGAGGTCTGGAGCCCTCAGACACAACAGCAGCTGCAGATGGAGCTTTGGATGACTGATCCTTTTTGGACCGCTCTCCTCTTTCCCCTCTTTCCCCTCTCTCGTGACGCTTCTCTCTCTCTTCTCTTTGCTCTCTCTCTTCTTTCATGTCCCGGAGGACAGGCTTCTTTATTGGCCCAGACCTGCGCACAGGTCTCTCGCCGACAGGTCCTTCTCTGCGTCCGGCCCCTGATCTTCCACCCCAGCGCAGCTCAGCTTTCTGCTTGCTAGGGGCTGGCAGAGGCAGCTTCTCTTGTTTGTGTAATCCATCAGCAGGTGGTGTAGCCCTGTTGCAAGTCACCGCAGCCTGTGGGTAGAGTTCATTCTGAGGCTTATCATCAGCCTGTTCTTCTGTGTCCTGTATCTCTAGGGATTTTGTTTCCAGGGAAAGCCCATCAAACCTGGGCTCATCCAGCTTGAGGGAGTGGCTGGAGCCCAAGGAGACACTCTTCTGGAGCATAGCTTGACCAAGAGCTTCTACCTCTTCCCCACTGGGTAGGCCTGGTTCCTCAGAATCAAAGGCTGAGCCTACAGGGACCCTGTCTAGAGGCCCCGACGAATCCTCTGGGCCCTGGGTAAATGCCGACAGGGACTCTGTAGGGTCTTGGAAGAAGTTACTTTTATGAGAGTCCAATGCACTGTGGTCCTGGGGAAACATAGCTGGGAGACCCCTGTCCAGATCCAAACCAGATTCCATCCTGTAAAGAAACAATTGTTAGTGAGTCATGCCCAGTAAATAAAATATTTTCATATAGTCATCTATTTGTTTTGTTTTTTTAACCTCAGATCCTTGTTATCATCCCGTCCTTTTGGAGGAGTTACAGAGGGTAATGGCTCCGATTGTGGATATGGGTCCGATCCCCATACCATCCGAGAGTCTGACGGCAGGCCATGGTCACGAATTGGTCGGGTCAAATGGTCAAATGAGTCAGAGCTGGAGCTAGAGTTGTCACCAGGTTCTCTGCGCACAATCTGCTTAGGCGGCATCCTCCCTAGACAGGACAAAACAGAGTGACTTTAAACGGGCTGTCTGGTACATCAGTCAGCTGGTCAGTAAATGTATCACAAAGACACTCAAACATTCTCCATTTCTATTCCACTTATCTCCCTACCAGGGTGAATGTTAGTTGGCATGTCCATGGGAGGACGTCCTGACATCATGCGGGGGTCCATGTAGGACTGCATCATGAGCCAGCGGGGGTCAAACCCCATGGAAGCCAGGTGCTGGTGGTGGGGGCCCATGGGTTGATACATCGAGCGGTGTTGTTGTTGCTGCTGCTGCTGTTGTTGTTGTTGCTGCTGCTGGGGAGCTGGAACGCCGCCACCACCTGATGGGGACACGGAGCCCCCACTCTGGTGTTGCTGTTGTTGCCATTGTTGCTGCTTCATCTGCTCCTACAGGAACAACAGGGAATGTAGTAGTTATGGAAAAAATATGAAAATATATAATTACGATTATTTTGGCTGATATTGCAATTGGAGGCATGCATATTAGAGCATATGATAATTTTTGCATAATTATTCTCATTGATAAATATATTAAAATGATCATTGTGGGATTTTTTTGCAATTATCTGTACCAAACAAAGATTTTTTTTCTTCCGTCTGTATAATACAATTTGTAGGCCGGGACATCTCTGCAGCACCACAATATGTAATTCAGAATGGTATTTTGAAAAAAAATTTGACTGAAAAAAATGTTGCGCCTCCTGTCTTTTGGATATTGCACTGGTTAAAAGTGCAATTTTGATAAAAAATATTTTAAATTGTTCAGCCCTAGTTTGAGTAAAACACTAATATTAGGTACCCCTTTACTTCTACTATGACCAGTCAACATGTCAACAGTGGAAAGTTCTAATTAACCTTAAATGTTCTTTTCTTATGTTAACTTTGAAAGAGTAAAAAAAATAATGTTCATTTTCAAATCCCCTTTTTGTTTACAAATTGGAAAACTAGCCCACTAGTCCCTGACACACCCACAGACGATAATTTAGAAAGAAACATCCCAGTCATTACTAGGCCAGATGTGGACACTTACCTGTTGTCTAAGGAAACGAGGAGGCAAAGACTTTTGAAACTGTTTGGAATAGCCTGAGGTAAGAGAGGGACGCATGGCAGCTGCAGCTTCTCCTTCGAGCTGTGGTGGTGCCACAGGGACTTCCTCACCACTGGGGGGGTCCAAGTGAGGCGGAGACAAGTGGGGCTCATCCACTGCAGGAAAACAAAACCAATAGTGTTGGCATCTATGCAATTAAACAATGATAATTTACATGCAACCTTGGAAGAGAGAGAGAGAGAGAAAAAAAAAGCTCACCTCTGTTGTCCTCTAAATTGAAATAGTCTCGGATAGGCATTGTCCCATCTACTTGGTTCTCCTCCATCAGGGGGCCGACCTCAACCAAGGAGCTCTCATCCTCACTCTGAGGCTCTGGTGCTACTGCCACAGGTCTCTCGATAGGAGGAGTGGGCTGACGAGGCAAGTGAACCTCCTCCTCTACACTCGGTTCTTCTTTCTCTTGTTCACGCTCCATCTCAATCTCCCCAACCTGATCCACCTTCTCAGGTAGAGGAACTTGCATGATTGGGGCCGGTGATTGTGAAACTGGGATTGAAGGTACAGGACTGGATACAGGAGCAGGAGCTGATGAGGACTCTTCTTCCTCGGCAGCTCCTGCTTCATCATTGTTGGTCTGAGAAAGGGCAGGTTTGCTCTCAGTTACTTGCCGGTGTTTTTCATTGAGACGTTTAAGTTTTTCAGCACAAGCAGCTAGCCGCTGTTCTTCCATCCGCCGTTCTTCTTCTTCTCTTCGGCGCCTTGCTCTTTCTACAGCTTCAGAAACTTCTTGAGGCTTCTTGCGCTTCTGTCGCCAGGCCTCAGGGTCCTCATCGGCACCAGGTGCCGCCGCAGCCTGTGGTTTGGTCCCACGTGGAGCTCCGCCAACTACAGAACGGCTGCCGCCCTGGAGAATAGAAATTAGTACAGATACAGACTTCTCCCTTTGCTATTCACAATAAACTGTGCACACGTGATGCGACGCTTGTGCAATGCATATCCATCTTTACCTGGTAGTCCTGTGGAGCACCTGGCTTATTGTACTGCCCCATGCTGCCAGGTGATGGCGCTCTGGGATCACCATCGGCCCATGAGGTTTTACTGCCCCCACGGTCCTCAGTACCCTCCTTCCAGCCCTCCTGACCGTCTGGTGGCCGAGATCTTATACGCTCCACTTTACTCATCCACTCCCTGAAAATAATGTCAATATAGTTAAGTAAAAACCATCACATTATTGTAGTACAAATTGTGGTATGTTAAAACACCTATTACACAATGTTTGCCATCTGCAATATGTGAATATCCTGTTCTTGAGTCAGTTTCACAATACATTCACTAAACATGTCAAATTCATTGAGTATATGAACTATACCATTAATTTTTTATTCCATGTTTTAGTCTACTTCATACAAATCACATAATTCACATTACTGTCAGCCATGTGTTAAGGCATACCATTGGGATTTGGATTTTATTGTGCATTATGTCCTACCAAGCAGGCAGCCATGCCTCTCCATTCACCTGTGTTCAGTATCAACTTGCAAAGACTCATTTGTTCACCTTGAGATCACCATGTCAAGCTTTGTTATTACAAAAGTAATGTAATTGCAAAAAAGGCACTGGAAAAAACTGTACTGGATTACCATGTCACAATGATATCATTTGCTAAAAACAAACTAATGACCTATCTCAAGCTTACAAGTCTCCAAAAGTTTATTTTCGGATGGAAAGAAAGGGCTTTCTGCAAGGTAGAAAAATAAATGTTTTTCTGTAATACCAAATCACAGAAGCTAAATAGTAAAAGCAATGAAAGTGTTAAAAATTTAGGATTCAAATACTAACCAGTTTTCTCTTTTGTCTTTATTAGCTTGATTCTCCTCATCATCACTGAAGTTTAGTTTCTCAGTGTAGTCCACCTCCATCTGAGCACCTGGAGTGCAGAAGGGACAAGATCGACAGATATGAAATGACCTTTTTCGACTGATTAGTTAACTCAGAAGTTCATAGTTATAGCTACTAACCTGCCCAGCCCTCGTCAGTATCAGTGTCCAAGTTGTCCAGCTCTTTAAGTTCTGTTGCGCTGATGATGGACGGTCTGTCTGGGTCCAGGAGCCAGGACTGAGGGGGCGGCTGCTGGGGTCGTGCTGAACGAGGACCCCTGACCACCCAACAGGGAAAAAAGGAGCGGAAAGCTCATTATGGCATCTGTTCAAGTACATTAACAATTACCTGTACTCATATCTATACAAGGAACTAAGATGTGAGGGCTGCATCCTGCGTCTGACATTGGACAAATTTGTGCACAGGGATGAGAAAAATATAAGGTTAATTTCATACTGATAAACGTGCTTCTGTGTGATCTTATGACATCTTATATTTGTTGTTTAGGAAACTTGGGTCAATTTCAAAATCATAAGTATCAGCTGGTATATAAACAGCATGCATAAAAACTTTTGTTGCCTTTAAAAGTTAATAATTGTTTTGTTAATTATCATTTCAACAGTATATGCGTTGTGCAATGATACAATTAAATACAAATCAAAACAATTAATGTAGCTTCAACCGTAGAATCTAGGGCTTAGCCATGAATATGTAAACTCACTTTGCTCCATCTTGTGGTACAGGGTATCTAAAGTTTCCTTGCCCTGGGCCAAAAGTCATTTGAGGATACGCGTGGAACATCTAAAAAGACAAAGACAGCAACTATCACGCAGGCTCAAGAAGAGATGAACACTACAGCTAGATACTGTAACTTTAATGTGGTCTGTCCAGAATATCACAGAGACTTACATAAGGTGGCATCATGCTCCGGAAAGCAGGGTCAAAGTGAGTTGGCACCCCAGCAGGTGGCTGCTGCCCCCCATTAACTTTAGGCTGAGGAGGGGGGACAGAGGGGGGCAGCCTCTCTCTGCCATCCCTCTTCTCCCTCTGAACGTCAGTGGTTACGTTTTGCCCAGCCTCATCAGCTTCCCCTGGTGGTGTAGAGGTAGCAAGGCCCGTACCACCTTCTTCCGGAGCCCTGTTGTCCATCTCAGGGGGGCTGGGTGCAGTGATCAAATTCCTGCCTCCACCCTCACGCCAACTGCCAACATCTAACATGAGAAAAGGAGGAGCGATATTAATTGTTTGACTTTACTTGCAGTGCCTGTGGTTACTGAAGGCCAGGAAAAGGGAAAGCAATCAGAGAACACTGGTGTTTCTGAGCACAAGTGTGGCCATACTTTGAGGTCTGAGGCTGGGGCCTGGTCCATAAGGCTCCTCTTCTTGACCGTCCGCTTTCTCCACCTCACCAGCAGCCTGCAAGCTGGGAAACTCCTGGTGAAAATGGCTGCTCACACGAGGAGCTCCTATAGGAGTACAAGCACATTATTATAAATACACAGAAATATAATACAGTGACTTACAGAGAAGCCTTGATCTAATCCTCAATTGGTATACAGCCCCCCTTCCAACCCAACATCACATTTGGTAAAGCTCAAATGTTCCATGCAGACTGTTAATGTAGGAGTTGCCTTATATCAGACAGAATTGTCAACTTGTTACACACCATTTCCACCTTACGGTCTGACACTGCCTGCACTCCAATTTACACAGGGGTAAGGGATTCGATTTACCCCAACCAATCACTAGAGACCAACGTATCTGCCTGAATGTAACATCTTTATAAGTCAACACTGATGCGTAGACATGCCAACATACTGGTTTTGCAGGAGTTTTAAGACTGGAGAGGAGCGAAGTAAAAAACTATGATGTCGGGGGGTATTGAGAAGGCATGCCATCTATGTAAAGCACGCTTGACAATGGCATTAGTCCCCCCATGGTACTCATTGATCGATTGCTTTTTCACTCGAGAAATCGCAGCTTCATGTGAAGACACAAGACTTAGCAGTCAACTCTGCAGAGTAGACGTATTCAAAAAGGTCTGGACTCAGGCAAATGTTTGAGTGCTGCACACCACTTGAAGATTGTGACTTTGGTAGGAAACGTAGTGGATAGTGTTCACAACCTCCAACATAAATGCCAAGAAGGACCATAGCATATCTGCCTTTATGGAGCAAATTAATAGAAAATGTACCTTCTGGCTGTGTCGGCTTGCTGTTGGCCCAGGAGCGGCTGCCCACAATAGAAGGCTCTGGTGGTTGGATCACTGCCGGTTTGATCTGGGGTGGGGGCGTCTCCTGTTGCCTGTGGCACATAAAACAGGACAATTTCCAACAACACTCCTCCAAATTTGACACTTTCAGATACGCGCGCACACACACACACACACACACACACACACACACACACACACACACACACACACACACACACACACACACACACACACACACACACACCCACACACACACACACACACACACACACACACACACACACACACACACACACACACACACACACACACACACACACACACACACGTTATTAAATGTACCTCTCCTCCCCTCCCTCAGGTCGAGATGCCCAGCCACTCCCGTCTTTGGGGACAATGTTGACGTTGGGGTCGTTTCCCTTGTTCTCCGCCTTCAGACTGGGCAGGTTGGCCGGAGGGGGCATGCGCCGGCTAGCAGCAACTTTGCCCAAACTTTGGAGCCCATGTCTGGCAGCCACTGGGAAGAAAGATTTCACATACATGAGAACAGGAAGATTAGAAGATTAGATTTTATTTTTATTTATTTGAAATAAAAGGTCTGGGAAAACACTTGATCATCGATCAATTAAACTCAATAAAGACAAAACGAGCAATACGCATTTACTGCAAACACAGTCCACTCAGTTATCACATGCAATAGTGTGCAAGACTAACAAAGGAACCATAGTGGCGGCTTACCTGCAGTTTTCTGGGTTTCCAGAGATTTGCCCTTGTAGGTGTTGAAGAGGCTAAGGGTTGCATATTTTGTTTTGCCATCCTTTGCCTTGGTGCTTTGCCCTGACTTCTCTGACATTTCGCTGTAAACTCATTGAGTCTGGTCCTTTGGCCTCGCCCCCAGAACCAGCCTCCTATAGACCAAGGGTAAGAGAAAAACAAGAACACGAAAAGATGAGGTTATAGGTTTTGACTATAACAGATTTTCACCGCTGTGGTACGAATAAAGGTTTTCTGATTCTGAACCTCCTTGGATGATCACCAGCATCTGACTCTGATGCTACAAAGCAATGAATCTGCACCTTAAAACTAGACAACCAGGCCACTCTCCGATCTGACTTTTGTGACAATTCTATTGAATACGTTTACCAGTGACAAAATGCCATTTTAAAATTTTGTATCCAGTATGATGAGGATACAAAAAAGCAGCAAGACACAGAGACCGCCGCTGGGGGCTACTCGGAGGGGGAGCAAGAAACAATGCAGAAAGTGGATTAGAGTGAGTAGTACCATGGACAGAGAGACAGCATGTTTGGGGCTGCAGTGTATTTCCTAAGTCACACAGAGGTCATTTATTATTAAGTGGTGGAACAGTCTCCGTGTGTGTGTGTGTTTGTGGGGGGTTGACACATCTGATGAGCTCAGGCTATATCTACAACTTGGCCTTGGAACACCTTGCAAAGGAACATCCATTTAAAAAAGAAAAGTCCTTTCTTTTGAAAAATAAAACCTGGTTCCCATTTTGTAAAATTGTCAAATGCAATGATAGCCCAAATTACGACAATAAAACCCAGGTTGCAATTCCTTTTTTTCTTCACATTGGAGTAGTGATGCTAGCAAATACAGCTCCTAGTAGATGTACTAAATAAAAATATTCCAGTTCAAATTATACTTTAGATTATGTTCAGTGGGATTATGAGTCTTCTGCCCTAGGGAAAAACATGATTAAAATTCAATTAAAAATAACAAACATAAATTTACCATACCTATGTGCCTTTCACAGCTTCACTTGAATAAAATGCACAAAATATTTGGTATTGTAAGGGCATCAGTATCTTCTTTACGATGGTGTACACTTGTGCATCAAAGTGTTTTTGTGCCTCTGCAGGAGGTGTTAATTAAAAGTACGTAGGGTACAGGGCTGTAGATTATGAGTGCCTCTTCAAGAGTATAAAAGCAATAGGACTATGCAGGCAGCAACTCTCTCTTAATATTTTCTTTGACACTTTTCCAGTTCTGGTAGTGGTTGTTGAACACTGACAGCCGAGGAATTGTGACACTTTGATGCATTAACACAATTGAGGCCTAGACCCAAGTATCTGCAGATAGACTCTCCAGCTGTTTGACGTATCTGGAAGAACCATTTTCAGACACTACAGCTGGGCACAGATTACAAGACTCTGTACAGCGGAACAATAAAAAGAAATAAATTATACGGATGAAGTTGTAGTTGAAAACTGGGCTGAATGTGGCTTCTTAAAAATTTAGCAGAGCAGACTGATCACATAGCAGCAGACAACTATTTTTTTCCAGAAATTGACAAGTGAAACAGTTGCATTTATCATCATTATTATAAAATCAATGTTTCTAGTACAACGGTAATTTTTTTTTTAGCAGCGTTGCTCGACAGGAGGCGTGCAGGCAACACAATTTGAATGCAACAGGAACAGATAATTTTTAAATACTCTAGAAGTTGGCGGTTGAGTGTGTTTGTCTGGGACTCCCACGAATCACAGAAGAAACAGTGATTATATTTAACATGTCTGATACAAATCAGAGTTAGTAAGAGTCCCCTTCTGGGTATAAGTGTTAAGACTGAACCCCATAGTGAAAAATAAAAAAATCTAGTAAAAATCTGATCATTTATCAGCTGAGAATTGGCCAGAATTCTCTTCTTGTGAAAGGTCCACTTAAGGAGTATGGGGCAGATGTTGGGTGAAGGGATTGGTTCAAGCGTCTGCTAAATAGCGTGGCATAGAGGGATATGGGATGTAAAAGAATATATGTTTGAAATAAGGAAACGAAGGAGAAGATGAAACACTGATAAAGAGGCCAACTAGCCCAAATGACAACAGTCCTAATTCTTCTGTTCAAAGACCCACCAGTTATGTTGCCTGTTCAGTGCCACAGGTGAACCCTGGGGAAGAGCCCTCCACACAGGTCAGTGTACTTTCACTAACTCCATCTCTTAAACTATCAACATATGGTCATTGGGGGCTAAGGGGAGGGACCTTGGACTCCCTATTTGAAGTATTATCCGATGGTTGTATCAAGACATTGCAAGAAAAAGACCAAAGATTTGTCCCCATGCATACAATAGCATCCCTGCTTCCCAGCCTCTATCAGCTCAGCCGACCTCCAGCATGGCCCTGCACCCCTGTAACTACTTCTGCACCACAGTCCATCCATCAAGGTATGCCTTTTTTTCTCCCGTTTACAATACTCACAAAACACCAATATGTGGGTGTTTCTGCTTTGCAAGAACTATTGAAACCAATACGGCTGGCATTTCCAATCCATCAAACCATGCGGCCAGTAAAAGCACTTTTCTGTGGTGACGATAGCAGTATGAACTTAAGTGTCCGGCTTTACAGTTCGTACAGGTTTATTGTTCACTTTAACTGACTGAATGACAGTTACTTATACACACACACTTACATAAAAAATGAGTGCCCTGATAGCACATTATGACTCAATTGCAATGTAGGATCTACTTCCCTGTACAGTGCTCATGCACAATAATCTTTGTTTACTGTGGGTCATTGGACTGATCTGTCCAACAGTGAAGTCCCAGAATAAGAAGTCATGTAGATGGCCTAAATGATGGGTGCTGAAAGAACAGGCTTGTGTTGAATTGTCCCTATTGGTTTGTATTGTAATACAGTGACAATGTTGAGTATATTATATTAATAATAATTGGAGTACTAGTCAAAGCTACAAAACTTTTTATTTTTATAATTTGTGGGCTGTAGGCATATATCAAGATATTAGACTACAGGTCCTGGCCCATAAATAGAAAATGTATCCTTTCCTTGAACTGATAAGCAAATATTCAGGATCTACCAACTAATCTTCACATGATCAGGGTCAATGCAAGGTGTTTCTTCTAACATAAAACATGGGGGAACATGACAATTGAGCAATGGATCTCTGATCAGGCCATGTCACTGACAGGATGTCCTCCCTAAAACTATTCAGATGCAGACCCATGTATATTCATGGGTGCACATGTATAAAACGATACAATGTTGCCCATTAGTAATCCCCCAGGTGGTTTCCACATCTGCAAAAAGAGTTTATGAATCATTTAGTCTAGAGTACTTTAAACACCAACCTTGCCAAGCTCCTCAATGTACAGACTCGCACATTACAATTTTTTTTAAAGATCACCTCTGTTGGATCTGCAAGATATCATGACTGAGAAATAAAGCTCGGTGCGAATCTGTACACAAGTCTTCACATCATGAAAATAAAGAATAAATCACGAAGATGCATAGTTAGCACACTTAGACCCGTTCAGAGAAAAACCCCAAATGAGATGACAGCCACATTTATAATCTTGTATTGTTTCTGTAAATCACAGATGAGTCTGCAGGCCATCCTTTTTCCATGAATCAAACCATACTGGTGGGCTGGGTGGCTCATACCGGCAGGGAGTAACGCTAACGGTAGAGGCCCTCTTCGCCCGGAACTTAGCCAGACCAGGCTGAAATACAACTTAAATAGTGCAAAAGTTCCACACAAATGTGAACATTAGAATCTAGCCAATAACACAGGTGTTGCTGTATAATAAAAACCATGGAACTGTTAAGAGAGCAGGCCGACAGCTCCCATCGCTTAGCATAGTTTCGTTTCTCTCTAGTCGCCATCACATCCACTTCCAGCCCTCCAGTGGCCACAGCATGCTAACCAGCTAACGATGTGTGAACACATCAGCTCCTGGGCAAACACTTCAAATGTTCCCCCTGCATGACATGCAAACCCACCTGCCACCGCCGGTGCTTTCTTTGTCCGCTCGGCTGTTGTGCGGCCTGATTTGAAATCCGATTCCGGCGTGATTTGTGGTGGACGAATATGTGTCTGGCCGGCGGATTACAAAAGCGGGCTAGCCTGCTAACCCTGTTCTGCTAACGATGGTTAGCTACTTTGCTCGCTGGCTGTCTACGGGGCGCTCTCCACATGCACGGCTCCTGCTTTACGTCTTCTGTGCTGTTTCAAGCTGTCAGACTGTCTTTGTCTGTTCGGCCGTTACTGTGGGAACCGCTACGTGGTTGTCCCGTGGTTCCGTGTCTATCCCCTCCCGTTACTCGTGTCAGACCGTTTTTCTAGTTGTGTGAGGCCCCGCTGCTCGCGCCGCGGCCTGTCGCACAATCAAAGATGGCAGACGGTGGTTGCCAGATTTGTTGTCTCATATCCCCCTTTTAAAACCCTGAACCCCCTTTTCAGCCAGGTGCTCAGTCACACATCTGTCACCATCAACACACATTCATGGCATTTAAAATATATGTAGATCGAGCTACATTATGATAGTGTAGATAAGCATAGCCTACCATTGTAATTTAATTTGACGTTTATGTACTTTATTATTATTATTATTATTAATAATAATAATAATAATAATAATAATAAATGGATTATAGTGTACATCACATGTTATACATTCTGTTTTTTTGTGTTTATGTATTATTCTATTCCATCTTATTTTATCAAGTGTCTTTTATTTTCCAATAATTATGGCATTCTATTCGTTTTTATGTCCATTTTGTCTATTTTCCCTTGTTGTAGAGAACATTGTGCTGCATTTCTTGTATTAAAGGTGAAATACAAATAAAGTTTTATTATTACTATTATTAGGCTATCATTGTGCTAATAGCTCTCTGTGTATATATATATATATATATATATATATATATATATATATATATTACTTTTTATTATACATATACATTTACTACATTCCTGTTTACATTTCTGTATATATTTATTACTTCTCATTATGAACATTTACTACATTCCTGTTTACAT
>CALSBV010011200.1:14223433-14243135 GCA_943590825.1 Bovichtus diacanthus
ACACGACGAGTCATACTTCAGCTCTGTGAAGGATGACTCAGATTAGTTGGTAAAAATGTTTTATCTGTAAACAACAATATGCATTCATGGGGCTTCACACAACAGGAATATGACCATAAGCAAAAGTTGTCCCCTTACTGTAAACAGTTAGCTATATCTGTCTGAAAAATGCAACTGTTATTCTCTTAGGGACACTAGTCCGCCCTTGAGTTTAGTTTAAACTGGTTGTGAGGATCTCTAAAAGTTGGATCTGTACCACACACAATCATTTACCATAATCAAAGTTAATCTGTAACATTTAGTTTTTACAGAGATGCCCTACGTTACATAATAAAACATTCTGTTTTCGACCAAACTTTGTTGACTTTGTTTAGTGAGAATCTGCAGGGGCGGTGACAACGATCTCCGACTACTACAGCAGCACGTACAGGTTTAACGTCGATTTCTTTTGCACGTTTATTAAAGGACTCTAAACATAAATGCACGCAAAAGTTACAGCCGAGTATGTTTCTGCAAAGACATTTTCTTACCTTTTGCTATTCGAAGAAGGAAACGGCGGCTGGGTGCTGCTTGTAACTCGCAGTGGGCGGAGTGAAGGGATCGTCCACATTCATCAGTGTCCTTAAGAGACCCTTGAGGTGCTGCAGCCTCAGCTCTTTAACTGCTGGAAAAGCAAACACACAGCGCCTCTGCTCCAAAACAACTCAGCGCATGCTACATTTAACAGTCAGGGGTCGATATCATGATGAATCTGAATATATATTAGGTTTAGAACAGCTAATGGAAGCCAAACAACCCCCTCAGCCAACCACTGCATGTCAGTCAATCTTTATCTCAGACCATAGTCCACAGTAGATAATATTTCCACTTGCAACCACATGCAGTACATACACACACATAGACTGGCAATGAGAGTTATGCAAGAACACTAAAAAAATAAAGGATAAGCAGTTAAAAAAAAAAAAAAAAAGAGTGATCAAAAAACCCCACCTATTTATTATAACTTTTATAACTTTAAATTTAACAGGAAAACAATTCCTGTGTGTGTTTGTGTGAGGCTTTGTGTGGACTGTATTCGTGAATGTGCATGTGACACATGGGCCTAAGGGTTCAATCCCTGTCACAGTTGTGGCACATTTAGATGTCTTCCCCTGGGGTGCAGGCTTTGTGGGCCTAGAACAGACTTTATAATGAACTGTTACAGCTACTGTCGTGTTCTTTTAATTTGAAATAGAGATGCATAGAAATCAATTTCAGAAAACTTCTCTTCATATTAACTGTATTTATTCGAGGATGATGTGGTGAGCATTGCAAAAGTACACAGCTGCAGTCCGTCCTATTTCACCGTTCCACAGACCACATTAAAGTAGTTACTCTGTCTCATGGATTCACAGGACAAGGGCCAATCTATTGTTTACAACATATTTTATACCCGCGCCTTTCAGGTATAGTCTTCTCCCGCTGGTTGGCTGGGGCCAGGTCCTATTGGCCCCTTGTTGGCACTTAGGCGTGTCCACGCCTCTCAGCGCTTCTCTGTTCCTATCAGATCTTCAGTCACCCTTTTAGGTGGTGTACTCTTCCGCTTCACAGTTTACAAATATTGCTTCTTATTTCACAGTAGATTGGCCACTAAGTTACTTAATTCAATAACATCTTACATATCACATATTACATCTAAATAGGGACACAATAAGGCACATTGTAACGGTTTACATATTGATTATTCTCACACCACCCCCACTCCAAGCAGCCATTACATAGCTAACTCTTTTAGCATGTGTGTTTGTAGCTAAATGAATGATCATTTTGCATGAATGTAAATTAAATTAAACTAGAGAAACTGCTACTTTAGGTTATGTAAGACAAACCATTGATTCTACAATATAGTGAACAATAGGCAAAAAAAGAAATCTAATTAAATGTTTTACTTTCTTATCTGAAAATCTTTTTTTTTTGTCGGAAAATCCACAATGTTTATTTATCTTCTGTTATTATTCTGAAAAAGGAAAGGAATGCACCAAGCCACACTTAACTTAGCCACAACACAAACACGTCATTAAAGTTGCAGGAACATGCATCAACATAAGACACCTGACAATAATTACAAATGTATAATACATGTCATAACAAATAGCAACAAATCACAACTTACATATTTTAAGTCTTTCAATCGATGCAGTGTTCCTTGTGTTATTTTGCATTGTATTCATTTAATATATACTATATTACTCTACAGAATCTGATTTTCATACACTAAATCCCACACATGGTACAAGGAGAAATTCTAAAAGGAATTGTAATTCACTGCAAAAATGTAACATAACATAAAAGATGTGTTTTTACTCAAGGAACCATGCATTCGATATTTTGATCTCCTAAGTGATGCAGGTTTAATGGTTCTTAGCTTTTCTCCGCTAGCATGAAGGGAACAGGTTCTGATTACAATAGCATTAGCAAGCAGGACTAAAATGTATATTATGTCTTTAAATACTGTCACATGCCACTGGAATAAAGATTAATTGTGCAGAATCTCGTCAAATGTACAGCTGTCAATATTCAGTAGTGGTTTGTACGCCATTTAAGTTGTCAAGAAGCAAAAGCATTCTGTATGCTGCACAGACTCAGCCAAAACCAGCATGTTTACTTTAAAGACATTTAAAATAATATAAAATTATATTTCTCATTCAAATTGTCAAATTTGTCCAGTCCAAAACCATGTTCTGTCTACAGCACTATGAGACAGAGAATGTGTTGCAGTGCGCTTCTTCATTGCTTCCACCGTCATCATGTTATCATAACATACATAATCATGCAGCTTACTTAGATCTGAAGAACAACGGAGGAGAGGAGAAAGAGGACAGAAGGCGTTTATTGTAGCAGAAGTAGCACAGTAGCGCTGCACCTGAGAATATCACCATGACGCTCCGTCTAGACGAGGGTCTGATCTCTGGTTCTGGTATCACTCTGGTCCTGAAAGGCTGAAGCACCCGCTCCCACTGAGTGAGAATGGCCTGACGGGCTCCGGCCCACTGGCCCGGTCCAGTCAGACGGTACTGATATGAAGTACAGGGACCCAGCAAAACCTGGAATGCCAGTTTGGGGTCCGTCAGCCAGAGCCACAGTATGTTTGGTCGAACACCCACCTGCTCTGCCAGAGAGTCCAGGTAAGAGATGTAGTCCACCTGGATGGGGGTGCGTTCAGAGCAGGCATATCTAAGAGACAGAGAAGCATGAAACAAACCATCATGGTCAAAAGCAACACTTCCACAAAATGCAGTTCTACTTTGTTGAATAGTGTTTTGATATATTAAGTTTTAAAGAGGGTATAATACATTATAAATACTTCATGTCTTACTTCTGATGCATGGTGGCTGTGTCCTTCTCAATTTCCGCTAGCATCTTGTCCTCAGAGGGTAAATGTGTTGATCCTAGAGACAATGTGGAGTGTATCAGTCTAAAACTTATAACTGAGTCACTTGCATTAAAGTAAAACCGTCATACCTGAACACTATAGAAGATTTAAAATGCCCAAATAAAAACAAATCTATTAAACAAACAGAGTGAAATATAACACGCATTGTAGTTGACTTTGTTTTCTGTGTTGTGATTTGATCACTTTAAGTCTTTGCTTTTTTTAAAAAAAATTTTTTGCATTTTAACCTATAGTATAGTATTAAATGAAAGATTTGATAAATAATTGTTAAAAATGTGTTATTTGTTAGATTCCTCAGATGCACCTCAGCCAAGAAACAAAAGATGCTCAAGCAGAACAAATGTTTTAAACAATATTAACATGGCTCTTTATAAATATAGATTCCAGTCACCAGCATTGTGTTTCAGTCTAGCATAGTATATTATTTATTTTTATACTGCATACGTGTTGTAAAATGTTTCTTGTAAAGTTTACTTTTGTATATAAATGTGCTTCTGTCCATTTTTCGTTTTCAAACAAAGACACTTCTAGAGGAGTCAACTGTGTTCCCAGACCTAGTAGATATTAATGTGAGGTACATTTAAGTGTTGTAGAACAATTTTGATTCGGATTGAATTGTTTCATGTGTAGTGGTGGTTTATTCATAATTTGCTTACATATTTTGTGAGCATTTCCTCTTTCTAAGCACCCTAACCTCCCTGATAATGCAGTCTAGCCCCACATTGTTTATTGTATTTGTCTGTTCATTTATTGTTGATTTGATTAATTAATTAGAATTTACTCCATCCCTCCTTCTATTGAAACTCCCTTGCTGCCACCTTAATGAATCAAGACGAATCTTTTATTTCATGCACTGTCAAAAAAAAAAAAAAACGAAATATTTGGTATAGCTGTCTATGGTTCCACCACTGAGTGTCAATATATCTCTGTATATAAAGGTGATCCAGTGAGGGAAAAAAATACTTCATGTGCAAACGGAGATTCCACTTTACCATTAAACACTCTCGTAGCCCAACGGGCCTGCATCTCAGACAGTGGGGTTATAGATCCGAGGCCGTGGATGAAGCCCACCACTGCCAGAGTAGGCTGGGTCAGTGCAGGAGGGAACACATGCTTGTAGAGACGCAGCCTGTAACCAGATTTAGCCTGCAGAGCTGAGGGCAGGAAGGGGAAGCCATAGTTGTACCCTGTGGCAAACACCACTACATCCACCTGTGTGACACACAATCACAGCTCAATGATTAGAGGAATGTCAATATCTGATCATTTTGCACATTTATATGATTTAATCACTGTTTATTGATCAAGTTTAGGGGGGAAAAAAAGTCTAAATATGTGTGCTCTTGTATCATATCCTTTTTTATATAATACAGACCTGATATTGTTATGGCTTCAGCGATGTTACTATATTAATAATACTGTACTACACACCTTGTCTATGATGCTCCCATCGTCAAAGACCACACTGGACCCACAGAACTCCTTCACGTTTGGCTTTACCTGAAGGCGACCTGAGATGATCCGAGCTGGCAGGTCGTCATTCACTACAGCATTCTGCGCAAAAATCCTATCAACAAAACATCAGAGCGGCATAAGTAACCCATGGATACCATACGAGGAGTTACCCGGAGGCACATAAACATTGAAGGGCTTATATGATATTATTTCAGCAAATAATGACACACGTCAGGATTTGTATGAATCACATTCAATGTGACTAAACAATCCACTATAAGAATAGTTGCTCGTCTACAAACTCCATGACGATGCATCAAGAATGTAGATTTTTCTTCAGTAATGTAACTAGACTGAAAATACAAATAAGACACATGACGTAAGTGAGACGACAGGCGTTATTATTTACAGAGCACTTTGTTCAGATACATTATTGAAGTTGGTGTTACATCAGCTGATTGGCTACCAGCTGACCAAGAACACCCAATTATACTGGTGTAGAGCGCGGCCAGCAGTCACTATGATGCTGCTGCTGCCTTCATGTCAAATCTGTTTGCTGCTGCAGGTGCCTCCATGACCCCAATTTCCTCCACATCTGTTGAAACCCGATCATTTATCATACAGAATCTCTGGATTATTGTACTTCTGACTAAAATATGATTTTGTTACCCATGATTTGGTTTCAGGCCATATAGTCCATGATCAAATACTTTGTTCAGATTCTTCTCCGACATCCTGGTGCTCCACGAGGGGAACATCTTCTGCAGCGTCCTTTCCATCCGTGACGTCCCTAACATGTCTACTGGGAGCCCCCCCTGTCCTACACGGCTCACAACCCATGCACCGCTCCTGATAGAGAGGTATACCTGCATATCAGATTAGAATAGAGGGTAAATATCCATGTCCTTATTATCCTTATTACATTTTCAGCATCACAATTGGCGGGGCTAGCTGTGGCTCAGCTAGAGTGGTCGTCCACCGGTCGGAGGGCAAGGGGTTCGATCCCCGGCCCCTGCGGTCAACATGTCAAAGAGTCCTTGGGCAAGATACTAAACCCCAAATTGCTCCCGTGTGTGAGTGTGTGTGAATGGTTATCACTGATGAGCAGGTGGCACCTTGTACGGTAGTCTCTGACTCTGTATGAATGTGTGTGAATAGGTGAATGCTGACATGTGCTGTAAAGCGCTTTGAGTGATCGCAAAGATTGGAAAAGCGCTATATAAATGCAGTCCATTTACAATCAGTTAAAAGCACTATTAATTATGCATACTACAATACAGAAATGTAGTATGTATTTAGTATTGTACCTTCTCAGCAACTCTACTGATATCCACAGCAATATCACCTCCAGAACTCCCAATCCCAATCACCACCACTCTTTTTCCCTCCATACCCTCAGCGTTGCAATATTCCCAGCTGTGGAAATATCTGCCTTCAAAGCGTTCGATACCTGAAGCAGGAAATCAAGGAATAAATCAATTAATCATTCCACAACATACTTAATGCACAATTACTGGAGGATAACTGATTTGTCAGATGTGAGACTGCGACACGAACGTTACTAACGTTATAAACTATAATATTAGGTGTGGTTTAGTTACAGTTGAGATGTTGCAAAGCAGTTTAAATACCATGCGTTTATGTAAGGATGATAAACAGTAGTGGGTGTTGGTTAATATTGGTTTTGATAGACAAGATGGACCAGTTCCAAGTTTTCTCGTGCAGTATTATGAACCAAGGAAAATGAATGAAAGTATTCCTGCTACCTGGGAAGTCTCTGAGTGGCAGGTGAGGGTGGGTGAAGTGTCCGGTACAAACTATCACTGCATCAAAAACATGAGTCTCCCTCTGATCCTCTCTGCTCTCGGTCTCCACCTCCCACCGGCCGGTTTCTGCAAAATCCGGGGTCTGTCTCACGCTCACCACGGACGTCTGAGACACAAACGCAACACGGCACATGCACAGAATATATGGGTGAACAATTTTCTATGTGGCAATCCTCCTGATGGCTTGAGGCTCACACTTTCATACTGAACATTGCACAAGAGCACATTTCAACAAGGCAATTCAAAGTACTTGACACAAAACTTTAAAAGCATCGAGACAAAGTGCAAAAGAAGCACATTATGAAAAAGACATTTAGATACAGTTAAACATTGAAAAGAGAAACACGCTAAAATAGAATAAGAAAAACAAAAGTTGCAGTGCAGTGAAAGAAATGAATAATATTTTTGATCAAATAAAAGGCAGTGGCAAACAGAAAAGTCTTCAGCCTTGATTTTAAAGAAGTGAGAGTTACAGGTAAGTCTGCAGTTAACCGAGTGATGAAGCCTTTGTTTTTGCCTTAATTTAAATGATACAACCCGAGTGCCATTTGGAACCAGTTTGTGCTGTTCAGTTGTTTAATGGAGATTTCAAGCAATGATAGTCCTCTCCTTAAGTCAGGAAGTATCTAGTGATCTGGCATCTCTGTGGGCAGCGTACTTTGGATGATGCAGCCTCTGAACTGGAACACTCCTACTACGATAGACCACTAACCTGGTAGCGTATGTGCGGCTGCAGTTTGAAGGCCTGAGAGTAGAGACGCAGATATTGCAGCATCTCGGAGTGGTGCATGCTGTTGGGGAACTCCGCCGGAGGAGGGAAGTCACTGAAGGCCATCCTCTCTTTTGAGCTGTTGATGACTACCGACCGATAGATGTTGGCACGTCCAGGCTCTGGGTTGTCCTAAAGACAGACGATGTGATAATAGAGGTAAATCTGGACAGAGTTCACATTATTAACTTTGCTGTCATGACTTTGGCGCCTTCATATGAAACTATAATAGAAGCCTCAAATACAGTGTGTTCGTCATTTATAAAGAAAACACATGAGCATGAGGGCAAATCTCACTGAAGTTTAAGCTATCAAAATGATCCCATGATTATTAGCCTGTAGAACACTTAGCTAATACTGTAGATATGATCCTCACCTTATATCTCCATAGACCCCCAATGTCATGGCTGCTCTCAAAGCAGGTGGGCTCCAGACCTTCATCCAAACAGGCTTTGATGCTGGTCAGACCAGAAAGCCCTGCGCCGATCACTGCCACCTTCTGAACCATGCTGGAGAGGAAACACGACTGACAGCAATGGGAACTCTGATCTTACCCAGAGGCTGGAGCTGAATTATTAAGAAAGGAGGAGGTGTGTCTGTGTGGATTTGTAATGTAATGTGTAGCGTGTTAATCTTGTGTGTACCCAAGATTAAAGCTCTCATCTTATTTATAAAGATCAATGGCTCTATCCATACCCTTCTTTGGTAAAAACAAAAGTAAAGCTCAATAAACCTTTTTCACAGGAGAAGTTTTACACTGGTGCTACACATAACAGCAATTCCTGCACCTTATTGCATTTATTACTGGAACATCCTTGATGTTGTTAGTCCCACTTTTTCCCCCCTGCAATGCTAGTAAAAAATGTCTGCTGTGAAACAGGTCTATTTATCTGACCTGAACTTTTAAAACACTTGCTACACCATATTCCCCATTTATATACCGTATGTACCCTCTAACACCACTGATTGTAATTACTTACATACAATAGATAAAGGAAATGCAGTCATCCCAGACGCTGATGAACGATTAACACTTAGTCCTCTTAAAGTTTGTATATGTAGCTCAACACTCCCATGTGGAGTGCCACTCACAACGTCTAAGCCTGTCAAAGAAAGTGAAACATTCCAGGAAAGGTGTGGGGAGAACTGTGTTCTTGTCTGAACTCGCACACTGCTTTAATCCTGAGCATGAAGCAGTAATCTGATGAAATTAGGGCTAAAGTAATTGGCTTCCGTGGACAGCTAAAGAGAATTTTAGCCACTTTTTAATCGTCTACATCAGGGGTGTCAAACTCAAATACACAGTGGGCCAAAATTTAAAAAATCGCTACAAGTCGAGGGCCGGACTGGTTCAATGTTTATTGCAAAACTTATTTAAATGTGATGTTAACATTGCTCCGTCACTACTGGATGTATAGATAAGCAACAAGTTCACTATTGTCGTGTTCAAAATCTTCGAGAAAAGCAGTAAGGACTTCTGGTCGAATGAGGTTATATTAAAGTTGTTTTATTTAGTATTAAGTTGTGATGAGAGTATATCTCGGCCGAGATTTCTGAAAGTCGCGGTCCACAGTCCACAAAGCAGAGCGATGTAGTTATCTGTCTCTCGCTTGTTTCAGAACCCCCAATTCAAGTTTTGTGCACAGTGATATACTTTCTTTGTTAGAGGCGCTGCCTCTCACTCATTGGTTAGTAAATGTAAACTATGTAACATGATCTTCTTTGTTGGTTTCTGGTTGGTGCACAGGCGTGTCCAAGCCTCTTGGCAACACGAGTCCCTCCTTTGGCAGTAGGCTCATCATGCTGTTGTAAACCTGAGTTGTAGCTTTGTCTTGTAACCCCCCTATTTACACAAGACTATGCGTACCTTTTTATACAACAGTTTCCACGAGTACTTTTTCTTATCATTTGGTTACATGAGTTCACACATAAAATATATATAAAAAAGAATATAAAATATAAAAGAAATATGAGACTAAAAACATTTCCTTCAGTGTATTAACTTATAATGCGCATTTCTGTAAACCTTTCAATGTCTGCATATTTCAGACGTTTTTAGTAACAGCAGCATTTCATTCACAATTTTAGGTATGAGCAAACTTATTAATAATGGTTCTTCAGTGAGCATATGTAAAACTAGCTAGATGTAATAATCACACTTCAACACTATATCAACTTAAAAGGTAAGGATAAGTTAATGCTGTGTTCACAACTTGTTTCCACTGCTCAGAATTGGCCAAAATGAGTTATTGTAGGTTCGAAGTTGTGGCAGAAAAACCAACACATTTGCAATTTAGCTATGCCTAGAGCCTTAGCAGTACTAAAGTTTAAATGTATGTCTTGAAGATGGCATCAGGGGGAAGCTTGACAGTATCCAAGCTATAAAAAGGTACAGGACACACCATCATGACATCGCACATTATTTGGAAAAAAGCGAATCACCAAATTAACAGTGTTTTCATGTAGACTCTACATCAGACATGCCCAAAGTCCGGCCCCCGGGCCAAATGCGGCCCGTGTTCATATTTCCACTGGCGCGAAGCCTCTGTCATAAAATCAATAATATGTGGCCCGCCAGTACTGTTGTCCACAGTATAAAATACACGCGTAAAAAAAGCAATTTTATATTTCACCACAGGATGGCAGTAAACTTGTGGCCGAACTCTTGCGACCCCGTTTTGCGCTTGATCTGTTTTTTGCCCATTTCTAAAATGGCAACTGGAAGTAAGAAAAGGAAAGTTGACAGCGAGGGCCGCCGTTTCCAGGACAAGTGGAAATCTGAATATTTTTTCACTGAGTTTGGAAACAACTGTGTCTGCGTAATTTGCCAAGAGACTGTGGCTGTGTTCAAGGAGTTCAATATAAAGAGGCACTACCAGACGAAACATGCTAATTACGACAAGCTAACTGGGAACGAACGCCGTGAAAAATTGAAGCAACCGGAAGCTGGTTTAACAGCACAGCGACACTTTTTCACAAGAGCCAGTGAGTCGGATGAAAATGCCACAAAGGCAAGTTATGAGGTGGCAACGCTGATTGCCAAGCACTGCAAACCTTTTACTGAGGGTGAATTTATTAAAGACTGTGTGATGAAAATGGTGGAGAACATTTGTCCTGAGAAAAAGCAACAGTTCGCCAATGTTTGCCTGGCTCGTAGCACTGTGTCACGAAGGATTGAAGAAGTTTCATCTGATATTAAGAGACAGTTGGAGGCAAAAGGAGTGGAGTTTGAATTTTTTTCGTTAGCCTGCGACGAAAGCACGGATGCTTCCGACACTGCTCAGTTACTGATTTTTTTGAGAGGAGTGGACAGTGAAATGAACGTGCGTGAAGAGCTACTTGACCTCCAGAGTCTTAAGGACCAAACAAGAGGGAAAGATTTATTTGCTGCTGTTTGTTCCGCCGTAGATGACATAAAACTACAGTGGAATAAAATCACGGGGATTATTACGGATGGCGCACCTGCCATGGTTGGCGAGCACAGTGGATTATCAACCCTAGTGTGTAACAAAGTTAGCGAAGAAGGAGGTTAAGCTATAAAACTCCATTGCATTATTCACCAACAAGTTCTATGTGCCAAACATCTGAAATATGATCACGTTATGAAACCGGTGATAAAGGCTATTAATTATATTCGCTCCAAAGCCCTGTGCCACCGCCAGTTTCAGCAATTTCTACTGGATATCCACGCTGAATACGGAGATGTTGTGTATCACACTGATGTAAGATGGCTCAGTCGGGGGTCTGCACTGCAGCGTTTCTACTCCCTTAAAGAGGAAATTGGACAATTCTTGGCAAAAAAGGGACAACCGATGCCAGAACTAACCGATCCTGTTTGGCTGGCTGATTTTGGATTTTTAGTTGACATAACCCGACATCTGAACACCCTGAACACGAGCCTTCAGGGGCAAAATGCAGTGATAAGCCAACTGTATTCACATATCAAAGCCTTTCGGACCAAGCTGCTACTTTTCCAAAGCCACCTGTCACAAACGCAACCCAATACCACACATTTCCAATCTCTGCAAGAAATAATGACCCGTTTTCCAGCGCACAATATCAGCGCGCAAATGAGGAGGTATGCTGCAAACATCTCATCTCTGGCTGAGGAGTTTCAACAGCGTTTCAGGGATTTTGCAACGATTGAAAAGGAGATCACGCTTTTTTCCTCTCCTTTTTCCGTGGATCCCAGTGACGTTCCAGCCCACCTGCAGTTGGAGCTCATTGAGCTGCAGTGTGACACGGAGTGTTGCAGCCGGCACCAACAACTCCCTCTTGTCAACTTTTACCAGCAGCTGGATAAAGACAGGTTCCAAGAGATTCGAACATTTGCTAAGAAAATGTTGAGCTTGTTTGGCTCGACATACTTGTGCGAGAAGACATTCTCAGTTATGAACATGAATAAGAACCGTGTGAGGACAAGACTAAGTGACTCCCACCTGCGTGACATCTTGCGCATTAAAACCACCGCTTTTGAGCCAGACCTGTCCCATTTACTGCAGTCGAGATCTCAGTATCACCCTTCGCATTAATGCAAACATGTTATTTGTTGATTCTTTGTTTATTTGTTTGAGTTTGAGTCAAATTTCATAAAATACTTTATTTGCATTTAATTTATTTTTATTTTAACCTTCATTTATCCAGGTCAGGCAGTTATCAGATCTACCTAGCAGCAGACAGCATAGTAAAACAAAGCAAAATAAAAGGAAATACAAAAAAGCATTCCCCTCGTCGGTAGCATGTAAAATTCATGCTGGCCCGTATGACAATTTTTTTACGTCAATGTGGCCCCTGAGCCAAAAAGTTTGGGCACCCCTGCTCTACATGAAAACACTGTTAATCATCCAAATAAAAAACCCAAACAAAAAACTAATTTGCCTTATCTACAGAAATGCGCATTATAGTTAATACACTGAAGGAAAATGTCTTTAGTCTCATATATCTTTTATATTTTATATTCTTTTATGTGTGAACTCATGTAACCAAATGATAAGAAAAGTACTAGTGGACACTGTTGTATAAAAAGGTGCATAGCCTTGTGTGAATAGGGAGGATACAAGACAAAGCTACAACTCAGGGTTACAACAGCATGATGCGCCTACTGCCAAAGGAGGGACTCGTGTTGCCAAGAGGTGTGGACATGTGCGCCAACCAGAAACCAACAAAGAAGATCATGTAACATTGTTTACGCTTACTAACCAATGAGTGAGAGGCAGCGCCTCTAACAAAGAAGGTATAACACTTGGCACAAAGTTTGAATTGGGGGTTCTGAGACAAGCGAGAGACAGATAACTACATTGCTCTGCTTTGTGGACTGTGGACCGCGACTTTCAGAAACCTCGGCCGAGATATACTCTCATCACAACTGTATACTAAATAAAACAACTTTACTATAACCTCATTCGACCAGAAGTCCTTACTGCTTTTCTCGAAGATTTTGAACACGACGAGGTGAACAGGCTTCCTTTTCAGAGCCCTTCTTCCAAATCAATAAAGCACATCTCTTGACATTATGATGATCTAGCTTGATGATCCGGTTCTCTCTTTAGTCTCCCTCCCGACACATGACAGAACGTATATTATAAGCCTATCGCTTATAGTTTGTCAATTCATTATGTTCAAAAAACCAAAGAGGAAGTAATACACTTATCCGGTATCTACTCTGTAAATCAAAAACCTGGATGGTGTGAAGATCTGGCCTTCAGTCTCACCTTTGTCATCTTGATATTAAAAGATAAATGATTAAAAAAAGTTCTACAGTGGGGATTGGCAAATAGTACGGGAGGTGGGGGGTACTGTACAGTGGGTTTCAGCTGCGACGGAAAACAACACTATAAGAGCGGTGAGAGTGAACCAAAACAATAAAGTTGCAGCCAGATAGCTAAACAATGAGCTGAAATTTATTATGAAGCTCTATAAAGCAGAATGGGGACGGACGGACGGACACACACACACACACACACACACACGCACACGCACGCACACACATAAAAAGTTCTTCATGAATCAGTAAGCCAAATTTATGGTTTGCTACAAGCTACAGGATGGTAGTATGCAGGTTTCTCTGACCTTTGAAACGGTCACTTATCAAAAGAGTGTAAAATACTTTCGCAATTTTATAACCACATTATTGAATGTACCACATTTGTACACCACATTAAATGTGTGAGGCTGTCTCTTACTCTGCATGCCAAACACAAAAGAAAAAGAAATATATTAAAAATATACAAGTACATAATTACAATTCATGACTTCTAAAATTCCCAGACCTGTGTACTATTTATCTTTCACAGCATCTTGGATAATTTTGGATTTTAAAAAGGTGGATCTATGATCAATGTCTTCTTACATTTTACATCATATACGATTTTGGATCATATGTTACAAACTGGACCCAGATTTCATCATGTTACTGTGGTTAACCAGTGAACCAGCAGTCCATCAGGAAAATCTTGCACCTGTTCAGAATCTCAGCTGCACCCTGCAGCACTGGAATAATCTCATTTTTAGACAAGACAGCCACTGTTACAGTTCCTCCAAACAAGAGCAGCCAGGGAGAAAGTAGGACAGGTGGCCTGCTCTCCGGCACCACTCTGGTTCTGAAAGGCTGAGCCACCCGGTCCCACTGAGTGAGGATAGCCTGACGGGCTCCGGCCCACTGTCCAGGCCCCGTGAGACGATACTGGTATGGAGTGCAGGGACCGAAGTAGACTCTCACCCAGAGCACAGGATCTCTCAGGAGTAGTCTCAGGAAGTTTGGTCGAACGCTCACCTGTGATTGGAAGTCTATCATGATGGCTGTGTCTTGCACATACAGTAAAAATGGGAACACAATTTCATATTGAGCTGAACTGAACTGACCTCCTCTGCCATGAAATCTAGGTAAGGTATGTAATCTACCTGGAGTTCCCCCTTTTGTGAGCAGGGATAGCTGGGAAAAAGGTAGATTTGTTCAAATGTCATTTTTAACACGAAGATATTTGACAAGAAAATTCTGCTTTCAACAGGAAGAACAGGAATGATCTGCCTTTACCATTGAAAGGGAATCAATGTGAAGATGAAATTTACCTTTTTATGTTTCTCTTCCTCTCAGACTCAATGACTTCCAGCATTTTCTCCCTAGCTGGAAGACGGCTCGAGCCTTGAAGATAAAAACCCACCAACTTACACATTTTGCTTCTCAGTCCATAGTGTGCGTGTGTTCATTTTAAGCTCACAATTGTTTACCGGTAAAGACCTTGACAGCCCACCGAGCCTGCATTTCCACAACAGGCATGATTGGTCCTTTTGTCTGGAAAAGACCCAAGATGGCCAGTGTGGGTTGTAACAGAGAAGGAGGAAACAGTGTCCTGAAATAAAAATAAAAAAAACTGTAAAGGTAATCCTTTGAAATGCTGTTATAATATAAAAATAATATAGGCTAGTCCTAACATAATAAAAATACTGCTACATTTCTTTTTATAGGTTGCATGTTACCTTCTTGAGTATCAGCCTTCAATCAGCTAGTTCAATAAGTAATTCTAATTATTGGTTATCATACATTTAATTTAGTTTTTACTAAAAACTTTATAAAATGTCATTTTAAAACAGCACAATTGAATGTATTTTTGGACTCAGTAAAAAACTAAATGTACGTACCGTAATTTCCGGACTATTCAGCGCATCTGAATGTCAGCCGCACCCACTGAATTTTTAAAAAATATGTATTTTGTACATAAATAAGCCGCACATGTCTATAAGCCGCAGGTGCCTACCGGTACATTGAAACAAATGAACTTTACACAGGCTTTAACGAAACACAGCTTGGAACAAAAATAAATAGGCTTTTAAACGCCTTCAACTTGAAAGCTGCATCATATGCCTTTCTCCGTGTCTGATGATGAGGGTGACAACATGACCGTAATCAGAATCATGACCATTCATAATGTCCGCTGTTCATAATGTCCGCTGTTCATAATGTCCGCTGCTGAAGACATTCCAAGAACTAATAATGCAATTGAAGGTTGGCATAATGTTTTTAGAGGTTCATTTGGTACACTGAATGAAACACCGAGAAATTTCGTAAAAAAGTTAATTACCGTAATGAATGGGAAGTTTGAGCACGCCCGATTTACGTCACATTTGGCGACATGAAGCTTGTGAAAGCGGGAAAAATCCATAAATTAGCCGCGTCATTGTATAAACCGCGAGGTTCAAAGTGTGGGAAAAAAGTAGCGGCTTGTAGTCCGGAAATTACGGTATACAATTTTGGCTAAATATAGTTGAAAAGGCATTTCAACAAAACTATTAAAAGGAATAGTTTGACATTTTGGGAAATGCTTTCTTGACGAGAGTTTGATAAGAAGATTGTTACTGCTCTCGGTATGAAAAGAGATATCTGATATCTTCTCATCTAACTGATAAATATATGACATTTACAACCTTTGTAAATCAGGGCCTGACTTTCTTATTACGTAATGTGGATTTACAATCTACTTTAGTTACAAAATAAAATAATAAAATCAGCCCTAGCTATATAAATACTCTATCTACCATATACTTACTTGTACAATGTCAGCTCTCCATGAGGCCCATCAGATAAAGCTGGAGGCAGAAATGGAAAGTTTCCATTATATCCTGTACAGAAGACCACATTGTCAATGTTCTCCTCCACAGAGCCATCTTCAAATACAACTCCGGAGTCCTTGAATCCTTTCAGATTGGGTTTCATTGCTAGCGCTCCCACAAGGATTCGACCAGGAAGGTCATCATTGATCAAAGGCTTTTTGTCCAAAAGTCTTGGAAAGAAAGAAAATGATAGCAGTCAACCAAACCCATTTTACTACAAAAATGACATCACCATGACACCATGCTCATGAGACAGAGAGGAACAGACATCATCCAGGTCAAAATGTGTCACCTGTGCGTGGGCTTCAGGCCATACAGTCTGTGGTCATATTTGTGATTCAGTGTTCTCTCTGCTGCCCAGTTAACCAGATTCTTGGGAAGAAGCAGTTCGAGCATGTTGTTGAGTCTGGTGATAACTGTCATGTCTAGGGGAAGACCATTACTGGACATCTTGCCAATCACCCAGGCCCCCTGGCGTGTGCTGAGAAATGTCTGTCAGAGAGCGTAAAAAGACTGGATGTGAATACATGGGTCATATATTCTGTTGGCGTAACAATGTACAGTGCAATGCAAGTATCGGACACATTGTTTTCATCGGTCCCCTGGTTCTCTGGCTAACAACAGTGAAGCTTTTATTTTCTTCGGTCTTACCTTCTCTGCAGATCTACTGATCTCCACTGCAATATCTCCTCCAGAATTGCCAATGCCAACCACCACCACCCTCTTTCCTCTGCAGGCATCTGCATCTTTGTAATCCCAGCTGTGAAAACACCTGCCAGAAAATGCCTCATATCCTGGAGTAGATACAGATGGTGCAAGAGATCAAAAGAAAACAAGAGTTTCTTGCAAGAATGGGCAGATGTAAAGTAAATGAACCCCATTTCACTCCTCCATCACATTCTGTAAGATGTTTGAAAAGTGTCTATTTGTTTACCGACCTGGAAAGTCTGACAGGGGTAAGGATGGATGGGTGTAGTGGCCCCGACACACAAGAACTGCATCAAAGACGTGTCTCTCCTCCTCTTCATTTCTGTTAATGGTCACTATGTCCCACTGACCCGACACAGAGAAATCCGGCCTTTGTGTAACACTCCTTACCGTGGTCTGAATCATGCATGTCCACATTCACACAACAAATATACATGTATTAATACCTTTGACTTTACATAGCATGTTGTAGACATCTGTGAAAAGACACTGACGCTCCTTGCTAAATGACCTGGAAATGAATGTATCTGAGGAGTTGAAAGTGGTCCGCATAGAGCCTGAAGTACTGCAGCAGCTGGGAGTTGTGCAAGTAGTTGGGATAGTCAGCAGGCATGGGAAAATCGCTGAAACACATCATCTCTTTTGAGGTGTTGACCACCAAGGAGCGATAGATGCTGGATCGCTCTGGCTCAGGTGACTCCTGCGGACACAAACATCACTCTGATAAACATTTGACTGTTTAATCAATAGATTTCATAATCATTGTTGTGCACAAGCTACACCATCTTTGTTCACGTGAGCAATAATTATTCCAGATGAGGTGGGAAGCTCTTTGGCCATACAACATCACAAAACAAATCCTGTACAGGCAGCTGGATTAATATGTGGGATACTCTTTAAAAAAAACAAAAGATGCCCCCACTCACCTTAAATTTCCACAGGCCGCCAATGTCATTACTGCTTTCAAAGCAGACCGGCTCAAGGCCCTCATCAACGCAGATCTTGATACAAGCCAGACCAGAACTGCCTGCTCCAACCACTGCCACACGTCGGACCATTGCTGAGCACGGAGGGGGAAAAAGAGACATGCTAGGCGGCGCTGTGGGGCTGTACGTAGGCACAGCGGTGCTTCTAGCTGAACGCTATGATCACCATGCTCGCAGTATCAGTGACAATGCTAACATGGCGATGTTTGACAGGTAAGATTTACTGATTTTAAAAATGATTGGTTTCGGGCCACTTCCTGAAACCAGCATTGTTAACATAATCAAATGAGGCTAGTTTAGCTTCAGAAAAAAAGTTCTGACAGTTCACATTTATAATTAGCTCTGTAAATATTATCTCAGCATCATACGACTTTATTATTCTAGGATAATCTTTCCAACAGTGCCTCCATACATGATTTAATTAGATTGTGTCCTACTTTATGAAGAAGCTATTCAATAGTGACTCTCTCCGTTTATAATCCGCCCCTCTTCATGAAACACAGTTTCTCGCTGGCAGCATTTGAACTCTGATGGATGTTCAGAATAACACTACAGCACGCAGCAGCATTTAAGTGTCTACTGTAATAGACGCATTAAAAGAGTTGATGAAACAAAGGACGTATCTCATCTCTTCACTTCTACACTCTGGAACAGAGTAAAATAGGGTTGTATTACACAAAGCTGAGCATTTATAACTTCTTATTACTTTACTTTTCTTATTACTTACTGGTAGACCACCACACACTCACCAATTCAGACGGTGAAATTACACTATGTGCAATATCTCTGAGCAATATTTCCTTACTTACTCATCTATTGTTACTATTGTTACTTTTAGCCCAGTATTACTGCATTTGCACTTTACTTAATTATCCACTTAATTTTAGCGTTCACGTATTTTTATTGCATTCTTCTTACCTTTCTGCTGTGACCATGTACATTTCTCTGCTGTGGGACTAATGAAGTATTTCTGATTCTGATTCTGACTAAGATCAGGTAACACTTATTTAAGAACAGCAATGTCAAGTATCTCATTTCAATAAGTAGTTTAACTCGTAGGAATATTTCTGAAAAACATGTATTGTGCATGTCAGGAGAACTATGTGTGGCATTGTATGAAGTCTGAAAACCTGCTCTCACCTTCTCCAGTACAACGATTGCAAGTCTTTGCCATCTGCGATCAAATGGTAAACAGCCTACATTCACAGGAACTGAGCTGTTGCTTATTAACTAATCGGGTGAAGAATATTGCAAGAGGTGGACTTTAACTCTGTTTGCTGGAGGGGAAATAACCCCAAGTGGTGTCGGAGGGAAGAACAAGAAAAAAGAAGGGGAAAGTTAAGCGTTAACGTGCACATCAAACCCATCAAACCACACTAAAGAATAAACAGCTCAATCAAATCATACATTCCTTTACAAATTCGCTTCACTTGTTAGAAACGGATTGTAAAGCCGGGTTCACACTGGAAGCGGAAGCGCTGCTGCCCCCCCCCCGTCCTTTTGGCGCACATGAAAACTGAAATCTGATCAATCATATGTGCGCTTTTAACTTTCCTCACCTCTCTCTCTGCTGTTCTCCTTTCACTTCCCACCACCAACATGATTGCGACTAGTAGGCCCCGCACACGCCACGCACGCACGCACTACTTCGTCATATTTCCAAGTTGATCTTTTTCCACTTAGTAGTGACAAACGTGATCAATGTCTGCACGGTCCAACTTGTGCAAAGGAAACTGACACTTAGCAGTAACCACCATTGGACCAATACGGAGTTGATAGACATTATAATTAGCCAAAGTAAGTGAAGACAACAGTGTAGTTAGACCTGCAGGTTAGACTCAGGTTCACATAGATACAGTATGTGAATGTATAGTAGGCTATTCTAGACGGCTTCATCTTGATTGAGTTTTTTTTTTTT
>CALSBV010011200.1:14243535-14316451 GCA_943590825.1 Bovichtus diacanthus
GTATACCAACAATTATTATTATATTTCAATAGAACTGAACCTAAGACGACAGTCCGATGAGATGTCTAATGTATTAGTTTATTCACACAGTAAAACATTCTTCAACATTCAACGTGCTTTAAAAGTAAAATATGATGTATATAAATCTGGTTAACTTGGTTGTGCTTTAACAATTCAGTAACATTCAAAAGACAACAAAGAAATTACAAAATAATAAAAAGAGAGGTTCAGCTAATTCATCTTCTGCCAATTAAGTTCACTATGCAAACATTTGCAAAAACTGTTTACGTTCACTTCCAACTTTAAGTAATTTTGAATCAGTATGGATTTTTCAATATTGGCTGGGATACCGCAAAGAATGGTTATTGTAGGGAAATGCTGACAGCAATCATTAGCAGTGAACGTTTTTGTTCAATGTAAACAGTTGTGTCGATACACAATGTGAACCAGTTACATTTCCATATTTTCTTGATTTAAAATAGTTAGCATATAAACATCACTTTTTTAAGGAAAAAGCTTAGGCATTTAAGTATACTAAATGTATAGATACAGTTATACCTCTAGAAGTAATCAGCAGCTCAGACAGTGACTCCGATTATCATTCCCATATTTCTGAAGGCACATAGAAACGAAGATAGTATGTGGTCTGCATGTTTTACATTGATTGATGCAGCATGTTCAGACTGTTTGTGGACGGAGGTTGGACAGCAGGGTGGGGAAGGCGGTTGGGTTGCGCACATGGAAGTAGTAGGCAGCAGCTCCGCCAGCCATGACAGTCAGGCTCAGCTTAATCAGGGGGCCAGTGATGGAGGCCTCTTTCGGCTCCAGCTGGAAGAGATGGTAAACAGTACTAAATGTTCAGATAAGTTGGGACAAAGGGACAGGTTCATTATACATATATTCATTTCACAGGAAGCTTATAGAATGTAGAAGAAACAGTGTTCATTTCAGACCTGTCTAGTTTTTAGGGGCTGGTACACGCGGTCAAACTGGGTTAAGATTGTTCTGCGGGCTCCCTCCCATTTCCCTGGTCCCATCAAGCGGTACTGGTAGGATGTGACAGGTCCCCACAGAACCTTTTTAAACATTGGGTAGTCTGTGAAGAAGAGCCAGAGGAGACTTGGTCGCACCCCAATCTCTCCTGCTATCTCATCCATGTAGGAAACGAAGTCCACTTGCAGAGGCGTCAAATTTGACACAATGTAGCTGTGGAGCGGATACATCCGAAATGAATGAAGGAACTCAATATGAATATAAAATATAGCATTCGTTGTCTGCACTCAAATAGTTTTTTACTATCCATGAATAAAATAATTTAATTTGAAGAACATTATTACTGCAAAACTTTCTTTTTTTTTTTAAATATGCCGATTTTAAAATGCAAATTTTTCTAATCCATTCGCTAGGGATACAACAGAAGGAGGGGAAATGTTGTTTGCAACAAATAATCAAGCAAAGGAATATTTGGGAGTTTTACTTTTTCTCGATATCCTTGGTGTCATTCTCAACAGCCTTTATCATGGCCTGGTTTGAGGGCAGCTTTTTATGTCCTGAAGAGCAAAAGACAGAAAACAGACAGAGGTAAATGGACTGCTTGGAAAGTATCTAGACTAGTGGTAGGTGATAAACTAGACACGCAGCCTTACCTTTGAAGACGCGTGCGACCCAGCGGGCCTGCATTTCAGCCTGGGCCATGATTGCTCCAAGGGCATGGATGAAACCCACGATAGCCAGAGTGGGATGCTCCAGGTTGGGAGGAAAGACGTGCTTGTACAGACCCAGGCGGTGCCCGGACTTGTACATAGCACTACTTGGCAAGTAAGGGAAATCATAGCTGTAACCTGTGGCGAACACAATTATATCAACCTGTAAAGAGGAAGAGAAAAGTTAGGGATAAGCTCAAATTGTGCTTGAAATTAAGAAATAAAGTATGCTTGGAAACAAAGTTCTCAAACGTTTTCCACAGCACTGCCATCATCAAACACCACGGAGGAGCCACGGATCTCCTTCACATTTGGCTTGACAATGACCGACCCAGACAAAATCTTTAAAGGCAGATCATCGTTGATCACTGGGATCTGAGCGAAGAGTCTGAGGAGGCAGCAGAAAAAGGAAGCATGGATAACGAGGGAGATACTGTAAAATAAATACTATACATCCACAGATTCAGCACGTTTGTCTTCATTAGGCAAGTTGTAATGCTTAAATGTGATTGTATTGCCTGCAGACTTCAGCAACTGAATGTGAGGAACTTTATGCAGAGTAATCATTTTGTGTCGTCCTGACAGCACCTACCTGTGTGTGGGTTTGAGGGCATACATGGTGTGGTCATACATGGCGTTGAGTTTCTTCTCACCCAGCCAGTTAAGGATGTTGATAGGCAACAGCTGGAAGAGGATGTGGACAAAGCGCGTGTTGTACTTCATGTCCACTGGCAGGCCGTTGTCCGAAACCTGACGTATGACCCAGGCACCACGACGAGTGCTCAGATGCACCTGCACAACGAGAGCAATAGTCAGACATGCACAAACGATCTTGAAGGAGAAGGGACACAAGAGCAATCAGAAGAGACTCCCCAACCTGCTGTGCCACTCTGCTGCTCTCCACAGCGATGTCACCTCCGGAATTACCGATGCCGATGACCACCACCCTTTTCTCAAACATGTCTTCAGGCCCCTTGTAGTCCCAGCTGTGCAAGTATTTTCCTTTAAATGTCTCAATACCTGCAACGCAGCAGAAGTATGCCTTCATATGTTGTGTTCAACAAATGTTGGTATCTTGTGCCAACAGAAGTGAAAAACAACACGATCCTGCAATGGCGCTGGTGTTTTGACTTCATTTAAGATGCATGTAAAAACCTGTCTTCACCTGGGAAGTCTTTCAACGGCAAGTTAGGGTAGGTGTAGTGACCAGAGCAGCAAATGACTGCATCAAAGACATGCCTCTCCTCCTCTCCATCTTTATTCTCTGTCACCACTTCCCACTGAGCAGTGCGAGAAAAGTCCGGTCTTTGACTGATATTCTTCACTGAAGTCTAAAATACATTAAAGAAAATGACACACAGAAATTAGTTTGCATATATAGATTAAAACAGCAGCGAAAAATATTTAAAGAACCAGATACTCATTTATGTTCTTTAGTTTCTTGTTACCTGGAAGCGAATGTGTTGCAGCAGTTTAAAGTGTTCTGCATACATCCTGAAGTATTTCAGGATTTTAGAGTGGTGCATGTAGTTGGGGTAATCAGCAGGGATGGGGAAGTCACTGTAGCACATCATCTCCTTGGAGATGTTGATGGTGAGGGAACGGTAGATGCTGGCCCTGTTTGGCTCCGACACTTCCTGCAGAGAAGAGGTTTCAAATGACAGAAAAAGTGCTGAAAAAAACAAACTGTGGTGAGATCGTACAGAAATGTCACCCGGTGTAACTTGAATAGCTTGGGGCATAAACACACAATGATTGCAATGCCTTGCCTTGAACTTCCACAGTCCTCCCATGTCATCGCTGCTTTCAAAGCAGGTGGGCACCATGCCCTCATCCAGACAGGCCTTTAGGCTGGTCAGACCAGAGGGTCCGGCCCCGATCACTGCTACTCTGTGTACCATGATGGAGCTGCACGAAGGAAAGGGAGAAAAAAAAGATGTATTTTTTTTTTTACTCATCTGTGTCATTAGATTTAAGTACATCATTCAAAATGTGTAACATCCAGTCCCACCCATTTTCATATAATAGTTCAGTAATATGAGTATAGTATAGTATATGAGAATTCCAATAATTATACACAGGTTTAGTGCACGTCTCGTCTTGCTCTACCTGAAAGCCTCAAAGCTCAGTTTCATTGCAAGCATATTTAAAATGCTCCTGAGTCCTTTATCTAGTCTACAGTAGGTCGATCAGATATCGTAACATATTTGCACTAGCTCTGAATCCAATTTGCATGAGGTTACATAATGGCTTTGAAAATATTTCTGATTGAATACGGCATAATGCAATATTACTGTTACTTATGCACCGACTTAATCAATCCATGCATATGAATAGGCAACATAACGCATCTCACTAAAATGTTACCAACTTACTCAACAATGGCACTAAAAATAACTTTCTGCAGTAAAATATACCAGAACTAGAAGTGCATCAGCTCTCTTTCTTACCTTACTTCTTGCGTGTTGGTTTCTTGGGAATGTCAAATGTGAGAAGTAATACCCGAGCACTTTTATAGTGAGACGGTGACTGAAGACGCAGTCTTTTCATCTAGGTTCTCTAATCCTGCCCACTTCCAAGTTAAGTTGTTTACCCAAATCCCAGTCTGCCTGTCCTGTGTCCTGTCCTGTCAAAATATTATGATAGTGTCAGATTTGTTCCGCATTTAATAGAAAATCATTACAATCAAATCATTCAAGTACAGTACAACCCCTCAGGGAATAAGAGCAGCACATTAAAATCCACTGAACATAACACAGTGTAATCACATGACCATACAGGCATATTTATATACATTAAGAATAAGGTCTATACAGGAAACACACAATATTATTTATATTATATAGCAGGCAAAACTGAGTGCAGAGAAAGAAATTAGAGCTGGCTTCATGTTCGACTATGTGCAGGAACAGATGTGACATTTGCTGACAATCTTTGAGAGCTGAATAAACAAACAAAACGCTTTGTGTTTATGGTGGCGAAGTAAACAGATGACATGTGGAATGTGGAAAATCTACTTAGTATTCATCGTGATAAACAGATTTTTCTTAGGTTTCGGCATCACCGCAATATTAACATGTAAAACAAATAAACAAAAAAAAATAATCATAAAAAATTATTTGGTCACAAAGTTCTCTGTCCAGCATATTTAGATTTGCGGGGAAAAAAATGCTAATAAAAAGTAAAAAGAATGAAAGCTACCATCTCACTCGCTGGTCAATTTATTGCCGCACTGGGAAGATCGTTGGTCAATTATTGCAGAGAGAGGGCACAGCATGTAAGCCTATATATAAATATACAAGTCTATAATGGGGCACCTGCATACCAGGGAGCAGCCTGTTAAATTAAGTTACTTCATAAAAATGGTCCAACAATAGTTCATACATTTACACATAAATCATATGTCCACAGATCTCATCATAGTCCTAATCAATGTACACATTATAACAGAGCAACACACAGAGAAATTAGGGTGCACTTGTTCTGGTTTCTGGCAGTGCCCAGATGTGTGTGTTCAGTGAGCGAGAAAGAGCCAGCTGTTATGCAACTTATTAAAAGTTCTGCTTTCCCCTGACAGAGTGGTCGGTATCATCCCAGGAGACCTGTGCGCATTCGCTGCTCGCGACTTACGGGTCAGCGGTTTCTGTGGCGGTGCTAACGTCAAACGCTCATCTGTGTTACAACATCTTGACTGCTCGCGTCATTTAAAGTTTAACATTAATGTCATTCAATCGGCTTCCAGTGAGTCAGCGTGTTGATATGAATTAATCATCAAACATGATGTTTCTGAGACACAAGCACGCACCAAAAGACGCCCTCAGGACCAGACAAAGACAGTCGGTCAATGTGAGGATTTACCCCCCAGCATACAAAGTGCAGTAGATGCTGACCCACGGGTTCAGCAGGTCAAAGTCACTCCATCATCCAATATGAACGGTGGGAAGATCTGCGACAGTTCAAGACTTGGCTGTTAATCCCTCTACAAATTATTGACTTTGTGAATCTTTACGAGTCAATGGGAAATTTAAAACATTATGGAAACATGCGACTAAAGATTAAAGCCACGTGAACTCTACCCCCAGTAATTAGTGGATATGAAAATTTGGCAAGAATTCTCTTTACATTCACGTACATTTTCACAAAGCTTAGATTTGACAGTATGTCGCATGGAACGGACATTGAAATGTGCCGTGGCAAGGCACCCTGTATGTATACACTGTCGCTTCATTCATTCCAATCATGGAGTAGGTTACAAAACTTAACCTTCAAACTGTGTTTTCTGGTCTAAGAACCCAGGCTCTACACCGGGTTATTGCACATCAAATTAAACAGTTAAGACATCCTCACTCACCCAAACTGGTTGCCAATATAAAACTATGTGCTGCCACGCCGCTGCTGGAAAGTGACGTGCGTAGTTACCCATTATGTCTAACTTAATGAATAAATGTGGTCTTATCCTAGATATACTAGAATCATTACAGTGTTTGCAAAGACGGTGTCTTCAGTAGCGTTTTCACAGTGCAGCATTCTAGCAAGCTCTCATTCATCACCTGAATGGACCCATAGGGAATTATTCTAAAGTGCCCCTCATCCCCTCTAACAAATGTTTTTTTCATTTATTTATTATTTTTTTTTAAATCACCTACATGACCTTAACTAACCCGTCCTCGGGCAGAGCCAGGGATCAATTGATGGCTATAAACTTTTATATACATTAATACATTTCAAGTTTTTGAATTCACTATTGTCAAATGTATTGTACATCCTCATCACACCATTTAAAACAGTCAGTGTCTAGAGAAGAGGGTTCCCTCACACTTCTTCTGACTTCGAATAACATGCGTTGAAAAATGATATTTTTTGTCCTTAAACCCACAAATCAGGAACATTTTATTTTCCCTGTTAAAAGGGGAAACATTGTAATATTTAAAGAGCTAGATAATTTTTTTTTTAAAAAGACTGTAATTTGGTGTTGAAATGCTAAAGCAAATATAGATTTCTGATATTACTTTATACTCTGATAAAAAAAAAATTCTGCAAGTGATAAATATTAATGTGCATCACATGGAAATAATAAGGTTATGTGTATATTATCCATCAGTTGATTAGTAATCAGCAATACGTGATATGCTTTGGTTGATAGTTATGACACAGAGATACTGCAATTTGTAAAACATGTTTTTGAATGACAGTCAACACGTGAAAGTAAATTGGTGAGATTAAAGTTAATGAGGGTTTGTGTGTCTACTTGAAACAATGTAATGTCTAAATGTAATGTTATATAAAAAGGGAAATGGGGAGGATGTACAGACTGCAGGCGAACAGGAGCATTAACTGGCTAATAGCAAGATCAGCGTTAGCCTCTTAGGAATGGTCCTAAAGAAAGAGGGCAGGTGAGGGCAGATGGGCAAGGTGCTCCTCTTTTCCCTGGCATCAAACTAGAGCAATGACAGGAGGGGCTATTGTCATTCTTTTTCCAAAGACAAGGATTCACATTAACGATGTAACCTGTGGTGTGCCATTATAGCGTGTATCTGAAGCAGATCCTCAAGTGCAAAGCTCAGCCTTTGAAATGAAAACTCTCTTAGCAACAAAAGCATGCTTGCAGTTCACATCATTTCCGGTGAATCAGGCCGGTAGGGGGAGTGGGGTGGCTTGAGGAGGTAATCTGGACACGTCTGTTTCTCCAGGTCTGTTCTGATTAAAAATCAATCCGGTACTATTTATTACAAGCATTTCAACTTTAAAGTGAGAGCTGACAGTGGGCTTCTGACGTGTCAGATAACAGCAGAACTAAAGTGTGTTTGATAGCGCTCTCTTCTCTAGGCAAGACAATTTCTCTTACACATCAGTCTAAAAAAGACAAAAAAGGTGTGCAGGTGCTCTGACAATCAAGATTCAAGCCACCATGTCTCCTCTTCCTCCTCCTCCTCCTCCTCCTCCTTTAATCCTTAATATTAAGCTAACTGTCCCAGCAGCCCTTGCAGGGTTTGAGGTGAGAGCCACAACATCTCTACAAGGTTATACTGGCAATAGCCCATCCAGAACCCAAACATCACGTCAGTCACATTGTGCCTGCCCAACAGCACTCGGCTCAGCCCCACCAGGGCGGCCCACAGCACGACGAGGACCCTCAGAGGGGCAGCCAGCACGAGGTGAGCCAACAGGAACCGCCCACACATGGCGGCACGCGTGGCATGGCCCGAAGGGAAGGAGTAGCGGTCCACGGAAAAGGAGGCGAACATGTCCATGCGGTTATGTGATGGCCGACGCCGACGCACCACTGCCTTAACGATGCCAACCAGGACCAGGTCCAACAGCAGGCCTGCAGGGGATGAAGGGAAGATGTGTTATCGTGTATGAAGAAACAGCAATGTAATCACATTAACACAAAAGCCAATGGTAAACAGATATAAAAAGACACTTGGATTAAATATCAAGAGACATGAAGAGAGGATATTCTGTAACCGCAATAACAGCGGGTACGTTTGTATCCACAGAAACATGTTTTTGTAAAGTATGTCATGTAGGTTTCGTTTCTTTCATTGGGATGATACAAACAAATTATAACCAGGCTATAAAAAGTGCTTTGTGGTGAAGCAAAACAGCATTTATTTAAAAAGGCTGCCCTTCACTTGGCATTTTTTTTTAGAAGTTGTTTTATGTTCTCCAGGACTGCAGTGCTGAAACATTAATGCAACACTCAGGTGGCATTAAGCCAAACGCTGACGGGAGTCTAATGCAAGGATTTCAGCAAAATGAATATGCAACCGTACATTTAATTCCTTATTGATAGCTACTCAATGGTCAAATAGCTGCTGTTGTTAAAAACTGTGATTTATAATCAGTATAAGTTGACATTTTGATTTGAGGGCAGTATTTTGTCCATGCCAGAATCCTGAAGAAACAGTAACATCCTCTTTTTAGACACTTGAATCATGACGAGGTGGAGCTTTCTTTATACTCACCTGATTTACATGCACAATCACACCATTTAATACCTCTTAAAAACTGCCTTCTGCTGGAGACCAGTCTATCTTAATGCAGATACAACCGGTCTATGCAAAGGATCAGAGGCTGCCGCACACTAACATTAGCCATTCAGGAGGTTCACTGGTAAATATTAAATGACCACTGAAGGAAGTTTGGTGGCAAAACAAATTATTTATCTAATACTATTAACATTCAATGTACCCTTGGATCCCCCCCCCCCTCACTGCAGCTGTATCTCCTGAGGTGAGATCCCCCCCAGAAAAGCTCCTTTTCTACATGGACAATGATACAATTCAATGCTTCTTAAAATGCAGCATTTGTTGCATTCAATCTATTAGCGGTCATAAAAAAAAGCAGCTGAGGTGGAACATAAAGTTAATTATACAATACAATCAGGATTTAATAACATAAGCAACAAATCGCTTTGTCAATATTTCAGTCTGACATCACATTTCTGAATGTGTGTGAACTTGTACAGTACTAAATAGTACAAAATATAAAAAGGTTAAAAAAAATTGTGAAAGCTATTCATCCCAATTTGCTAGAGCCCAAGGTTGCGTCTTCAAATTGATTGTTTTGTCCAAAGAACAATCTAACTCTCAAATATTTTCAATTATAAATGACATAAAAATGCAGAAAAGCAGTAAAACCTCACATTTGAGAGGCTGAAACCAGTGATTGTTTAGCTATTTTTGCTTAATAAATGACTTGAAATGTTAATTAACTATCAGAATTGTTGTCAACGAATTGATTAAATCACCTACAGTTTCAGCACTAATACTGCCACGCATTCCAACGGTCAACACATCTCTGCCACACCACAGACGGGTGCAGAAAGTCTTCTTCACAGCTTCTCTAACTAGCTTTGGGAATAAACACCCGTGACTTTAATGCCCCACATTAAAAGATAAACATTCAATCACCCACACACACAGGAAAAAAAAAAAACAATCAAAAAGTTCATATCAAGCAAAACCGAAAATGTGATGTAAAGTGTAGATATAACAGGAAGTGAGGAGGAGGAGCAGAGCTGGATGAAGGCCAGAATGAACAACAAATATAATCTACAAGTGAGAACCTGCCAGCACTGATGGAGGAAAGATAAAATGGGTCAGAAAAGTAACATAAATAGTCACGGGAGGTGGGATCACGTGTGAGTTTTGAAGAGCTGTGTGTGCATGGCAGATGATAGAGAGACAGACTTGCCTCTACCTGCCTCATAATTACTTAACGACAACTTCAATTATCCCAACCAAAAACACATTAACTCACTACACAGGAAGGAAATAGGTAAAAAGTTCATGTCAGGCTAAACTTGTGGGCTCGTGTTACTAGACAAAAAGAACCAGATCTCTAAAAACAACGAGGGAGACAAAACATCTCTTCCAGGAACAATAAGGAAATCAAAAGTCAATGCACTTGTGCGCTTATGGGTTTTAGTGAAGAAAGTTAAGATGATGGCAGCTTATTGGCATGCAGCATGTGTTTTCCTTCCTAATAGATTTTTACTGGCAGTTAACTAACCTCATGCCTCCATCATTGCATATAGTACTTCCCTCATATATGACTCAGGAAAGCTGCACAAACAGAGGTGGATTAAGGCCAGAATGAACAAAAGATGCCATCTACATGTGAGAACCTTCCAGAATTCACGGAGGAAAGATAAAATGGGTCAGAAAATGAATATGAAAAATAGTCATGGGAGGCGGGATCACCTGTGAGTTCTGATAGAAGATGGGAGGGAGGAGCTGCGGGGTGCTGATGACACAAATACTGCACCTCAGCCTGACATAGGGTTAAGTAAAGATTTCTGTGTTCATTCCCTCTTGGGAGGGGGGGAAATACACAGATTGACAACACATGGAGCAACATAAAAAGCAAAGTGTTTTACCCATGAAAAGGTTGAGCATGACTTCTTGTCCTGTAGCGCTGTCACTCTTGTACAGACAGTAGGCGGTGCCAGCCAGCCAGGGGATGCCATGTCCAGATATCTCTATCAGCTTCATTAGCGGGCGCACACTGCCCCAGGGAGAGTCCTCGCAGGCACACACCCCCAGCCGCTTGGACATCCACAGGTCGATGGCGAGAAGGGAGCTGAGCGCTACGCGGATGAAGGAGGGGTTTAGCCGTATACCGTCCTCTTCTGGCAGCCCCTGGCCGCTGCCCGTGGAGGAGCTGGAGCCCCGGCGCCGAGTGGGGCTCTCCGAGGCTCGGAGGCGGGCGGTGGTCGGGTCGGAGCCCTGCCGCTGTTGGAGGTGCGGGGGCGAGGACCGGTTCAACGGCTTCGTCAGCGACATGAACTCGTAGCGGCCGTTGGAGCTGCCGAGCACCGGGCTTCCACCGCTGCGAACAGGGTTTTTAGCTTTAGGAGAAGGCATGTTATCCGTCGATCTACCGACGCACAGTTAGGTGTGATGTAACTGACCCGCAGCGGTAAATTGTCTGCAGTGCTGTGCGGGTTGTCGCTCCTTTATTTCATCTGTTGTAAGGTTCACAATTCATAGCACGTCCTGTAACTCTGAGACGAATCGCCATCTTTGATGTTCTAATCGCAAAGACACCTGGGAAATTGTGTTTTCTAGAAATGAACGGCGTCTTCCAGTCTGACTGTCCTGTTGCTACACTATAAGAGGCTTTAGTTGAGCAATGAATTCGCCCTAAAATAGAAACAAAATAGAATGCAATAAAAAAAAATGTGGAGACGTTTACTCTTTGACGTTTTCTCTCATTTCCCCTTAATTCATAGAGTGTGCCTTTGTGGAAAGATCTATTTGATTGATGTTGTAATAATTACCATATCAGATAGGTTTTAAAGGATAATGTTGGAGTTATTTCAGGTTTTTCTTACTGTCAGAAAATCCATGAAAAGACCAACACCTGTCTCTCAATACTTAGGATACTGACTTTTCACAAAGCCCTGTTTATTCTACCTGCAGATGTAGCCTAAATCATTAAAAGCAGGTCACAAATATTTAGTTTAAATTTTTTTTTAAGGCTCAGTAACTTTTTTAAATAGCCGGGCACTGGTTTTAGCAAACATTAAACAAACAGGAGTAAATAATGCATTTGTTTAGGGACTATTTACAGCAGCGGAGGTGCAGCCAACAGTGTAGCCTATGTGGGGTTGACTCAAAATAACTACCCATGTTCATAATAGTTATTGGACAACAATAGAGCTATAGTACAGAAGACTAAGATATATCAGGCTTGGATACACAGGTAGTACTTGTAAGGAGGATAATGACACACCTACTGCAGTGGGAACAACCACAGAAGCAGTTTTGAGTACTTTGCCAGGTATTTATGTCAGTCTGCCAGATTTAGTCATCGCAACCACGTAGGATGTACTCAGATTTGTTTTTGAGCTCAAATTGAAGGTTACATTTGAAGATGGCCGTAGTCTTAATCTTAATCAAGTAGAGCCGGTTGGTTGGCAGCACCTTCACCATATTGTACCAGAGATAAACAGCCAGGTTTTCAGTTAGGCCTACCTGTGCTTCAATTTAATGATCATGGTTTACAGATTGGTACAATCACCTGAACAATTTACTGTCACATTCATTAGACTTCGCTCCTAGAGGGCACTGTTATGGTACTAAAATTGCTGCTGAAATGTTCAGATTTGGGGTCAGAGGTCACCTACAGGCTCGTTTCAGGATTAGGACACTTGCCATTAAGGTTTCTAGTTGTTTTCATGTCAAAATGTAAATTTTCAGGTCTTCTGTGTTTCTCTTCTAGCTTTTACACAGAGGGTTTGTAATAAAACAAGTATTACCCTTAAAAGGTATAAAAGGTCAGCTATAATTTAGATATGTTTTTTTTTAACTAGTCTACAACATATAGTTGTTAGCTCAGTTGCTAGCAAACAAAAAATCCCAGTTGGAGATGCTTGTCACATCTCTTTGGGGTTTGTTGTCACCATGTGATATTGAGTGACTGCCATAAGGATGAATTGAGTATTATTAAATAAGGATACAAAAATTCACTTGGAATTCATAGGAATGAGTTTTCCTGTTTATTGTGCTCTTGATGCAGTATTATTGGTAGGTTGTTGCATTTCAATTAAATTAAACTTCTTGGGGAGCCCGAGTAGCTCTCACTGGTAGAATGTGTGGCCCATGTACCAAGCCTGAGCCTGGGTAGGACGTATTTGACTGTCCATATCTTTTGAACATAATATAATCTTAAGGAGAGTAAGGTCACTTCATTCCTACCTGACACTTTAGGCTTCCATTACACATTGAAAGGGAATCTATTAGGGATTCAAATGAAAGTAAAAAGTGTGACGACCAACCCGGTTCTCCCCTAACCCATATGACCAAACTCCATCATCCAACTATTTTCAGCATCAGATATTAAGAAATCGAGATCTAACTATATTACTTATTATGTAAGCCCGAAATTCTGAATAATATTTATCCGTCCATGAACTGTTAGGACAGAGATTTAATACTAATCACAATCACTGCACCTTTTGTGATACCTAAATTCAAACTGATCTTCTGTTTTTCCACATATTCTACGGCATTCTGGGAGGATTTTTATGACTGGCTGTCAACCAAAATTCACCAATTGCTCCTCTCACAAGAGAATATAATGTATTTGGTATTAACATGAAGGACACTAAGAGTGACTTATTATTGAACAACCTGATAGAGCCAACTCCTGGTGAACTTTTTTATCCAAGCATCCAAATGTAGGAAAATTAGCTCCCATTTCTATATTTTTTTAAAAAGGGAAGATAAAGAACTAAACATGTATGATGACTCCTAGAGCAACTATGGAAGAGTGCAGAATTATTATTATTATTACTATAATAATCATAATAAATATAATTATTATTATACTTTTAATTGTATTTACTTTCTCTATTATTTATGCTATTATATTAGATTTGTATACAATTTAACTTATCTTTCTTATCTAACGTGCCTTGTATATTAAAAGGAGTTTATTGTCCTTATGGCTACTATTCATTGATGTTTATAAATGTAAATTTAATAACTTAAAAAATTAAATAAGAATAAAAAAAGCAATCGTGACGTCTCTCTCTCTGGTTGGTCGAGGATATACGTAAGAGAAGTTGACCCCGCCCCTATCCGGTCCATTTATGACGCTCTGTTGATCGCTACAGGCCAGCAGGTCGTGTCTCGTCCCTTCTGTCGTGTCTGAGCTGCACAGAAGAGCCGGCCATGCCTGGACTTCTGCTGGGGGACGAGTTCCCCAACTTTGAGGCCGACACCACGATTGGCAGGATCAAGTTCCACGATTTCCTGGGCAGCTCGTGAGTGCGCATGCTTCCCCTACAGCCCTTATGTTGTCACTAATGTTTTTTTCAATCGGACTTTTGAATTTTGATTTAGCCATGGGAGCCGGTTGTGTGCGGAGAAGCTTGACCGCTCATCTGAGTAAGGTTTCATTCTGAATTTAAAAGGTGTGTGATTTTACGGAGACCCCAGACCAGAAATACTTTGAACGTGATCCCTCTGTGACTGCCGCACGACACCCGCTGGCAGGCTCACATAGATGGGGTTACACAAGCATGACTGCTGGATTAGCACATGATAATATACCTTTTAAATGTGATATAATACACACACTTTATTTCTGTGTTTTGAATGACTACGAGCAATATAGGACGGTCCTAGTTGCAGGCTTAAAAGAGAGCAATTTGTATTTTTCAGTCATTTTCTCCGGCCAACTCATTAGTTGCCTGTAAGCACAGTCAGAACAAGGCCTGTATTGTGAGCATTTGTGTGAATTTGGAACTGTGCCCCTGTGCTTGTATAACCTTTGGTATCCAGCCCTTTTAGGCTCTGCTGTTGTTTTGTAACGGCAGAGAAAAAAGGATTACTATTGTTTGCTATCTTTACAACCAGACACACATGCAGCCTGGGCTGATGCAACTTAATGCAATTTGAATGATTTTCACATTCAGATTGACCTGTTCCAATCTTGTAGGTTGAACAATGTGATCGATTTCTAAAAAGCTCTTCTGAATAATCTAATTATCCTTGTTTGTGCATCTTTCATTCACTTTTGATAATATTTAAGTTTTTTTTTTTCTTTTTCTCCCAATCATTTCCTTATCCTGACGGTTGTGGAGCAGATTTGCAACGGTGTAACTAGCCCTAATGTTATACTAGCCATAATACATGCTGCACCTACACACGTATCAATATAAGGAAACCACCCAGTTACAGTAACTGCATAATAACATCCTTGTTTCCCGTGGGAATAGTTGTTGTACTATGAGAGGCCACCATTTGTTGAAACTGTGTCCCAGTTTTTGGGTCCATTGTGTTTTTCAGCAGTGCTTGGTTGAGTTTGTTTCTGCCAGTGTTCGCCAAGTGGAAGTTGCAACCCAGCATCCCAACAGAGCAAAAAATAAACTTTTTATAGACACCTTTTGAAGCCTATTAGTGCGGTTCATCCCAAAAAATACATTTTGGAGAAGTATCACTTGTCTTTGAAAAGCCCATTTTTGGATTGTGTTGTTTAAAAGAAATGTAAAGCTTATGTTTTTGCTCTAAAAAAACAATTATTAGATAAACATTTTTTTTTTTTAACAGCTTCTGAACACATTCCTCTTAGAAACGTAACGTATCCAGGGTGTGTTCTGCTTCAACAGATCTAATCGGGGCTTCTGGTCACCCTACAATCTTGTGATTACAATGCCTGTGTAGCGCAACACTTCTCTGTTGCTTCTTCCTCATGTGATGGCACAATGCAAATCCACGACAATCATGTGAGTCAGAACACTCATGTGATTCAATGGTGAATTATCCTTTTACAAAGGATTCAACAATTCTCACGTCGGTCTTTTCCTTCAGTACACAGCTGGATTTATGTTTTTGAGCTCGAGTCTGCTAGATTCACAGACGCCTGTTGTTTCAATCTGTGGCTGGAATTTGCTCTACTGAGACTTAATGTTTTCTGCCTTTTCTCTCTCTCTTTTTTTCTTTTTATAGCCATTTCTTAGTATTCTGTTGTCTCCACTCCCACTGCTTGTGCTCTTACTCCTATCAGGCTTTTTGACTTTTCTTAAATTCAGGCTCTGTGTTCCTAATGTTACACATCAAGACATAAATGCACCACCACAGACACGAATACAGAACACACAAAAAAACCCCGGAATTTATACGTTATGTAATGTGCAATAAACACTCAGGGACGTGGAAGCAAATATTGTTTTAACAAGCAGGTTCGACCTTTTAGTCTGCTTTTTATTTAGTCTGGTTACTTGAACTTGTGTCTAGAAATGCATAACGTGGCCGGTACATAAACTCTGAGCTTTATGGAAGGTCAGGTGAGTGTTGGATGACAATGACCTTGTTTGCTCTTTTTTTCTAATACAGTTTTTCACATTGAGGTTTCTGAGGCAGAAAATTATGTGTAGAAAACAGACCTCATGGCTTTATGTGTGTTTTCCTCTGTAGATGGGGTATCCTGTTCTCCCACCCAAAGGACTTCACGCCTGTCTGCACCACTGAGCTCGCCTGTGCTGCTAAGATCAGCGATAAGTTCAAGAAACGAGGCGTGAAGATGATTGCCTTGTCCATTGACAGTGTTCAGGATCACCACGACTGGAGCAAGGTATGCACTGTGTACCTGTACCATTCAACTGTGGTGTGTAAGAGAGGAAAGGATAACTTTAACCTAACAGGTCAGGCTACTATGGGAAGAGTGACATTTAATGAGGGTTATGGTCACACATTTACAGTTGGCTTATCTCAGCCAGCAGTGATTTTATGACACTGCTTGTTAGAAACGAGGTGTGAAGATGATTTTTAGAAACATTGACAGAAGTGTCATAGAGTGTTGCTGTCCTGTCATCTGAATTCAAAGTTCTCCCATTTTGACCAAAACCAACCTCATTCAGCAGCTACAAGTGGTTCAGCCGCAGCGACAATTGATTTTGTGTGCGTTTGAGAACCCCTGATGTAAAAAGCTTGGCTGTAAAAAAACAAACTTAATTTTCCTGAAAAAATCTTGAATGCCAAAAAATACTAAATTTTTTCATGACAAAAGCTTGGATGTCAAAATACTTAATTTTCATGGGGGAAAAAAACGTAATTTAAAAAATAAAAAAAAACTTGTATGACAAAATACTAAAACATTTTTAATGAAAAAAGCTTGAATGTAAAAAAATATTTCATGAAATATTTTCAGTTTTTTTTTTTATTGGTTAAGTGGTCCTTGGTCTGAAAAAGTTTGAGAACCCCTGCTCTAAGCTCATATTTTTTATTTATATAAAAAAAAGGAAATCAAATTTAATGTCTAATTTAATTTTCTTTCAATTTTACTTAATTTATATTTTCATTTAATAAAATATTTTTATTTATTGATTACAGTATTTAATAAATTTGAACCATATTTAAATTGAATAAAATATATTTATTGTTTTTATTTTCAATCTAATTATTTGAACTTAATTTCCTCAAATTAATTACATTTATAATTTCTTACATGAATAGCAGGGTAAAATACTGGTGAATCCCTACCCTTCACACAGATATTATTGAACTGGCCTGCCACATAACAACATGAAGGCCAGTGATTGGATCCAAGAAGTAAAGTTCTCAGTGTTAGGTTAGAGCAGAGGTGTCAAACTCAAATACACAGTGGGCCAAAATTAAAAACATCGCTACAAGTCGAGGGCCGGACTGGTTCAATGTTTATTGCAAAACTTATTTAAATGATCTTATTGCACATATTGACCCTGTAACTAGCAAAGCTTATAAGTTATTGCCTATAAAAACAATATTGAACATTAAATAAATGAAAAATCAGTTGTATTAATTTCTTATGGCTCAATCTGCAGCTTTTCCAGAGTAAGTTCTAATGAAAACATTTTTCCACAGGCCATCAACAGCCAAAAAATTATTTCCTTCAAAGAAAAACCAAAAATGCCTTGTGGTAGCAAGAAAAAAGTGCAAAAAGGAAACGTATATTAAAGCTCAGTTTGCCGTTCTTGCCCTTCTACCTTCTGGAGCCTCTGTTTCATGTCCAGATGCTTGTACCTGTCGTGGTGTTTCGTTTCATAGTGTTGTCGTTATATTCTTTCATTACGGCCACACCGTCTCCACACACAAGACAAACAGCTTTGCCCTTTATATCTGCGGACATATACTCTGCCTCCCACCTGCCTTGAAAACCCCTGTTTTCAAAGTCCACCTTTCGTTTAGCCATTTTTTGGGGAGAGGGGTAGCTGAAAGTTGACCACAGGTGGCCTGCTGATGAGCAAGTGGGGCAGGTTTTCGCGCTCGATTGACGCGCTGGCGGTGCATTGTGGGACTTATAGTATTAGTGGTGCGTGTAATATACCGGAGGGCCAACTCTAATACAAATTAAATATTATCCTGCGGGCCAAAGATAATTCCATGAGTTTCCTTGAGTTTGACACGTATGGTCTGCATGAAAACATTGTTAATCATCCAAATAAAAAAACCCAAACAAAAAACTAATTTGCCTTATCTGCAAACTAACAGTCAACTGCAACATGGTGGATGCCATGTGTGAAAAGTACTTGAGTAGAGAAAAGCTGAGACCTGTCAATCACATTCCCTTGTAGGTGAACAGGCTTCCTTTTCAGAGCGCTTCTTCAAAATCAATAAAGCACATCTCTTGACATTATGATGATCCGGTTCCCTCCCGACACATGACAGAATGTATATTATAAGCCTATCGCTTATAGTTTGTCAATTCATTATGTTCAAAAAACCAAAGAGGAAGTAATACACTTATCCGGTATCCACTCTGCAAAGCAAAGGCCTTGAGTTTGACACATATGGGTTAGAGGACCCTTGTGTTTTGATTCTACAACAGTATCAACACCTGCTCCCCTGCCAAAAAAACTACAAACCTACATGATTTTCAAAGGTATTACTTTCTCTGTTAGCCCTCACAGATAAATATTAACATCTGTGACTCACTCATCAAACCTGTGCTGCAATGATGGCGATGGCTGTCTCAGGATGGAGATAATTATTAATTTCGGCTGATGACATCACACATTAACAAAGGTGTAAAGGCTGAATGTGTCTCTCCCTCTGTATAGGATGTGATGGCATTTAACAGTGCGGCTGAAAGCTCTCTGCCATTCCCCATCATCGCTGATGACAAGAGAGAGCTGTCAATCCAGCTGGGCATGCTGGACCCCGATGAGAGAGACAAGGATGGGATGCCCCTCACCGCTCGCTGTGTAAGACACCAGTGCAATTTGCCTTTTGCAGAAAACCTGTCCTGCCCTGACATGTTTTGCCTGTGAAAGGTTTTGGTCTTTAAGTTTGTTGCAGTTGACCACCCCATCATTTAGCTGTGAGCCAATCAAATCGGGAGCAAAATTATGGCTTTTTGCCAGACAGGCTGTGGATTGGCCATGTGTTACGCAGGCAATACACACAGGGTTTGCATCTAAACAGCTTAAGATAAGGATTGAATTGCATATTTTTTGAGGAAATGTTTTTTGTGCACATGCTTTTGTCGCCATATTTATATATATATATATATATATAAAAAAAAAAAAAGAAGCATATTCTGGGTGTTATGTTGAGCCTGTGACATCTTCACCCACTTTAGGTCTTTGTGATTGGCCCTGACAAGAAGCTGAAGCTGTCCATCCTCTACCCCGCCACCACAGGAAGGAACTTTGATGAGTTGCTCCGGGTTATCGACTCTCTGCAGCTCACTGCACAGAAGAAAGTTGCCACACCTGTCGACTGGAAGGTAAACGGTCAAACTGTGTGTTTCTTGACCTGTAACTAAGACGGGATAACTGAACTGGAACGATCTTATTTACAGATCAGTGATGATCCACCTACAGAAAAGAAAGAAATGTAGCCATACATTAAATGTATTCAAAAGACACTTTAGTGCAAGTTGCACATGTATTCAACATCCATAGATACAGCGATCATGAAACAATTGTGCATTCCTTCCAAACAAACAATTCAAGTGTACATGTGACCTCATTTTTAGTGGGAACACTGAAGAAAATGACCAAAAAGCCACATGACACAGGAGCCATATGAGGCTTCTGCCTAATTATCCTTACAGTGACGGCTTCCTCGAAGACTGTAATCAAGACTAGAGCCTGCTCTTAAACCGTACTTCCTTGTTGTCGTCTCTTTCAGCCTGGTGACAAAGTCATGGTCATTCCGTCGCTCTCTGAGGCTGAAGCTGCTGCTCTCTTCCCCAACGGTGTGACCACTAAAGAGATGCCTTCCGGGAAGAAATACTTGCGCTACACCCAACCCTGAAGAGACGCTAATGACTACATCCTTCTTTAGTTTACGACTCTGACCAAAAGCATAGATGCACTTGTTTGGTGACTTGTGTCATGCAATGTTCCCAGCAATGAACCCGGAGTATTTAGTGTCATTTTACAGTGCCTTTTTTTTCCTTCCTCAATAAACACACTTCACTCATGTCCTCTGAATCTTTGAATCTTTTCACACTGTTACTGTTGGGGACAGTAACGGCTCCCTCTGCTATGACTTACAGCTCCACTAGGTGTCCTTCTACAACCTAAACTCGGAATATAACCTTGCCGGTTTTTGCAGCAGTGCCATTTTATATCACTAGATGGCAGGATATACACAAAGATTGACCCACTGACTGTATCCCCAGACAGCAATTAGGGTAAAAGCACCAATCCGTTCTCAACAATTGCAGAGATGGGGAGTGGTACCACATGTCATGAAATTACTAGTTTATTTACATTTCCATAAATTAAAAAGAAGATTGGCCACATCAAGTCGATCTACTTTTAGCAATGTTTTTCAAAGTACACTGTGAGGTTTATAAACCGTTCTCCCCTTTTTTATTCTGTTTTTTAAAAAAAATAAAAATGTATAAATCATTTTGCCAACTCAGCATTACTGGCTAATGCCCTAGCCTCTAAATGTCTTAATGTGCAATGGATTAGTCTTTTAAATTGATCGTTCTGTTTGTTCTATGCCTCATGTCGAGGCTTTTTAAATGCCATTCTCAAGATGAAACTTACCAGCTGTACAGCTAAAGAGGATGCAAAGTATGATGGGAAATAAACGACATAATCACATTTACTCATGTACCATGCTTTTACTTTGAGTATATCCATTTTATGGCACTTTATGGTTCCACCCCATTAAATTTCAGGAGGGACATTTTTTACATTATACTCCCCCACAAATCTATATGACTGCTGTAGTTACTGGTTATCTTTACAGATCAAGATTCTACATTACATTTTCCCTCTAAAATCCCCATATGGCTTCATTTAAATAAGTGTGACGCCCAAAGAGATACAATTATCTATTACTTAAAAATGAAAAGAAAAATGTACTTGTAATTGAATATTTTTTCCATCTTGCATTGGAACATTTAAGTTAAGGACCTGCATACTTGTTCGTCGCTGAAGATACGTTGCTGAAGTGCTTTTATTAGCTTGCGTGAATAATGCAGTAGGATTAACTGCACAAACTGCACAGGCTAATAAGAGATTGGATAATGTCAAGCATGCATTTTTGAGAATACTAAGTGTATCATGTGTATATAAAACTATATGGCTTAACATCACGTCTTTGTGTTGCAGACACAGATGAAGGACTGAACCGACGCTCATTCTTCAGCCGCAGTAAACACATCTCAGCAGGTCGGCCTCAACTGTAGATGAGACACTGAAGCCAGGACTGAGGTGTGGGTTTCCTTTGTGTTACTCAACCCTAAAAGCTGCATGGCTGAGGATCATATTAATTACTTCAAGTAGTTTGAAGGTGAACACTGATCTCTCACACACACATGCACACCGAGTCTGAGGAATGCTGAGGTCAAAGAGAAAAGATGGGATTCCCTTTGAGTGAGGAGGGAGGCAGAGAGTGTGCAGAGCCAGATAAAATATCTTTGGACCCTCCTCCTTTTCACTCCTGTCATGCACACAATGCTGAGAGGAATGTCATTCTTCTTTGTTCTTTTTCATCAGTTGCTCACTTAACAGAACCACCCTATGAAGGATGAAGAAAGTGCCATATTGTGTTTTTATATAGTGTGTCTTGTGTTTTCTTTCTCTTATTTAGATTGCAGAGCTTCTGTGTGGAGACAGAAAGGCCTACATTCTTCTTCTCAACAGCGCTGGATGCTGGCTTCTCACATGTGTGATGAAAGTACAAGTATTCCTCAGGTAACCCTTGCCCTCCACCTCCTCTCCTACTCTCTTTCCCATCTCTGGTGGCTGCTTTGTCCCCAGAAGTCGTCCAAAATAACACCCACACAGAAACACCGTACTGATCAAATGCATTTCTCAAATTCCAGACTACAATAGACAGTGCCAGAGCATTTGAAGCGCTTTAGGTGTCAGATGCTGGCTTTATTGCCCAGTACCAAGCCACCCTCCCCTCCCCTCTCCTCCACTCCCCTCGAGCCAACTCACCCCACCTCACCTCGGCAACACTAGTACATGTAATACAACACCGGCCTGGGTAAGGTCTCACAGGGCAAAACACAACACACCAGCAGCTGGCCTCTCTCTCTTTCTACCGTTCTCTATAACGCACACACGCACGCACCTCATACTGCTGATCAAAGACATAAGCGCTGCTCTGAAAGGAGTGGCCTCCCACAAAACTCTCTGAGTCTTATCTCAAAGAAAATGTTTTCCACAGTTTCATCAGCAGTTTTCCTGAGAAGTGATAACCATGAGAAGATCCCTACCAGCAAAACCAACTCTATGCCAGAAGTTCCTACAGTAACATAAACATAACTGCGAAAATTCAGAGATTTTTGCTTTTTTTTTGCAGAGAGTTAGATGAGAAGATCGATACCGCTCGAGTGTTTGTGCGCTAACTGGACAGCCAGCAGCTGGTTAGCTTAGCTTAGAATAAAGACTGGAAAGCTCATACTGCCTCAAACAGCTTGCCAAGCTCTGTCCAAAGATAACAGAAAGCGAACAAGCATTTCCCAAAATGTCAAAAACTATTCCTTAAAAGGTGTTACAGACCTTTGACGTAGAGAGGCAACAACATAAAAACGGCATGAACACACACTCAGTATGTACGTTTCTATATATGTGTGTTTATTCATCAGCATGTGTTTGCTATGGAAGAGGTCATTATTCCCATGCTGTTTGCCAGGCGTTGAAGCTGCCCGTGACCTGCGGGTTAACAAGCCAGAGACCAGAGGAGCTACAAAACACACACATGCACATGTACTCGCACATATGCCGAGCTATGGCTTGATGCTTTCCAGACGCGCCCTCTCTTTCTTTCCCTCCTACATCGCCTGGCACTCTCACTCTCCCCACTCTCCACATCTCCCACACACACACACACACACACACACACTCACACACACACTAGCACCTCCCCCGTCTCACTCAACCCCGCTTATCAAATGTTTTACTTCTTCAGCTTCCCTTTCCCATGCGCAGACAAAACACTGCAAAGCTCTTCTCTTTGTTTCTGCTGCACTCATGGCGCTGTTTTATCCTCCTTATGATTCAAAGTGGTTACAATCTTAAACTCCTGCAAAACCCGTGGGCATTTCTGTGTACCAACTTACCCAGTAAGTCTAAGGAAGGCAGTAAGACAGACGAAGAGATTGAAGGTCAGACAGACAAACAGAAACATGCATGCTGTCCTCAGGATTTGGCTGAACTTTAAGGAGCATTAACCGCCCCACACTCGACACCCATCCCTGAGCTTTCCTCACTTCTGCTAAAGCATGGGTCAACACGCCTTTCAACAGACTCGCACACACCTGCACACGGAGGCGAAGATATAATGATAAAAGTGATGAAAGTGTATGATCCGAGTGCCTAGATAAATGCCATTGTTTTGATGGCACCTCGTAAATACAGCATCTAGACAGGCTATTACTGCGGAACAGGTTAGGGCCAGTTAGTGCTCTAGGAACAGGGTGATGGATGAGAAGGTAAAAGTGCAATCACTCTCTGTGCTTATCTTTATCTCTCTCTATCAATATCGCTGTCTTTCTCTTGCTTTTTGCTCCCCCCGTTCTCTCTATTAGAGACACATTGATCATCAGCTGCTGGCATATCACCTGAGTAATGGCTAAGGGTGTCTGGGCTTTAAAACAACCCCAGTAGAGCGCCAAGAGCTTTATCATGGCGACAAGGCAAATGGCTGTTCACATAATAAAGTGTGCCTATGTATGTGTGTATGTGTGCGATCATAACGCAGAAGATTTTGCCATTAAGAGGAGACATCAAACACAACCCAATAAGGATCCCAGACCACCAGACCTGCAACAAAGCGCAGCACTGCTAGGCCTCTTTAAGTCATTAATAATCTTTTCAGCATGTGTGCATGTGTGTTTTTGGTTCCTAAAGCCATACTCTCAGTATTCTTAATGGATATTTACACGTTAACCCTTTAACTTACTTACTTTCTTGCTCAGAGTTAGATGAGAAGATCGATACCACTGACGAGGAGAGTGGTATCGATCTTCTCATCTGACTCGCAGCAAAAGTCTAACAAGTGTATTTCCTAAATGTTTAACTAATTGGTTGAAAAATGATCTTATTTCACACTGGCTGACAGTATCACATATTTATTCTGTATCAGCCAGTTCCAGCTCTCCCTCGAAGTTACACAACGTTTACACTGAGTGAAGTGTCTGCAATATTCATTCACACAGATATATTCTAGTAGTCAAAATTCTGACTAATGTGCTTTGGAAACTATTTGCTCTCCACTAGAGTTTGAAATAATGTTGGGACGGAGTAAAGTTTCCACATCACAAGTTCCTACTAGTGGGTCAGTAAGGTTAATGATCATACAACAAGTATTAAATATAGGAAAAGTAGACTGATTGACTCGAAGATGAATTTCAGACATTCAGGTTAATACAGCTTCAGGAGCCGTGGATTAACCAACCATTAATTCTCCCAGGAATAACAATCGTGTTTACCTGGTAAAACTGATCTATCAACAGGATCTTATTCAGTCCCTCCTCATGATGTTATCCCTACACTGAAACCTGACTTTACGGCAAAGGAAGTGGACAGGCAAAAAACTTGATAGAGACCCTACAATTATAAACCCCTGTTGCTGTTTCTTGTCTCCATCTGTGTTCTTTTCCACTTGTTTATTTTTCTTTAAGCAGAGGGCAGTCACTGTTAGAGGGCAGAGGCAGTGAAACTCGTCGCTGGGGGAAGAGAGAGCGAGTGCCACGTTCATGTGTGTGTGGGTGCGTGAGCTTGTGTGTGTGGCAGTTTGTGCGTTCCCTGTGATGTGGTGGGGTGAGCCGAGAAGGAGGGGCAGAGAACGGGTGGAGGCCGTGGAGGTGAGGAACGAGAGCGAGAGAGAACGAAGGAGGATGAAAAAAAAGAGAGGTGACATGCCGTTGCCACAGCAACTGTTTAGGGTTCGGATGATTTTCCCTAACCATCATGGGCTAGTTTGGAGAATAATGAAACCAGTCTGGCTTTCCTGGCTCTCACACCCCGGGTCATGTCAATACACACACACACACGCACACGCACACAGAGCTGAGAGAGTGACACATGTTTTGCTTTAGTACTTGTTTATGTTCATCCAATAGTGGGAGAGCAGAACCATGGTTAACTATCAATTAAAGCAATGATCATAAAACAAGCACTTGTAAATAAACACTGCCAAGCTAACAGAGGGGCAGGACAAGAGAAAAAGAACAATGTAATATTAGTAAAAGTATCACAGATGCCCTTTCTTTTCTTTTAAATAAAGAAGAACACCCGAGTGCTTTAAGACATTTAGTTCTCTTAAACTCCAGACAATATCCCACTCTAACATCACAGATATAAAACCCAGTCTTTTGTGTTACTATACATGGTTTAATATCCTGTAAAGCAGATATATGTTTATTTCTCATGTTATAATGTAGCATGCGGGCTTCACCCCACCAGGAACCAGTGAGTTTTCTGGCTTACTGCTTTCAATAAGTACTCTTATAAAACTTTGTGTGTTAATGGGGCTTTAAGCCAGCATATGCTACATGTGGAGAGTAATAAGTCTCTATGTGTGTGTTAAAGAAGTTTGGAGGTTTGCGTCAAAGTGTGTGTATGTGAGTTAATGTCTCCTCTGTCTGAGTATAATGAGCTCCCCTGGGCCTCCCTCACCTTCCACCCCTCCCTCCATGCCTCCCTCCTTTTCCCTAAACTTGGCCCTATTAACCCCTCACTTCCCCCTGTATGTTTATTTAAGTAGGGGATGTTGGGGAGGAAAGGTGAGTCGACCGCCTGTACACATGTTTATTTATACATAGGTATGTCTAAGGATTTGTGGAGGGGGGAAATGGGGAGAATGAGTTGATGTGACTTTGATTTTCGTGTTTGGGTACCAAGAAACGGCCACATTTGTCTGCTGGGAACAAAAAGACAAAGAGACAACAGCTCAGACGTCGGGTCAGTGGCTTCACACCTTGGATTGACCCAGTGGCGCATAATGCAGAGGTTAACTCTATCGCTAACATGCTGAACATGAAGCCGCCAAGGGTGGCCGCTCTTCTCCTCCAGTCTGACCTGAAACTTTATGGGATCAAGGGACAGGATCTGCCCTTTACTTGTGCGGGTGCATCCCACCTCAGGGTGCAGCTGAACACAAACTTTACCACTTGATGAAACTTCTGTCAGAAGACACACTTTGCAAACTAACATACACACGTGTGCACTCAAAGAAAATGTCTCACTGTTGGTCAGCATTCAACATTTAGCTGACATCTATATTTCACATAAACCTGAATGAGAAAAAAAGAGTCATCATCGAGATGAGAACAGCAAAAATGATATGGTCACCGACCTTTGTTTATTAGATCCGATAGAGATTCTGAGCCACTAATCACTTCTCATTATAGTTAGACGTTTTGGAAATACGCTTATTCGCTTTCTTGCTGAGAGTTAGACGAGAAGTATCTTTAATCTGTACAGTAAATATGAATCTGGTGCCAGCAGAGGATTAGTTTAGTTTAGCATCAAGACCAGACGCAGAGGGAAAGAGCGAGCAGAGCTCTGTCCAAAGGGTAACAAAGTCCACTTACAAGCAACTCTAAAAGCTCACTGATGAACTATTTTATCTCATTTGTTAAATCTGTACAAAAAACCACCAAAGCGTAAAAATGACAATTCACTGTTTAATGTTGCGGACTATTCCTTAGCTGGGTCCAGGACTTTCCTGGAGTGGAGTTATTTTATTGTGCGGTTTGGACAGTGGTATTGATTTTCTCATGTAACTCTAGGAAAAAAAAGCAGATTAGCATATTTCCCAAAACGTTGAAATATTGCTTTAACACATAAAGATATTATCTCACAAGAGAAAAGCTTATTAACAATATCTTCTTCAGAAAAGACAGATGGCACAGGGACTGAAGCATTTTAACGTCATTGCTTCAGGGTTGCGACTTGCAGGCTGAGAGTCGCCTCACTTGTGACCTCTGAGTTTATCTGTGACTCGGAATAACAAACTGAAACTGAGTCAAATATTTGCTGTTTGTTCTGGGATTATGGACAAACCAACCTGATTTAGTGGCAACAGGCGCAAAGAACAAAAATGTGACTTGTTTGAATAACCCTGGATATTTATAGCTCTGTCAAAGGCCTCAGTCGTATTAATCCTTGTCGCAGTACAATATTTGTATATGGGTGTTTGGGACAGTAGTGATGTGGTCAGAAGCAGAGATAAAGTGATTAGACCCGAAGCTCAGTCCAAGACATTCTTTGGCTCTCTGCGTTACTATTGACTTAAATAGACAGATCACAAATCCTGCTAAATGTCACAGATATTCCACAGGGTTACACATGATTTAATACAAAACCGGATAAAAAGAATGCAGCTATGGTTCCTGTGTTTTCAGTGTAATTTATCCACGTAAGAGGCAGAGGCTGCAGTTGTACATAAGTGAAGTAGGTTGCATCAGGTAGGTTCTTGGCCCTCTGACAGATTTTTTGAGCAGCTTTAGCTGGGCCCAGTTTGAGGTAGAGCCAGGGGGGACTCAGACCTCAGAATAGGAGTGTTACCTCACCAGGGATTTCCCAGCTGCCCGACTCTTTCTGTCTGTTCTGTTATCACCTGCACCCAATACTTTATCCCTCTTCCCTGCTGCTGGTAAGTGAGTGCCATTTAGGCCTCTTATAGCAGATTAGTGCCATGCTTCCACTTCAATGCACCTGATCTCGGTCCAGCCGTCTCGCTGTGATGACATCGCAGCCATGTCGTCAAGGGATTTGACGCAAAAAAAAAAACAACCAACTTGGCCAAACGGGGCAGGACAATCTGTAAGACTCTTTCCCTCACTCTGTTTTTTGAAAAACGATGCTGTTGATGGATTACTGTGCGAAAGGGCAAGCTATTTTGGAAGTGACAATTTAATCTCGCTGATATTGAGAGAGGGAGCGGGAAATGAAAATAGAAAGAAACAGAAGGGTAAAGAGAAATATAACAAACAGAAAGAGAAATACAGGTTGACATCCACATATGAAAATGTATAGACAGACAGAGACAGACAGCAAAGGTGAGACAGGGCGACGCCAGTAGGAAATAGAACGAGGTGGATGGAGGCGAATGGCAGACAGAAAAATCTGAGGTCTTTTCAAGTGTTGCCCAGCGTTGGTTAAGTCTCGGAGCTGCTGCCAGGGTGCAGTTCTCAGTGCCACTCTAGCACAGTGAGCCTTTGTAACTCTGGTTCTCAGAGGAGCTCAGGGCCGCTCCAGCTGGCCCGTTCTCAGCCAGGTTTTCTCATGTCGGGCACTGACAATCAGGCACAGTGGGGTATAGTGGATACGGGGGAATTCTGAGCATGCTTTTTTCCTTTTTTCCCCTTTCCAAAATAGCAACTAAAATCTTTAGTTGAAGAACACGCTGGGCAATTGCTACAGATCACTGATCCAGCATTTTAACAGCAAACAGAGCCCTTTTTAAATAGAGGTCTTTGTTGCATTCACTGTGGTTACTACTCTGCTGGGAGCTCTAAATACAGCAGAAACAATACTTATACTGTACCACATTGAATAGTGTTATATACCAATACTAGCACACTGTTGAAAGGCTCATGTTTGGCAGCTCCAAGTGCTTAACATTTTAACATGGACAGAAAGTAACAATCTAATCACAATTACCTTCATTACTGTGACTGAAAAGCTTGTTTTATGCACTTTTTTGACATTTTGAAATCTGTTTTTGTACTTACACTTTGCAAACCAAACTGCTATGTTGCCGTTGTGAGGATAATTCATTTAAAGCTGCTATAATTAATATTTGTATTAACAATGGCTGACAGGACTACTTGTATGTGGAAGGGGTTGCATAGTAATGAACTTACCAATTCTGCAGTTGCCCTTTTATTGTCTTTCAACTCATTATTTCGGGTATCCAGTCTCACTGCTGTCATTAGTATAATTTTCATCCTTAGCAGACAACTTTTCCCTAAAAGTGATCTGACAAGTTTGCCATATCAATTTAAACGTTGATGATATCTCAATGTAATGTTCGCAGCTTGTCTCTGCTGCCCCTAAATAGCCAACAATTCTGTTATTGCAAGTTGAAATTTCCTTCACAGGAATATATGGTAAGCCTAACTGTAACCACCTGGTATAAAACTCAGGCAATTTGTTAAACAAGGTGGTGACAGCTTTGCAGAGCATCACTGAACTGCAGTAGGATTATTTGACAGGTGGTGTTAGTTCTGCGAGCTCTGGTGACTGTGAAGGTCATAGCAAATGATTTACATCATTTTGCACTCATCAAATCAGTCGGTGACTACTCGAGGACTGCATGAACGCATCTGCACTCGTTATGTTTCTCCACTCATTTATTTAGCTTTTCCTTTCATTCGCCACCTGTCTGTAGCTCATGGCTGGCTGGAGAAAAGCAGAGTTGTCCTAAAATCTGAGATGACCCCCATCAATGGCAACATTCATCATTCAGTAATATGCCTGTTCGTCAGAGTTAAGAGGTGAAAATAAATCACAGCTTAAAAGCAGGTTGGCAACAGGAAGTTTAACAACAACCTTGCAGCTCCTCCTCCTCCTCCTCCTCCTCTCCGTCCACTCTTTCTGCACAGATGCACAGATAAGAGCAGACAATACATTTCTTTGAACACAGACAGGGAGGAGAGGAGTTGACTGATGAGCGGGCTTACACACACAGAGAGAGACACACACACACACACACACACACAGACAGAGCTGAGAGAGTGACACATGTTTTGCTTCAGTACTTTATCGGGCTTGTCAAGAGGTTTGTGACAGGCACATCTCCATGAGTGTGTTATCATCTCTCTTTATGAGTCTCTGACAGGAAGTAAGGCTGCACTCTAAATTACACGTCTCTGTGTCCGCAATCCTGCCTGCTGAACAAAACACTCGCTTCTTAACCGTCCGTCTGCGAAACAAAGCCCTTTTACATTTTATGGTCAAAGGAACAAGTTATTGCAGGTACGCGTGCACACACATATACACACTGAGGCTTGTCCTCAGCGATGAGATGTTTGTGATGGAGGAGTGTGTATAAAATAAGCAGGCAGCTGAAAGGGCACTTTGCCACTTGGCACAGAGCCATTTTCCATTTAACGTCCCTTCCTTTCTCCTTCATTTCACCCTGCGTGCATCAACCTGGAGTTATTTCCACCTTGCTTCTCCCTTTCTTTGGAATGCACACTTTTAGATTTCACGACCCACCGATCCATCATACGGGAGTGTGTTTGGGCGTAGATGTTAGTGTGTGGCCAGATTCTTTAGGACTTAGAGAGCTTCTCTGTTTTGGTGATCAGATTGTCATCAGAGGAGAGGAGCGGGGGGGATGAGGACAGATGTGGAGGAGGAACGAGCAGTGGGAAAGATTACCCGGGCAGCTGCAGGCGGAGCAGCTACACTTACAATAGTTTGGCAGGAATTCACATTTCAGCTTTGTACCACCCTTCCCTTCAGCTCCTCAGTTGTGTTTTTCTCTGCCTGCCCATATCTGCATGAATGCTGTCGAATCAAATATTTTTAACCATCTTTTCTCCCGCAGTCGAATTTGTGCCTGTCTTTTTTCATCTCCCTCCTACATATCCCCTTTTTGTCATTTGCCAAAACCACAACACACACTTAAAGTGGGCCTGCAGTCAGATCCTGAAGGTCAGGTTTGATGTGACAGCAAGTGGGAGGGGGGAGATTGGGAAGAGAGGGGGAACTGTTTAAGCTGGCCATGATCCACGAGTCCTCCACTACCCAACGTCACGATGAAAGAGAGGGAGAGAGAGAGAGAGGGAGAGAGAGAGAGAGAGAGAGAGAGAGGGAGAGAGGGAGAGAGAGAGAGAGAGTTGGAGCGAGGCGGTGTGGTGAGTTGAGACTCTATTATCATGATGTAAACGTGAACACACAGATGTGGTTACCTGACACAGAGATAAACGATCACTTTGATGATCATTTCTGTCGCAGAAGATTTGCGCTTATCCCAGAGGTTACATTCTTTTTCATAAAAATAAAGAAAGTTTGGGATGAGTTCTGCTTTCAGTGGTTGAGCTTAACATACTGACGGAAACACTTACACATACACACATTTGGCTGTTTGGGGTGAATAAACACATAAACCATTAGCCCCCCGCGGCTGAGGGATCCCATCGCAAGATATGTTTTTTTTTCCGCTATATAGACTTTTTAAAATCTGGGCTTTCTTGCTGATTAGGTTTGCCAAACTGACAGCAAAAAACTCACTTAAAACTCTAAGTACAAAATCTCAGTCCATGCCTTGCCATATGTTTGCAGAGCATCTGTCTGTCCACATAAGAGTCTCACAAAGGACGAGAAACCTCCATTTAGCCACACACACTCACCAATTCCCCTCAGTGGAAACCTGATCCCCTTCATATTTCCAGTTCAAACGCTGAGAGAAATGCCTGAGAAATGCAATTTGGTGGAGAGGCTTGGCAACTCAAACAACAACGGCAGCAAAACCTAATGAACTTTGTGGGTAAAGATGAAAAGAAATTAGCTGGATGGCAGATATAATGTATGTGTGTGAGTATGAATAAAGACAGGTTCCCATAGTGTGGTTTACTTATAAGGAACAGTGCTTCTTCGACTATTTAAGGAAGAATAAAGTGTGCAGAACGATCCCCAAGTACTGATTTTGTGTGTGTGTCTGTGTGTGTGTGTGTGTGTCTACACGTAGTCAAGCTTGTGCTTTTCTAAAAATGCAGTATTCATTGCTGTTAGTATCAAGCGTAATGATTTGGTCAGCATATGTCATGATTATAATGGCCAAGTGATGGAGAACCACTGTATACTGAAACATTTACCTTGTTTGCTAGTGAAAGCTGTGATTTGTGACCACAGCACAGATCTTTAGTGCACAACTATTGTAGCGTAATACTGATACTGATAGCCATCAGGGTGGGGGAAAGACTGAAATCAACAGTGTTTGCTTTCATTTCCAATGGACACATTTCACCATGAACTTTTAATAAAAAAAAAAAAAAAAAAAAGGCCTCAAGGGATGAATGATGGATAGAGCAGAGGACAAAGAAATGTAGCAAAGAGAAGACAAAAGGGGAAGGACAGGGGACCAGCCATAACCGTATATCCCAACTAATCTCTTTTCAAGGCATAGGATCTTGGTGCTTTTTAATATTCCAAATGTAGAATAAAGTTCAGGACATTATTCATGTTTATTTCTCTCCATCAGTTGAATGGCCGTGCACTGGCAGGTAGGCAGGCACTCTCTCATTGGAGCAGTGCGAGCTTGCCAAGCTATAAAAACAGCTATAAAAATCACCTCCAGAACCAGCTCAGATGCCGGCCATATGGCTACGAGTTTAACAAGGACAAACTGCACCTCCTCACAGCTGCCTGCTCTCTTGGGTTCAATCCTTCCCTGTTTCTGCTTTTTCTTCTTTAATTCCCTACCCATTTATCTGAGCTCTTTGTCCCCTTTCCTGGTTAGTCCAGAGTATCTGCCCATCCGGTTAGGTTTTTTTCTGTATCCATTGGTGAGTGAATTATTTCAAATTTTATTGTGTTGCCATTGTCTCCTGATGTGCGGCAGAGCTCCAAGTGAAGAACTGACATCAATGCCATCGCACAAAGAGTTACGCTTTGTAATGCGCTGCTGCATCACTGCGACAGTCTAAACCATAAGAGTTCAGAGTTTTAATTTTACTGTGAGTTTAATGGATTATCATAAAAATATATTTTTTTTATTTCTAGAGGTTATTGGTACCATATTGAGCTTATTATGCTAAATTAATATTTTTAATGTAGTTCCTTCGACAGCCATGCATTTATCCTAACTTTGTTTTGTTTTAGTTAATTAAAAACTATTTGAATTTAAGATGGAGAAAAAACAATGACTGCTCCCTTTTTCGTCAACTTCTTAGCCATTTGTCAACAATGAGGATTTCAGTCGACAAGTATACATGTGCTGACAATTCCCTATCCCTTGGGCCCCATTTCTTTTCAGCCAGGCTTCAGGTCTGCCGCCCTGTCATTAGCTCTGAGCTTTAATTAACGGACCCACCTGTCACCGCGCTGTATACAGACACAGCAGGTCATACGCAGGACACTAGGGAATTCCCGCTAAAGCTGTATTGCTCATCAGATTACAGAACCCGCGTGTAGCTGTTGATCTGCTCCAAAGAAAGCAGCGCTGTCGAGAATCTTTCCCCCCCCCACAGGTGTTGCAGTTGAGGTAGGACTCATCTCACCCGGCATGCTTGTGTGTACATGAAGTGCAGAGACCTGGAGGAGCGAGTGGGTGGATAGCAATGCTAAACGGGGACATCTGTGGGATTGGGACAGGATGCGTGGAAAAGCGAGGGGCAGCGGGTTTGTTGGTCGTCTGCCATGCTAACAAGCGGAGTTAAAAGCCAATAGTGACAGCCCTATTAGATACTAATGGAGGCTGAGACAGCTGAGACCCTGACACACACACACACACACACACACACACACACACACTCACACACACAATAAAAGACCACCACGCCCAAGAACAACCAAGTGACTCCCCCCTGAGCTACACCGCCTGTCTTTACCTTCATCCCTCCTGTCCTCCATCCCTGTAGTTAAAGATCTTTATGGGTGAGGGAGTGGCACAGGGATGGGGCGATTGGATGGGCTCTCATGCTATCAGCCATCCCTGGAGGTAACAAAAGGTCAAGGACTCTCATTTTTCATCTCAGCCAATTACCCTCCCATTCCAACCCGGCTTTCCTCTGTCTCTCCATCTGGCCCTCTTACCCTGCTGCGCTCAACCCAGTCCTCTAATCGCATTCATGCTGCCTCACATGAATGCACACACATACAGTACATGTCACTTCTCACACACATGCACACACAGTCCCACACTGTCCTTCAAATGAAAAGCTCAGATAGGATGACAAACTACAACTGTTCAATAAATTAAGTCAAGCTTGATAAAAAAAATAGAAAGGGAAAATTCCACTCCAATTAACATTCCTCTTCCTACAGAGATTCTCCCGAAGCTTCATCCCTCTGTGCTCTAGGCTATAACAGATTAGTAGACAGTGCTGGGTCCCTGCTGTATTCAGTCCTGTAAGGATGTCTGAATGTCTGAGACTATGGTCTTGTTGTGTGTTTGGGTGACCCTGCGGTGCAGTCCAGCTCAAGTCCTGGGGGAGAGGCTTGGGCAAGAACTGACCTTCTAGCGCTCTGTGGTATGCTAAATATGTAGCAGGAAACAAGCTGAACATCTATCTGTCTACATAAAAAGGGGGACTGTTTGCCTGCAGGCCAGGATATGAAGGGACACTGCAGAGGATGGAGAGCTGGACCGCTTTTGTAGCTATCAAATGTGTGTTGGTGTGTGTGTGTGCTGGGGGGGGCGCTAGGCGTGGGTGATGTTGGCGATTACTTCTAAGAGGGACTACAATTAACCCTTAGCTTCTCTGTGACCCTCTCATTCCCATACTTAACCCCTCCCAGAGGTCAGAGGGCAACAGGCTCTAAGTGGCCTGTGGGTCTCTAACAGGGCAATTCACAAATGAATCTGTGACAGTGAGAAGGAAACAGAAGCCTACAGAAGTATAAACATAGCTGCATTGGTATAGAGTATGTTAGCATTCATAGTAGGTGAGTGAAAGTGCCAGTCAGTGCTAATTTGTTGAACAATGCTTTTATGATTGTGCATCCATCTTGAAATGCAACACTAACATGCATCACTGCCATAGAGTTGTATACATTTATATAGATTGACCTTTTCAACCAGACATGACCAAGATCCCAAAGTTACAAAACACTAAAGTTGTTTTATCAAACTTAAACAAACAAAAAAAAAAGGCAACAATTTTGAAAGGGAATTTGATGCAGGCAAACAGTGTAAACACTCTAAACAAGGTACAATGTCTTTGAATGTTAGTTGTTTGAATATGAAATGTTGGGGTATGGGCACTGTAGTGTAAATGAAAGTAAATGCACTGAAAGGGTTTGAAGTGTCAGTTCAAGAAAAAACAAGAGCTCTGTGTAAATGCTAACAAGCTCAGAATGAAAATGCTAACATGTCAAGCAGGTATAATGTTTACCATTTTCAACATCTTAGTTTAGCATGTTAGCATGGTAGCATTTGCTAATTGGCACTAAACACAAAGTACAGCTGAGGCTGATGTCATTATGGTTTTCCAGGTATTTCATAAACCAAAGTATTGGACAATTATGTGACCTGATTAGATGTTGAGAAATTTTACTCAAAATCCTAAATGAAGAAAAGTCTATAAATGTCTATAAAATGTTGCATAAATGATCTAATTTCCCATTTATTTTAATAGTGCAGCAATAAAAAATGCATTACAACTCTGACGTACAGTAGCATCCTGTGGCTTCAATTGACTAATGGAAAATGCAAATATAGCAAAGATACCGTGGAAGAAAATTAATTTATCTAATTTCGAAGTTACTTAAGGGAAAATAAGTGTTTGTGTTTGAGAAAATTAGGGCTCAAGTGGTAAAGTGTTTCATTGAGGTGGTTTCTGAGTAACATGTATAAAGCATTAAATTAGATTTTGGCAGCTTTTTGTATGTTAATGGCTGTAAGCCCCACTGCTAGAATTTATTTTCTATAACTCTCATATCCTTCTAAATTCTGGAGGGTGCTTATTACTGCAGGTAATACTTATGTAGAGCTTTATAAGAGGCTGAGGAAGTGCACATAGATAATGAGTGAGTCAAGAAGTGAGGAGAGATAAGTTTTCCTCCTCCTCTGCACAATAACTTTCCTGCCTAAAGTTCCAGCAAACAACACAGAATGTCAGTCAAGATCAGGGATTCACTGTGACTCATTAACTGTGCTCGTACCGTGTTTATGACCACACATGTCCCCCCCCCACTGTGATTCCAGCGCGATGAGACTCCCTGTGCCCCCAGGAGAGACTCAAGTTTTGGGCATGCCCTCCATGGAGACCCCCTGGCTCTTGGTGGAGAATTCTGGAGCCAGGCTGCGTGTAGTGGCTCCCCAGAGAGGCCAAAGGGGGGTATGAAGAGGTCTAGAGTTTAGAGGGTGGGGGGGATGATTTGTCAAGCAGATATGCAGCAGTTGGCCACAGGCTTTGATTCAGTGTGGACACATCTGCATAGTACATTTCGTTCAATTAGCCACACAACATTGTTTATTTTACGTGACGTAGATGCACACAATACAAACCAGAGCAAAGAGCGAAGTGTTGCTAGTCTCTACACAATGTAAAAGGTCTTATATATAGATCACCCATGTATTGTCTAAACATAAAGGCTTTTACAGTTCAGCTCAAAGTGAACAATAGTCAAAGAGTCTGAAGAAAGAGAAGTTTCTACACTGTTTGAAAGACCCTGTCAGCACTTATTCTGAAATTATAAGAAAGACAGAAAAGGAGGGAAAGACAACAAAAACACAGCTGGTAGTGTGAGATGAGAGGAAAAAGTCTCAGGTTTGAGTTGTGAAAACACACTCTCGCTCTACGTTGAATACCCCAGTCCCCGCTTGTGAGGGGAACTACAATTCGCCATCCAGTGCTTTTACACTGGCAATTTACTCCCATTTGGTTTGAGTGATGTAGCAGAAAATGTACAGTTGCACTTTTACATTTTATTCAATTCAGTTGGTTTGACTTTATTTTTGCAGCTTACTACTACATACTGAATAACTATGTGGATACACTGCTTTGGTGTGGGAGGCAGTGTGACCTACACACTCTTCCAGTAAGCAGATGCCTCTGACAGTTATTCACTAGAAGTTCATGAGAGCTCCTGGTTCAGAGCAGAGATAACTGCTTATTTTTTACAGTCATCCACTTCACTAATATTTCTAGAGGGGAGTTGTCTTTTTTCACTCCACGTCTCCACAATTCTCTAATCCCAATGATTCTCTTTCTCATTTTTTCAACTCTTCCCAATGCAAGACAAAAATATCTCACCAAAAAAAAAAAAGGTTTTGACTCACTTCTTCTGCCGGTTGAAACTGTTGGTCAGTTTGAGCATGTTTGGTTTCCTGGATTGTTATTCCATATATTTTTGATCTTTACTGGCGCTGAAAGGCCGCTGACAGAGGCAAATACACCGCTGTCCACAGAGCTGACATTCACACTCGTGTGTCAGAGGAAGACGTTAAAATCATACACACTCGGCACTTGTAGAGAGGACTGTTGGTTTATAGGCCTACAGAATGAGAATGGAAAATACAGCCGGGCATATTTGACCCCTCATGACAGCAATACTAAGATTTTTCAATAAGCACTGGTGTCGAGACCAGTCATACATTTATACATGTGATTCAGAATTCCTGTTATAATTATTAATGAAGGCTGTTAAAAGAAGAAGGGCTCGTTAGAAGACAGGAATTGTTGCTGTTCTGTGCAAACGTGAGGAGTGTGATTACAGAGAAGATTTGCAGCTTGGCAGGATCAGCGAGTCCACAGCAGATTATTGTTTGAATTACATGAACATAAGAACTGTCTTTATCTCTGAAGGTCTTTCATTTGCCTCACGTGCAATTCTGCTAGTGGGTCATTATGTTGTACACAACCGCATGCACACATGTTTGCACATGCGCAGAGGCGGACGCATGCATGTGCAGGGTGCAACCACGATCATACACGCCTGGTTCTCTAAATACAAGTAAATCTCATTACACTTCCTCTTGACTTATTATCCTAATGCTAAACTGAATTTTGAAATGTGTGGAAAATGCAAATTATGATGATACTTTCATATATTTTTCCATTTTTCAAAATGGGATAACATGGAAAGAGTAAAGACACATTCCTGAGAGCACTGTCAACGTCCATGGTGGATTGGAATAAACTTCGTCAAAACCTTTTTAGCCTCCAAACTTTGATACCCTTTTTCAAGTATTCCACATAGCGTTAAATATGTGTACAGTTGGCAATTTAAGAATTATGTGTCTTTATATCAATGTTTGAGAACCCTTGATGTAAAAAGCTTGGCTGTAAAAAAAAACTTAATTTTCATGAAAAAAGCTTGGATTTGAAAAAAAACGTAATTTTCATAAAAAAAAGCTTGGATGTCAAAATACTTTTTTTTTTTAAAAATGTTTTAATTTTCTTGAAAAAAGCTTGAGAAAAATGAGAAAAAAATACAACATTTTTTTTAATTTTTTCATGAAAAAAGCTTGGATGTCAAAAAAACTTAATTTTCATGAAAAAAGATTAAATGTAAAAAAAAACTTAATTTTCTTGAAAAAAGCTTGAATGTGAAAAAATACAAAATTTTGTCATGAAAAAAGCTTGGATATGAAAACATATTTTATGAAAAAAGCTTTGATGTGAAAAAACCATTAGTTTTCAAAAGTAAGTTGCGGCTCTGTTTGCTCGGACATAAACTCAGTAATAAATGTAGTCTATGTTTCATATGATGTGTAAAATCTATCAGCATTTATCGTTTAGATCACATATGAATGAAATGATTGTAGAATCCGTATTGTATTTGTATTGTTGACTTAATGTAGAGAAGGTCACATAAAGCTCAACATTAGCCTGTCATTTGTAATATACTGTTGGAGTGGTAAGCAGGGGTATTGTTTTTGGATATTTGGGGAGTTAGGTGGTCCGTGAGGGTTTTTTTATTGGTTAAGTGATCTGAAAAAGTTTGAGAACCCCTGCTCTAAAGACACCATGTTTGCTTACAACTGTGGTCGTGGAAATGCTCTGATCAGCTCCATATCGGCCCCTTGAGAGCGCACGCTGAGTATGTTCACCAGGGTCACGCATTTGTGCCAGCTGGGCCCGAAGCGCGTTCTTGTGTAGACTGTCCTCTCTCTCCGGGTCTCTATCTTGGAGAGGATGTGTGGCTCTGTTTGGTGGCACCTGGAAGTTGCTCAACAAAATGCTTTTCTCTTTGCTAATTACAATGTTCACCAAATGAATACAGAAGTCATAACAGGAAGAGTAATTTTAATTTTAGTTTGAGCTGAAATATATGCACAGCTTTGAACAGGGATCTCAGATTCATCTTTGCTTACTTCAATGTCCCCTTCTCTCTCCAGCTCTCTCTCTCTTTCATCCCTCTCTCGGAGCGATGTTGCTGAGGTCCAATTTCATGGGCTTAAATTGAATCAGTAAAATCAACTTCGTCTTCATCCTCATCTTTAATGAGAGGTGGAGGGATTTCCAAGGTGGTGCTCTGCCCTGTTTTCTTTAGAAAGGTCTCGCTGTTCTGGGAAGGAAGCCTAGAGAAGTGGATTAGCTAAAACCCAAAGGAAGGAAGAAACAGATAGGCTCGACCACATCACAGTACACACACACACAGCCTCACGTAGTGTACGCCGGGACAGAGAGGTGTTATAAGAGCTCTTAGGAGGTTACTCCCTTCCAGCTCAGAATCAAACGGGACCAGAGAGGAGAGAGAAGGAGGAAAATCTAAAACACATTTTCACCCTTCGCCCCAACATGTGGAACCTGTACTGGGAGTGTTTTCTTTTCATCTGGCTGTGATGGGGCTCAGGGGTTTCTACAGTGTCCCCTCTGCCCTCTCCTCCCAGGAGGGCTGTGCTGACCTAATTATCAACCAGGACACCCGCTCGCTGAGAAACAACAGCACCTTTGCAGCTTCATGCTAAGGCCCCATACCCTTCACTGGCTAAAGTACGGCACCATGTCACCACCTCGCTAAGTGGTCCTGTATCCTATTGTGCGAGCCTGAATGTCTGACCGAACCAACGATCATTCATAGGAAGCTGTGACTTCTCCTCACATAAGAGTGAAATCGCCCTTCGTGTTTTAATTAAGGAGAATATCTTGCCAGGAGAGCTGGGTTTAGCAGTGCATCTGAATTGGCACCGCTGGCTTTGTTTATTGGTGGGAAGCTGTTGCAGTGTCTTATTCATATTACTGCACAAGTACATTTTGCTGGATGGGAACTGGCAACCACAGTATTAGGAATACAATGAGAAATGTATTTTAACGTCCTCATTCATCTTGTGCCACTTGATCAATAGTGTCGCTTTATGTTTGATGGCATGGATGCATCTCTAAAAAGCATCTGATTGTAAGTGCAGCTAAAACAGAGTAAGTTACAGGCCGTGAGGGAGATTAAAAAAGAGCGTGTGTGGGCGTAATAAAGACCAAGTACCTGCGACCTCAACCCTGTTGTTAACTGCCATCACTCGCACACACAAACACTTTGAAATGAGGGCTTTCCTTTCCCCCCTCGCAGTTTCAGAATCCCCCCACAGCTGAGATTGTGATGAGTAGCGGACCGCCCACACACTACGTGGGATGTAAGCGCTAACCCTAACCCTGCCGTGCGTCTGTGACACTGCTGGGTCGTGTCTCAATGACGAGATCCCCTCTCCTACACAGCTCACACCTTTGAGATAGAAGTTAATGCTTCACGCAATGACATTCAAATAAAGCCTGTGGTCTCATTAAAAGGTTAGAGATAAATGTGCCTTGTATTGGATGCTCTGCTGTCGAAGAACAGTGGACCTCAGCATAAGTATAAAAGCAGGGCTCTCATTCAATGTTCCTATCTGCTGTAAAATAATAACTATTCACACCAAATGAAAGATCCTTTAACAACTTTAACATGATTAGACGCTAGCAGCGTAGCTTCAGCGAAGATGCTGGTCTGTTGGTCGGTCTGTGCTCCACTTGGCGGAGACTGAAATATCTCAACAGCTATTGGATGGATTGCTATGAAACATTGTGCAGGTATTCCTGGACCCAAAAAAGCTGAAGCCTATGAACTTTGGTGATCCCCTGACTTCGCTTTTAGTTTACATTTGTGGTTTTGAGCAAAACCTTTTGACAACTATTGGATGGATTGCAATGAAATTGGAACAGACTTTCATGTTCTCCTCAGGATGAGCATGCTACAACTTCCGTGATCCCTTATCTTTCCATACAGTGCCATCATGAGCTCTAATTTTCAATGTGTCCGGTGCTCTCTTTTATGACCGTACTTGCAAAACTACTGACATTCCCATCAGCCTTAGACATACTTTGTGTTAAGTATTAGCAAATGTTCCACACTAAACTAAGATGGTGAACTTGGTAAACATTATACCTACTTACATCAGCATGTTAGTATTGTCAATGTGACCAAGTTAGCATACTGATGTTGGCATTACCTCAAAGCACAGCTGTGTCTAAGTACAGACACTTTCTTGCCAAACAAACCCCCAAGTTAGACATAAAATACACAAATGCTAACATTATTATCCAAAATAACCGTTGTAAATATGTATAGAGTTTACTGAAGTGCTTCTGGGTTTAACTTTTACCTACCATGCTTGCATCCATAGTTGCATTTTCACTTTTAATTTTACCTACTAATGAATTAGTTTTATTATTTGGTTGTTTACAACCTGTAACACATTTTGCACAGTATCACTATGTGACACTGTGCAAAATGATGATCCATATCTTTTAGTTGCAAAAACAAACTAAGCTGTCGTTTCACTTTGTTTCATTTCTGCATAAATGAGAGCTTGCACACACATTTTGCATTTGTTGGTGTGTCCCTGTGTGGTTACGAATGAGACATCATTGGGGTCTAATTCTTATAGATTCTCATCAAGGACGCCATAAAGATCAACTAACCACAGCATGTCTGTACTATAGCGCTTAACTGACTCATGAACACTGACAGGCTCACCACATGTAGCAGGAGAAACCACATGGGAGGTGGGAGGTGGAAGGTGACAGCGATGCAGAGTGGTGGTGGTGGGGGGTTAACTCACGTGGACAAGCTGGGAATCCCTTGCAGCCTGATCAGAAGAGGTGTGGTGAGTTAGAGAGCATGCAGATGAGAGCACAAGGTGAGCTCCAGCAGATGTAGCTGCACGGCAGAGATTTAGAGCTCCGCCGGTGCAGAGGTGGACAGAAAGTGCAAACCCAAAGGTCACAGTTTTCTGCACATGTTTACATTTTCTCAGTAGTAAACTACAGCAAAACTCCCAGTGAGAAAGAGCTGGAGTGTTAGTGGAAATTTAAGAAATATAATTTTCATTATGAAAAACAATTCCTGTAATCTCAGGTAAACCAGTAACCATCACCACCATGAAAGGCTTTAATTTAATAAGTGTCTGTGTGAGTGTGTTGTTACATGTTTGATATTTAAGGATGCAATGGGGAAATAATGTGAGCAGCTAAACTTGCTTTGCTCGAACATATTTTTTGATCATTAATTTTACCTTGAAGAAGATAAAACAAACATTATATAAACAAAAACCACTGTGGGTTTGGCGGGCAGTTTCAGTAGGAGGAGTCATACTGAAAATACAAATTTGCCCCTTTAACTTCCAGTAACAATCCCTCAACTGACAAGTTTCGTGGCTGTGTGGTAAATAACCAACCAATTCAACTGTTTGTTTGTCCTCTGGGTGTGTGGGCAACAGCTTACAACATTAGCTTGAGTAGATTTGGAAATTACACTGTGATTGTTTTTGTGGTAACTCAGAACAAAAACGTATATCTGGAAAAAGCTGCAAACGGATGCTGCGATTAGACTCTTTCAATGATGTTGGTATTGCATATATTGCAAAACATGTAAATACATTATGTATGAGTCCTACCATGTATTTAAATTGACGTTTTAATATATTGCATGATATTTTTCAACCATTTATTATTTGTTTACTGCTGCAGAGTTGGGCAGTGGAGGCTTTGAATGTCTCCCAGTGTGAGTGGTGACAGGCAGCTAAGTGGTGTTGTATGTCTCAGTCTTATGGCCTGGAGGTACCTCTGAACCTCTAAAATGAGGTGAAACGAGTTAAAGGCCATGTGGGGTGAACCCCTCATTCCAAGGTGAGAGGGCTCATTGGAGCAGCAGTGCGAGTGCTAATGTGTTTGGGTAGAAAGAGATGCAGATGGAGGACTGGGTCGTTATCTGAAACCTGCCTTCTGAAAACAGAGCTCCCTGCTGACATGTGAAACCAGAAGTGTCATTTCAATTTATTCACAATCACATGAACACAGGCACAGACAGAAAAGAGAGAAAAAGAAAGAAAGAAGCAAGTTAGCATAAGTCAACCAGGTTGTTAAAATTTCCACTACATAGGGGACACATTTACACACTCCTCCTCCGCAGTGTTGTTGCACAGTGTGTGCATTTGGAGCAAACTCTTTCCTGATAAAGCTTGCTCAGACGTCTGGGTTTTGGCGTTCCGATGGAAAACCCTGAAGCCCCGCAATGAACCACAGGCGCTCTTTCTTCCCTGCCTCAGAGCTCCTCCCAGCTGCGCTCCACCTGACGGGTTTTCCTTCTCACCAGCATCCAGACGGACCACGCCAAGAGCCAGACAGGAGCACAAACACAGGCGGGAGAGTAAAGGTTGGCAGGTGTATAGAGAGGCAGCAGGGTGGAGGGAAAGTGAAGGGAGGACAGGTTCGGCTTGAATTGTACTTGAGTTTGGGAGATGGTGAGACAGGTAGCGAGAGAGAGTAAAAGATGGAGAGAGCGAGAGAGAGAGAGGGAAACCCAGACACAAACATAAACACTGGCTAGCACTTCAATGATTCCTCTCTCTGGCTCTCTGCCTCCCCCTTGCCTCCCCCCTTACTAGCCAAGCATAAACAAATACAACATGGAAAACATCAGACAGGGCACATACATCTCAGAGTAACAGCAGTCTGAAGTGAATGAGAAAAGGGAAAAATTGTCATGGTGAATTTTGTCGTTTCCATTCTATAAAAAGACCAATTGGATTAGTCCGCCAGACTGTCACTGCCTCTCCTCCAACGTCCAAATCACATCTGCTATAAACTCCAACGAGAGTGGCCAACGAGAAAAAGTCAGACTGTAAGACTTCGATCCGTCCTCCCGAGATAAACCTCAAATAGAAAAGACAAAACAGCAAGACAGTCTCATATTTCACCTCCACGACAGAGAGAGAGACACATAAACACTCACACACACTTGAACCTCTGAGGGTCATCTTTTGATGACCGGAGGGAGGAGAGTATGAAGGAGGAGTGTGACTGATAGACACCAGGCACAGAAATCTGACAATAACCATGTCCTGTACCACACACACACACACACACACACACACACACACAAACGGTTCAAAAATAATGTTAACACACAAACACACACGCACACACTGGGTGGCTCTCTCCTTCGAAGACACAATGTCACAGATTACTGCGGCTCCTTGGTCTGGCTGGTAATGACATCATGCTTGGGTCTGCTCCCAGAGATCCCTGCTGCTGGCACACGGCCAGCCCTACATCTGCAAAGAGACACACAGACACACACACACACACACACACACAGACACAGACACACACACGCACACGCACACACACACGGATCCAGCCAATCTCCCACTCTCACTCTTTCTTGAATTGTCTCTCTCTGTGAGAATAAAGTGAAGATGGTTCCAGTCACAGAAACTACAGAGTGGTTATAGAGCTATAGTGAACTCTTTCTCTCCTTTTAATGTTTTTGTTTTTGTTTTACCAGCACTTTCAGTTGTTATCTCAGTCAACACCCTCACATAGACTTAGCCACAGCCTCATTAGCAGCAGCAAGCTGACTAAACTGTGAAACTTAAAAATGGAAAAATTAGATTTTTTCTTTTTCATTTGCTTCCAAGCACAACTTTGTCTTGACTTGTTTCCAAGTGCAGTGTAGACTGTGGTGCACAGTAGATGACATATGTCAACACAATTAAAATGTGAGAAACCATGTGAATGCATCGGTTTAAACTGAACTGCATAGTAAAATAAATAGCTTAGCATTTTTGGGAGATGATTGATAAAACCCTCATGTCTATACGTTAAATAGGAAGCTACATATGAAGCATGTTAGCTTATCTTAGCTTAAAGACTGAAAACAGGGGATAACAGCTAGCGAGGCTCTGTCAGAGGAAAACAGAATCCACCAACCAGCACCTTTAAAACATATTAACATCTTTTATCTTGTTTATTATATTCTACAAAAAACATGTTAAAATGACAAGTTGTGGTTGTGGTATCTTGTCTCCAAGGAATCCCCGACACATAACCCCACGTAAAACCACAATGTGTACGATTAAACAAACAAGATATACCATATTAATTAGTGAGCTTTAATGGAGCTGGTAGGTGGATTTTGTTACATTTGGAAAGAACCATGCTAGCTGTTTTTCCCTGAGTACGGTCTTCAGGCTAAGCTAAGCTAATCCTCAGCAGGCTGTAGCTTCATATTTACCATATCTACCATATATATACACGTAAGAGTGGTATCAGTCTTCTCATCTGTCTTTCTATTCCTTTCAGCCATGAAGCCTTTAAAGGTATCCAACACAGCCTTATATGTCCATTGGGACTCTATTTGAACAATTAAAAGCACTTGTCTTTGCATTGAAGAGGCTTCACAATTTTCTTTTGTTGATCACTTCTCTACACTGTTTTATGTTTAGGTGCACAGGACTGGACGTGATGACCAAATTGAGACAAATCTATGTGCTTTTCCATCAGAGTTCACCTACGATGTCAAAGTGCTTAAAGACTCTCATACACTCTGCTGCTTTGCTGGCAAGCTAGTCCAAGGGGTTAAAATGTGAGCAGCCTCTGCCGATTTCAACTGCTGCCTCAAAGGCCAAAAGTACTTATGATAGTAATCAGTAATGCTGTAATCATGCAACAAAACCAATGTTAGGTTGAACAGGCAGGACGTGAGAGCGGGTTAAAAACAAGGGAGTTGTGGAATCGAAATGGGAGTCGGATGCTAACGTGGTTTGTAATCCTCTCCTGTTAATCTTCAATCATATGTCTCCTGCCTCTTTTAAAAAGTCTATCCACCCAATAATTTAGTCATCTACCAAAAAACAGCAGTGAGCCACGCAGCTACATGGTTCACACACACAGTGGAAGTGTATCAGACGCTCTGCATGGGGCCTGATTCGCACAATACCACGCAGACAGACATAACAAACATTTAGTGTGTGTTTCCCAGTCAGCCTAAAACTGTCGCTGCCGAGCGCGTACCTTCGCACGACTGTATGTCAGTTTGTTCGCGCATGTGTGTGAGGGTGTTAATGCTGGTGTGAGTGAACCATACCAGTGGGGTCAACCTGTGTCAGCTGCTTTGAGCTGATGGAGTGAGCCACACACATGCTTATCTGTGACCTTAAGACAGAGGAGAGGTGACGAGGGACTGAGGAAAGGAAGAAGGGACAGGAAAAAGGAAAAGTAGCAGCACACGGGCTTCATCAGAAACAACAAACTACCCTGAAGGTTTAAGACAAAGCGTTATTGTATTACATCTAAGGCTCACTGTTTTCAATAAGGTTATTTGTTTGCAGCTGGAAGATGACATTGATCACCACAGTTACCATAAAGCATGTCCTCCTACGTAGTAGTTTTCAGTTTCAGTTAAGTGTCTTGCTCAAGGACAGGAGGACCGAACCACCAACCTTATGATTAAGGGACTACCCGCTCTACCTCCTGAGCCTCCTGAACCACAGCCATCCCATCCTCAGGTGTTTCCAGATTGACCAGGACTTACGATCGTTAGGATAATAACTTTTACACATACAGTGATGCTGCAAAACTGACGTGACAGTGATACCGATGCCTTTATTATTCCGCATCAGCTGTTCCTGTTCTTCACTGTGAGTTCTGACGTTCCACTCAAGATAGACTTCTCCTCCTTTGTGCACACAGGAGATGATTTGGTCTTGAATGTCTTCTCAGTCTACAAAGAGAGTATAGAGACCGTAAATATATACAGTCTATTTTTACATCAAGAGAACTGCGGTCTTCCAACTCCTAAAGCCTGTAAAGGCCTCACAGAGAGAAAGACACCATCTCCCTACACACACACGCACACACAGACACACACTCTCACCACCCACTGCTTGGTGTTTGTTTAATATGGCATTTCAGTATGAGAACAGTATATCCTGCTCACGTCTTTATAAGGGCACAGCTAATGCAACACTGAGACAAGCCCCTTACCCCATTAGAAATTACACTAACACACACACACACACACACACACACACTTGTTAGTCCCGTGCCAACGGCAGCCTCTTGGCAACACCCAGGTTTAACGTTGCCCCAACTGAGAAATAGCATCTGCTTCATCTCTCTTTCTCTCACCCAACTGCTCTCCTCCTCTGAACTCACTAACACCCTCCATCTCTTGTCCAAAAATGCACACATGCTGACACACACACACACACGCACACAACCGCACACACACACACACACACTTATTGTGGCTGGCACCAGTGCTGGAATCTTGTCTGTCTGTATGTCGGTAATGGTGTGAAGTGCTGAAAGAACATATTTAGACTTTTGTGTTTTGTGTTAAGTAGGCCAACTCCTCAAAAATCAAATCCCTTTTTATTATCTCTGAGGCTAATACATACCGGAAAACCAAGTTGGGGAAGGAGTGGTTCTGACTCTCATCTGCTTGAAACCCTTGTATAGCCGGTTAACTTGGTCAGGTTGTTTGCACAGAACGCCCCGGGTTGTTTTTCAGATAATCCTGAGTTACTAAATTCAACTCATAAACAAACAGTGTTGGGAGCTATACGGCTGGTATTCTTAACAGACATCAAGATGTGATCATTGGCAGCAGATGTGTACTATATTTGGTCGACTCTGTAATATGAAATCAGGGAGAGAGAAGCTTTTCTTACTTTTAAAAATAAACACTCATCGTCATTAAAGGAAATTTGGTCTGAATAATTTTCCTCTTTTACGCCATGCTCTAAGAATTAAAGAAAGGCAGTGAGGATGACTGGTCAGGTTGTTGGTTAACAAACATATCTGACATTCAGGATGAACTCTAATGACTTTGTCCTCGAGCGCCGCATCAAATTTTTCATTTGTCCAACTTTGGTCTATCATCAAATACCTGCTAAACTAATGACATTCCTATAGCCTCAGTTGTGCTTTGTGAGTACTGCTAATTTTCGCATGTTAACATCCTAAAATTTAAACTAAGCTGGTAAACATCAGCATGTTAGAATTGTGATTACAGCATTTAACGCAAACCATTGCAGGGCCTAGATACAGCCTCACAGAGCTGCTGCTGGAAGCCACTTGTTTACTGTCCAACCTGTACATTTAAATAAGATGCCTAATTACAAAAAAATTCAAAGAATTGGCTTTCCTTGGGAAGACGACGGTGGTCTGAGTAGTGCAGTCTGTAACAAACAGGAAACGGAAAGCAGGCTTTCATGAGTTCATGATAGAAAAAAGGAAGTACACAACGCTGCAATGTAAGTCTGGTTCAGAAACATGGCAAGCTAGAATGCTGACAATTTGATCAAATTAAAATAAAAACAAAATATATTACAATATTCAATACAGATATGGCAACGGTGACTCTGTTTCTTGTCCAGAAAAACAACATGATGACAAAACAATGAACGTTTCTCATATGAAAGTGTGGTAGTGTTGGAACAGTATTGGCTGGGGAGTATAATGTTTTTGGTTGTGTTTTCATGTATCAGCGAAGCTGCTTTTGGCCGTTCTCCCATTGCATCCTACGCAGGCTACACAGTCTGCAGAGTCTGCACACACAGCAAAAGAAAATAGGGTACAGAAAACACAGCACATTCAGACACTCAGGGGCAGAGGGGACGTCTGAATAAAGTAACAACAGTTTAGCGGAAGAGAGAGTGAACGAAGGAGAAACTTGTAACACCAAGAGGAGCCAGACAGAAAGCAAATGTCTAGCGAAGCATAACAAACAGAGAAGAATGCTTCTGATTTTGCATACGGAAGTGAAAAACATTAAGTCTCAAACACTAAGGAACAGGGAAAAACTGTATACATTGTGCCTTCCTTTTACAGAACTTATCAACTTTATCAGAAGCTAAAGATAGATCGAAGGGGTTAACCCAGGCTCTTGGAGAGAAACAGTGTGCAGAGGGGAGATAACGCTGCCTGCTCTTTGGTTTCTACTGAAGACCACAGTCATGCCTGAAAGACCTCTGGTTGCTACCCTGGACATCTACAGATTCTAACACAGATTTATGTTGAAGCCCACAAGGGGAATTGCACACAGATTTCTGAGTCGAACACACATTCAGCTGAGATTTACTGGTGTGACAATGATATGAAAAGGCCTCATTGTGCATCAGAAGCATCGAAAACTGTATAAAATGCCAAATATGAAAGGGCATCCCGACAGCTTAGAGATTATCATGCCGTGCTTAGTTTCTCTGACAAATCATAAAGAATCCGGGTTTACAGCTGACTTGTGTAATGCTAAGGCACACTATGCAACGCTAACGTCCCTCAAACGCTGGCAAGGCGATTACCGTTCTCTGAGGGTTGCAGGGGGACAAACAGCCTCACAAAGGGACGCTTCACAAGCCTAAGCAGCGCTAAGCCACATGGCATTTCTAGGATATTTCAAGTCAAATTTAATGCAAATTCATGTTGGCAAGATGTTTGTTAAATCTATTTTTACCGGCAGTGAGGGACTGATCTTTGTTTATGTCACTCTGTATAATCCCCCTCTGCTTCAGGGGGCTTTATTGTGGCCAAACCTCTCTAGCCAAAATTGTTGTCTTTAAAATCTCCCATTTATACAGAATGTGTTGGAAAAACGGCTGTAGACCTTGCAATCTTTTCTGACACTTGAGCCACATCAATCCAGAAATATTTATTTTACAAGGTAGCTTGTTTTTTATGTAACCCAGCACAGTTTAAATCCCATGGGCGCAATCTGTTTCATTTCTAAAAGATGTGAAATATACAGACACAATGTTTCTATCTATATTCTAAGTATTCTATCCAGAAAACTTAGTGTTTATACTAGAGCAGAGGCTTTGGAGGTACTCAATATTTAATGTGTGCGCTACACAGTGTTAACCAAGATGAAAAATCCCTTGAATAAAAATGGAAGATTAAGAGGCTACACAGTACAACATCTATTACTGTACTGAGTTCTGAGACACATAAAGTTTATCTAAAGTGGATCTGCAATTACAATACTTACGATGATCCAACCAGCCATGTTCAGCTGCGTTCGGTTAAGCCTTTCAGTCCAGAATGTGGGCCAAACAAAAATACTGGAGATTTTGGTGGAGTGCCGCCATACGTCACGATAAGGATCATGTTCGCCTAAAACCTCCATTTGTTTATAATAATCCATCCATGTGATGTATTCAGGCCGCTAAACCTCGCAGTACCGTGTCTTTGGGGCTAAATGTGGTAATTTGTTTTGTTTTAATAAAGCAGGTGTTTTTCTTGGATCAGATTGTCAAGGAGCAAATTGCTTTCTAATCACATCACATATGGAAAGTCCAGATGATGGCGGACAGAGCGCAGCGCTGCATCACTGCTGACCCAGTGTGCAGCAAGCGCCCCTGCTCCGACACACACACGCAACTCCACACGCGAGGATTAACACAGCTCTGTTTTCTTTGCAAAGCAAAACATGTCACTTCATTTGCCCCAGTTTACCCCCTAATCACAGTGACGGACAGGAGAGAGGGGGGAAGCGAGCAGCATGAAGTTAACTGCAAAATGACAAGCGGACTCCCTACACCCTTGTTTGTTTTTGGCTTGGAATCACAAATCAACTGGTTTACATCCAACACACACACACAGATAGAAGCAAACATTATTTATCGGTTATTATGAGGAGTTCAGAGTAAATTTCCGCGCAATTGTACCACACAGACGAGTAAAAGGTTGCCAAAATAAAGACAGAGAATAACATAAAAAGGGAACACATTGTGCCCCTTCTGTTGAACAATGCACCACAAACGTGCGTTCACGGTGCAGCTCAAACAGTAAAAGCAGTCTTCAGGAAAGACGCAGGCAGCAGAAGGGGGCCTGTGTGGCCATTCAAACAAGCAGCGTGTGGCTGTGGGCCGAGAACAGCCAGCAGTACATTTCCATAACAGGAAAGGTCAGTGTTGTGGCTCCCGGGGCTTCAGAGACGCTAACACAATCCATACTGGGAGCTCTCTGCTCTGCTGCTCTACCTGTTGGCTGCACTCCATTTGGTGCTATAGTCTAATATTATACACCGTGTTGTAGATCATCACTCTAGACTCGACTAATGTATGCTATATTATATATAACGCACATATTTCCTCAGGGATTTTTTCCTCCAAATGGTCCTACGGTTTCTGTAATCTTCAAAAATGGAATAAAGTAAGAAATGGTTTGTAAGATAACTCAGTAACACATTTTATACTGAACCCTAATGCCGAGCAATCACCTTCCAAATGCAGGCAGCTACCATTTACAGAGCGGTGATATTTGAAGGGAAATTCAGTTTTAACAATGCTTATGAAATAAAAATTATGATTTTGTATCTTCACCTATGATTACATTATTATAATTATATTATAATTACACGAGTGTGAGATTTTACTCCAGGATTATAAAAATGTGTTTCAAGAGCACAGACAAATGCAGAGGGATTGTACTTTAGTACAATTTTGGGATAGTTGTACTTTAATCGAGTATAAAAATGTTACTTTTTACTCCACTGCATTCATTTGACAGCTATACAGAGTAAAGTCTTACATACAAAACATATTATCAACTAGTAAAATGTTGCTCCGCTAAAATGCTGATTCAACATTATAATCCAATAATGCATTATGATTATAATATAACACTTTTCTGATACTCCTGTATATATTTCTTTAATTGCAGGACTTTTACTTGTAATAGAGAATCTTTTTATATTTTTTTATATTCATGTTGCACATTTCTTATTAGTAAATTCCTACTTTTTCTACCACTGAGAGATGAGACACTGCAAACACAACATGGGACAATAACCCTGTACAGCACACAGGCAATGATAAACATATACATACAGACTACAATCCAACAAACCTGCTTACAACCCATTTTCACAACACTTACTCAACAATCACTACACTGCAGAACCATCATTTACAGCCATCCTAGCAAACTGTCGTTCCAAGCCTTCTCTCTCCACAACCTGCTAAAATGATGCATATTAATGTCTTTATATCAGAAAGTACAGCAGAAAGAGGCTTTGTGGGTTAGTTAGTGTAATAAAAAGAGAGAGAAACATACAGTATGTGTTGTGTGTTGTGCGTTGTGTGTTGTGCATGTGCGTAGCTGTGGTTGGCTGTGCGCTCTGACGTACAGTGTTTGAAGTTGTATTCCATACAAAACAACAGTAGAGGAAGTTGAAACAGCTTCTGGTCTTTCTCTTGGACCAGGCCTCGGGGCCTCAGGGGGCCCATAGGAATAAAACACTCCTTAGCACAGCCTCATATACCTCAACACCTGCAGCACACAAAAGCCCCTCTGTGAGTAAAACAGTCCCTCAAAAGTAAAAAATGCTCATATGACAAGGAGACAGCGAAGGTTGGGTAACATTGTGTGGTGGGTAATAAGAAAAAACACAGATGTTATTTTCTTTCACATTAAGGATTAAAGTCTAAAGACTGGCATATCATTTATATGATAGCCTTTACTTGAATATACTTGCTTAAAAAAAAATCATTAATACCAATTATTTTTAATGACCTTGTTCTCAGTGGGGTTTTTTTAATACTTATTTGAAATTCAGCTTTTTTCTTTCACAGTCATAAGTGCTGTTGAATACCTTGAAACAGCTAAACAAATACAATTATTTGTTTTTAATTATTTTTCTTAGAGCTTTATTACATAAATAAATAAAATCCATACACCTAACTATGTCGTGGTCCCTTCACGCCCCCTCTTTACCCGACCCACAGTATTTTCCCATGGGGTCCACCGCTCTCAGGACTGAGATTAAAATAATATTGACACTGGAGTGGCTAAAAAGACACAGCATAGCTAATAGATATAATTATCTGACATAATTATCTCCAATAATAACAACAGATAATACCCCTCTGTCTGAGAGCATGTTTGTTGTTGTGTCGGAAGGGATCCTCCCTGGAAAGATGGGCAGGGCCACTTCTCCGCCTGGCGAACCGAGCCAGGCCTCACCTTCTGTGGGTGTGGGAGACTCAGATTGCATCCTGTCAGGAGCAGGTAAGGCTGAGGTTTGAGGTTGGCCGCTGCGTGGGTGAATTCCCCTTTTGGCATGACCATCTGTCGACTCTGCTCTTTGGAAACTGTGGAGTGTTCACCTTTTCAGAGCCCAAGAGCAAACCTAGGAAACCCCAAAAGAAAAACAGCAGTGGGTAAAAGTAAGCAGAAGCCACTGCACGAAAAGATTTTAATAACATTTAGTTGAGCTCATTAATTTAAGAAATCGTTATGACAGCGCTGGAGTGATTTCTCAGTCTGGTCCAGCAGACTGAAGTCCATTTACCTAATTAAAAAAACAAACCAGCGCTCTCTGTGGCTCTTGTGTTTACTGCCGTGTGATGGAGGGCATAAAACACAAGCAGCAGTAGAAATGCAAATAGACAGCAAGCAGGGTGACATAGAAAAGCTGGAGGAAAAGAGGCAGAGGACAAAGAAAGGAGAAATGAACCCGACGACGGACGGAAACTAAGAAGTAACTAGATTGAGCGTCATATATTAATTTATCTATTTGTGTTTGGTGTTAAGCTAATAGTTCTACATTTTGTGAAATACATTTATTTGCTTTATTGCTGAGAAGATCAAACATTCTCATGTTATTACGGTAACTATGAAGCTGGAACTAGTAGCCAGTGATCTTAGTTTAGCATGAAGACTTGAAACAGGGGGAAACAGCTAACCTGGCTCTGTCCAAAGTTAACACAACTTGTCTGTTTAAGTATAAAAGTTATGGTTTTATGTGCCAGATTATTTCTTACTGGTCCTAGACAATATAATCCATAACAGTCCAGCAACATAAACCACTCAAGATGACTCAAGATGTGGACCGAGAACAGGAGAAGAAAAGCAACTACTTCTGCAGAAGGGGACTGAAAAGAGATGAGAGAGTGTAGTGAGAGTGAAGAAGAAGGAAAGTGAGACGAGGCTGTGCGATGAGGTGGAGGCAGGGGGAGGGAGGACGGGGAGATGATGCAGCAGTAAGTACAGCAGGAGATAAAAGCTGCAGGGGAGATGATATGAGAGTGTCTTTGTTCCAGTAAAAGGCCCACAGCATTGCCTGATGACTCGCTAGACTGCATCACCCACAGCATGAGATCATCAGGTTAATCTCACCTCCAACTGACGCAGCAGCACAGGCCGACTGACTGACAGACACAGTGAAAACAACTGACACACACACAAACACTCAGGAAAAACATTACGGTTTTAACATGCTGATCCACTTGGGCAGCATCAAACCATTATCATAATATCAGCCACATTAAACATCACCTGCATTAATTATTAAAGATTTGATGATGATGGTGAACACCAACCCCACCTTAAATTACTTTAATATGTTGGCATCCATTATTATATAATTGGATCTGAGGGAAGAACAGAAAATCGTTATATTTGTTTTGGCCTTGAGAGAATCTTCTCTGCCAAACAATTTTACCATTTTTAAGAAAGTCAATATTATGGGCATAACATCCCCCACCCCCCACCCCCACACATGTATAAATCTCTCTCTGCTTCTCCACTTGTCCTTGAGTCCTGGAAGGATTAATGCGGAGTCATCACCGCCCTCGTAAGGTGGAGTGAGTGAGTGAGAGGCAAAGATCAGAAGGAAAAAGAAGTAGAATAGAATAAGCAGCATAATACGTTGCACTGCATGTTGGTCACAGTAGGATCCTCAGGTCATAACAGTGAAGCGGACAGGGTCGGAAGTCTAACAGGATTTATAACCATCTTTTACCACAAACTGCATTTAAGGCAATAAAATGAATTATTCATTTGTCTAATCTGGGATTCTGCTGATCTGTACAAGTTAGAGCGCAGCACAGAGCACACAGAGTACTTAAGCTGCGGCCCAAACGACACTTTAGTGCTGTGAGACGAGCATTGGGTTACATAGGAGAGGAGAAGCTCACTTCAATTATGCTGGAGGAAGAGAAAGAGGGATTGAGAGGAAGGAAGATGGAGAAGGAGGCAGAGACAGAGGAGCAGGTATAAAAGTTCCCTACACTGCAGTTTAATAAAATGAATCGCTGGCAGATGTCTGTCTGATTGATGGCGGACAGACATGAGCTGTTCTGTTTTTTTATTACGCTCATTGCAGTGACATTGGCCCATCTGTGGAGTGACTCTTCATTATTGATGCTCTGAAACAAGAGTGGGCACTCTGAAACCAACACTGGTTGCGTGTTTTTCAGTAAGCTCAAACAAATTCGACATATTAACCTCACCTACATTTACCTAGAATCAGGGGATAATTTTTCAAAATCCTCATTCTTTTACAGAAACATTTTGCAGATGAGAGCAACAACGGCCACATGGCTTCCTTTTAAAAACACAGAAATCCTGCCCGGTCTTGTTTCTGGAGCTACTGGCCTGAAAACACCGACCCACAAACCCAGAGCGCAACCCACCCGGAACTAAAGCAAACACCAGATTGCCGCTGGGGACGTATAAACTAACGTGCGGATGTCCTCCAGGGAACACAAACCGTGTGCGCATGGAAAGTATTTCACGTCTTTTCATGCCCTGTGCATTTTTCATCCACTGCTACAAAGCCTGAAAGCGCTGCGCACCGAGAAGGGCCATAAAGTCCATCAGCAAACTGTGCAGTTGTGGTTGCCATGTGTTTATTTAGTCACACTCCCAGAATGCACAGGGCTTTGGATGCTGCTCGATCAGGCTGAACTGTGTCGACTGGGTATGAGCAAGACTCCGGGCAGAAGACGAAACTTCCCATGAAATATAAAGGATATTCACGTCTGTTCAACCTTCAAACAAATGTTACTAATGTCTTACTCACCTTCCTACTTTATATGAAACAGTGCTATAGTCTAAGATAAGGGAACTGTGTTGTATTTTATTCATCATATTTTGAAAAGTTCTCAATCATTGTTCAAAAATCGCAAATAATGTCAAGTCTCATGACCGTTCAACTTTTGATATAGATACATTTCTTGAGTGAGAAAGTTTATTCTTAATTGTGAAAACAACAGTTTGACAAAACATATTAAAATTATTATCCTTTGATTTACACAAGTTTGCATTTTTTCTGCTAAAGCCAATCAATCTGTTTAGATTCAGTAAGTATCTCTTTTTATTGTAGTTTTTGTTGGTAGTGGTGCAGTCCGCAGAATCAATGGCATTATGATGACAAATGAGCAAACTGTATCCGCCAAAGAAGACCCGGAGTTGTGTGAAAGCTACAGAAAAAGCTAATAAGTGGTTGTTGAGTTAAGATTTTATGTAAAGATTTTAATCAAGGATTGCAACAGGCTTCATCTCTGGTCTCTTGGTGTTACTTGTAAACACTTATTATTGCCATGCTTGTCCTTTGAACTTTTTTATATTTTATTTATAAAATTAATATTATTTATTAACAGCAGCATAATCAAAACCGTTCTGCACAAAACCATAGCACTACATTTTAGGTTTTTAAACACAGACAGACGGTTTTGTTCAATAAAAATATTGTAATCTCATCATGAATCTGGCATATTTGGATAAAAAAAAAAAAATAAATAAATATGAGAGTTAGATGGCAAGACCTATGGAACATTTGTCGGGCAAAGCAATAAGTTTCAACTCGAATGTCATTTAATGAGATTTTAAATCAACAAGGAATTAGAAACTGTGTTTCTAAGAAATACACCTGATCAAATCCCCCTGACTTTCTGAACTAGAAGCACACTGAACTGTAAATGACGTTCTGGATGTTTTGGTGTGTGAGATTATGCATTTGTGTGTGACTGAGTGGGTGTGAGACAGCTGGCCCAAAAGTCCAGCAGCAGCAGCAGAAGGAGAAAGAGAATAACCCCGGTGTAGACACTGATCAGTCACGCTAACTCAACACCCCCTGAACCTTTGACGTTTAAACACACAGCTTTGTTTCAGGAAAACCCTCTTTTCCTCCCACCTGCCAACACTTCACTGTAAACACTGACAGACATCTGAAGGGCATCTTGGTATTTCTACTATCTGATTTGACTGAATGTGTTTTAAATAGTAGGATTCAATTCTATATTTTGTTAAGTATAAAAGACACACTTACAGTATCCAACAATGTGATGTATTTAATGTTGCATAATTCACTCATCTGCTATACTGTATACTGCAATCTGTATTAGGGACAAGGACAGGAGGCATGGTTTCACACACACACACACACGTAACTTCTGGGAATCGGTGCATTTCCAGTCAGTCAGGTGACCAGCTTTGCTCAGGGATCTCCCGGTGGTCATGTGACGCGCTGCCCGCTCGATTACTTTCTCACTCTGCGCCTCTCTCCTCCCTTTTTCTTTCACCTCTGACAGTGCGCCGTCTTTCCACCCTGTTGATTTAACACTTCTGCCTACCTGCTGCCACATCAATGAATTTCCCCTCAGCTCCTCTAGTCTAATAGGGTAAAAAACCCTCTGTCCTGCCTCTTCATCTCTCTACCTCCTCCTCCTCCTCCTCCACAGGGATTTAATCCACTGTCTGTCCCTGCTGGCTCTTTGAATTATTCAGTGGAGCGCTGATGCTCGCCACAAAGAGCCATCTCTGACACAGAAAGAGGGCAAACAGCAGATAGACAGTGTGATGGTAGAGTAGGAGGGAGGGAGTGGGAGGGTGATAGAGTGATGGCAGCAGATGTCTGACTGGGAGCTTCCCAGGAAACCCCACACTTATCTTCCTCACCCTCCTCTTCCTCCATTGTGGCACAACTCTAATCACATAACCCGAGAATATAACTAGCTGTCACGGCAGGTCAACTGGAAATAGACAACATTCTTGACGGCGAGCTTGACTTGATGCAGAAACGAGCCGGGTGCACGTTGCGGAGAGGATCATGTGTCCTGAGCAGCCATCGTGACATAGCAGATCTGCCCGCGGCCTCGTGCACGACTGAACGTCAGCCTGAACTGGCAATGACAGGGGAACGCGACCCGTTTTACCTAAGTTGTTAATGTGGTCTGGGATAGACAAAGGTACATAACCCTGCGTAAAACAGCAAACTGTGCTGCTGACACTTCAGTTTTTAAACAAAAATAAACGTGTTAATAAGTGAGTTTTAGAAGTGCTGGTAGGCAGATTTTGTGACCTTTAGGTAGAGCCAGGCTAGCTGCTTTCCCAATGTTTTCTGTCTTTATGCTAAGCTAAGCTAACAGGCTGCTGGCTACAGACATGAGAGTGATATTCTCTGCAAGAAGGCAAAAAAGCCTATTTCGCAAAATGCAAACTATTTTTTTTTATCTTCTGAAGGTCTCTGATTAGGCAATCCAATCTTTTGATAGCGCCATTCAACATCTCCTGAACACGGTATTTTCATTTCTGCTGACATAATACTGCTTCATGCAAAGCTACTCATGCTCGAGTAAGTGTATACTGATCGAAACCACTGAATCATCCTCAGATAAGAAGGCTTCAGCTCGTTGCGGAAGCATGAAATGACTTTTCACAATCTTACAAATGGAGCAAAGCTGACAGGAAATATTCAGATTAGATTCAGTACATATGCGGGTCCAACGAGATCTCAAGAGATCATCAAAATGACTGTAGTACATTAAAGTCAAAATCTACATACAATAGGAAACATTTTAAAGAGTTTAGGTGCATTTCCACAGGACTCATTGAAGAGCCATGTAACAGAGTACTAGATTGGGATGTCACAGATTATGATGGATAGACAGCCACAATTTTTAGGGAAAACACAGCAGTGGCCATCTGGATACAACAGAGGTCTTAGTTATGAATTATGACGGGGATTATGTTGGAACTTGGCTTCCTTCTTATAATCTTTTTTCTGTTGTGTGTGTTAAGTGTTAAATCTTAAACTAGGAATTATACTGCCAGGTGTATCCCCAAATACTACTACTACTACTACTACTACTACTACTACTACTACTACTACTACTAATATCTCCCCCTGATCAGTGTCGGTGAAGACACTCAGGACGTTATCATTTTTGACAGTTAAAATGTACCACTTCTATCTCTGGCTTTGAGAGACAATGCATTCCCCCCTGTGTGTCACTTTATTCTGTGTTTGAGGGAAAACCCTGATAGTGAGTGCCATGCAAATGTTGAGGGGAAAGGGCAGAAGAAAGCCCCTCCTCGCTGCTTGAGCACTTCACTGAGCACTGAGGGGAACCAAAGCACATTGGCGCTGCTGTGGGAGGTGATGCAATGTCAGGAACTTTGAGGCTGAGGAACTCCTGACCTTTCCCTTCATCTGCACTTTCTGTCACTCAGACACCTGTGCATCACACAGTAGTGTCGCCGTGAAATGTGGGAGGGCTGGGAGAATGTAAACTGATGAATTAAACAGTGTGGAAAGTACTTTCAGAAAACATAAAGTGTGTAAGATCATTGATTTAGGTGATAACGTAAATTCCTCTGTACGTGAGCGAGAGAGAATGAAAGAGAAATTAAAACCGAGAGTGACAAAGGAAAAGAGAGAAGATGGTAGATGAGATGAATGGCAGACGAAAATGATTGCTGCAAATATATCAGAGGGAAAAGCCATACAGAAGCAACGAGTGCTCCTTTTTCATTTGAAATGACTGCACATGGTAAAGCCATATAGTGCTGCAGTGTGATATAAGTAGATGAGGTGATTCTTGGGCAGATAGTGTATATGGTAATACCCCAGACTATGGTTATTTCTGTGCTGTCTGTAAGCCTGTGTGTAAATGCATGTGTGCATTTAAGGCTGTGTGTGTGCTTCAATGTGTGTGTGTGTGTGTGTGTGTGTGTGTGTGTGTGTGTGTATCTACACTATGCAGAGTCAGTCAGTCTGTCGCGGGGCTATGGGGAATTCCTGTTTAGTCCTTCACTGAATGTCTGGGGGCTCATTGCAGGGCGCAGGCGGGGCTGCTAAGAGGGTTGTGGGGGGGGGGGACTATCAGCTGCCCTCGATGATGTGTCCAATTTCTGTTGTTTATAGTTCATGTCTCCTCGCTCCACTTCTTTTCTAATCCCTCCCTCAACCTCTTGTTAATGAAAATGCATAAACCACATCTTGAGCTACACCAAATCTGTGCCAACTGTGCAGTCTGTTTTGATATTGTTTTACTGCTGTTTTCTATGTCTGTCATGATGTGCTTTTTCAAAATACAGTGTTTATCATTCTTCTTGCTTTCTCCTGTTACCCCCTGATTTAAAAAAAGATTTCAAACAACCCCCTACTAACATCATGTAAATTTAGCAACTCAGCAGCATGATCCTTCTACATTTCTTACCTTGTCTGTTCCTACATATATACTGTAGACAAACAAGTGATAGAAAATAAAGCAATGGTGCATGTCTGTGCTGATATTTCAGAAGTTCAAACATATTCATTGAAACAAAGCATCGGGCCCAATGTGGAATGTCTTCCCTCCACCCACCTACAGAAAACCACAGGGAATCAATTAGCAGGCTGAAATACATGGGCTGCTATTGATTTATGTGTGCATGATGATACTACCCTTAACTAGATTATGCCAGACAAGAATAAAGTTTCAGTGTAATCAAAAATGTGTTTCATTTTACTCTTTTACAATCTGATCCACTGTATTCAGACACTGCATTTTCTGTGATATCACTGTGCATTTTGATGACTGCTAATGCAATGTAAAGATTTCATGCAGCGTTGGGCAAAGTGGTGCAACAGAACAATTTCCCATGTATACATTCTGTCAAATCTGTGGTTCTACATGAATGTAGCTGAATCTCTGACTCTTGTATCCGTTACATATAAGTTTATCTTTACACTCCTTTTAAATTAGTGCATCAATAATAGATCATTTTCAATGACTGGATTTCTACTTATGTGCTCACTCACAGAAAAGACAAAATAATTTGAACCAATCTAAAAAAGCTGCACAGACTCTCTTCTGCAGTTTAAATGACGTGGTAAACAGACTCCTAACGCACCTACGTATCTTATTTTCTGTTATTCTCCAGCCATATCCTTTACCCTGTACTTTGTTCCTGGATGCAAACATCTGTTTTTTATCTTTATCTGCTCTGCAGATGCTTTGACCTCCACAAACACACTCTAACCCTTCCTGCATTGATCTCTGCCTTCCTCTGTCTGAATGCTGAAATCTCGGATACACATGTTGTGCGTCTGCAGTCCTCATGACCTCGAGGGACCGCAGAGAGTTCAGAGGTTAGGCAGCTACCTCTGCTCTTCACAACCTGACACTCCAGAAACATGACAGCTGAGACCAGCATGTGTGTTTGTGCACGTATGTATGTGTGCGTTCACGTGCACTATTTCACACCCTGAATAAATAAACCACAGTATGTTCTGTGGAGAAATTGTTTATTTAAATGGAGGCTGACTGGTCTGTGAGAATGTGAGTGAATTGCGTTCATGTGTTCCCCAGTGCTGTGTGTTTTTGTGTGAAGTGAGTGTGATATTGCGAACAAAAAGACCACATAAACCCACAGTTAAACAAGTGACAATTTGACAGGAGGCTGGGTGTCTTTTTTCTGTGGAGATGGCAACTTCTTTACATCTCCCTTCATGCAACGTGTGGTGTGTTTCTGTCAATCTGTCAGTTTGAAATACGCATACACAAAGAGACAGAGAAGTCACGCATACACACACACACACACACACACAGGCACGCACGCACGCACACACACACACACACATACACACACACACACACACAAACAAAGAAGCCCTGCTGTCAATCAGCGCTCAGTAAGAGGCAGGAAACAGACAAGCTATTCTGTCCCTTGGCACAAGTCCCTAAACTGTGGCCTGGCTGCTGCAGAGAGAGCACTGTGTGTCACACGCTACAGATACAGGCTACCCTCTGTCACACACAAATAACCTCTCTCACTCTCTCTCCTGTCTCTCTCCATTTATTTCTGCCACAAACCCAGCGTTCACATCTGCATGTAGGCATGTATGCACGACACCCATTCATACGCATTGCACTGAAATACGCTGGATAACCACGTCTGAGGCATCCCGCATTCTGACAGGCAGCCTGCTCGGAGAATCCCCTTCACCAGGCCTATTCACCCCGCAGCATGTGTGTCTGTGTGTACAAGGGTTTACTTATGTGTGTATTTGTGCATGCACACCTGAACATTACACCATATGTGGTTGTTGAACATGTCATTCCCAAACGATAGGCATTACTGTAATATACTGCTATAACAGCTTCCCCTCCTTTGGGAAGGCTTTGGAAGACAAACTCGCAGCAGTGTTCATCTAATGTCTGAGCTTACTTTGTGCCAAATAGTAACCACTTCATAAGGTCATATGAAAAAAGATACTTCGATATTATTGTTATTATTTTTTCATACACTAGTGGGGGTCAAACAATGAGGAAGTAAAGCAAATGTCAAATAAACACAAGGGTTAATGAGGTCGGACAGTGTCACGTGTTGTATCGGGCTAAAATCAGAGCTCTTCTACACCAAACTGGGAAAACTTCTTTATGGACCTCACTCTGTATACAGGGGTATCACCATATTGAAACAGGAAAGGGCCATTCTCAAACTGTTGCCACAAAGTTGGAAGCACACTAACATATTATCGTATGCTGAAGCGGTAAGACTTCCCTTAGTTGGAGCTACAAAGCCTGACCCACACCATAAAGATAATTAGCAGGCTAACCTATAAACCCAACTCTTCAGCTCTGCATGGATGAGTGCATAATCGTCACAGGGAGGCGTGGTCATGCCATCACCAATGAGATACGGAAATGCCCCCCCCCCCCCCCCAAACACTTTTAATGAACAGTCATCAAATGCCTACAAAAGCCAAAAGAAAGACAATTTCCTGCCCACAATATTCATAGTTAAACCGATTCCAAAACACACTGATTGTTTACTGAACTGCTTCATGTTGGGTTCATGTCGACCAGCGTCAGTGAACACAACAGCATCACTCACAAGTCTGCTACACACACACAGCATCACTCACATGTCTGTTACACACACACAGCATCACTCACATGTCTGTTACACACACACAGCATCACTCACATGTCTGCTACACACACACAGCTTCACTAATGCACAGGTTAATAACCAGTTACCACTGCTCTTCATGAAAACTTCCGGCCAGGTGTTTGCAACAAGCTGGAGGATGATCTGAGTTTCACTTGTCACTTGTCTTTGTAAACTGGTTCTGTAGTTGACTGTACCGCGTTGCTGTTCAACAACCAGGTTATAATTAAGGTGTCAAAAGGCATATTTCCCTGACACTGTGGCGCACGGCCCTTACCACTCTGCGTTCTGTGTTTTACATGTAGCTGCTGGTGAGTTAATACTGAAAATGCAAAGAAATACTTATTGTTTAATATTTACAAAACGTGCAAAACATGTATACAGACTGTGTGCCAGATGTGTGCTGGTACAGAAACAGCCTCAGCTCTCAGACCAGATGTGGAGCATTAACCATTACTTTATTTTAAAGTGGTGATGGTTGATACCTCAACCTAATGTATTTTTCATTTATTGATTTTGATTGTTGAAACCAGGATGCCCCCCCCCCCTTAATGAAGATTTCTCCCTTGCATGCATGGCTGTGGAAAATTGAAAGCTGGTCTGACCAGCAGGGCGAGGCCAGGGATTAAACTGCACATGGAAGAATCAGGAAAAGCCTGAAAACAGGTGGTTTTGGCTTTAAGTGACATTTTGATTTAGTGAAACAAATAGTAACTAAATCAATGAATATATCAATTAATAACCACATCATCAGCATGATTGAAGCCTAAAGAAGCATCCCTCCCAAAGAACCCACATTGGGGTTTTTTCTTATCTAAGGGTCATAATTCACTCTCACACAGGGAAACTGCAGCGGTGAGGTTGGCACTGACCTTCAAGTCAAGCCTTCCAACTCACACTAAAGCCATAATGAGGCTTTTCCTTCCAGAGGCTTCTCTACAGTCACTCCCCAAACGACCGCAGGAAATGGAATTTTCTGAAAGGATCAAAACAAGTCGAGAGTTGTAAATGGTTTGAGTTTCCGACAAAGACAATGTGCCAGATTCCAGCGCCTTGAGGGACACAACCATATCACAATGAATCCTCTGTCTGCCTAAAACGTGAGCTCAGGCACACACCCCACTTGTACACACATACACACATACACACATACAGTATATCCTGACAAACCCACACAGATTGCACAGATTCACACATGGGCCCACACAACACACACAGTGTTTACTAAAAGTTAGGAGATCCTGGGAAACGGTACATTATTCCAGTGGTTTTCCAGTGGAATCTTTTTCATACCTGTGTGTCAGGGCTTAGTGAGGTGCATGCCTCTGCATATCCTGCACTCCAGGTCTGAGTGTGTGAGCCAGAGTCCTCTGAGCCTAAAGGCAGCCTTACATTTAACAGTACTCTGCTTTTGTTTAGGGCAGGGTTCAGGAGGGTAACGAAGAATTTCTGTTTCTGCTTGTGTATGTGTGTGTATGTGTGTGTGTGTGTGTGTGTGTGTGTGTGTGTGTGTGTGTGTGTGTGTGTGTGTGTTTGTGTGTCTGGGGTCAGGCGACACATTAGCAAGACAACCCCTGATCTAATTGTCTCCTTCCAGCAGCCAGTTTGACAGCTCTGTAATCTACAGTTTTGTACTCACCATGGTAGGTCTGTGTATAGGTGTAGATGAGTGTGTGTGTGTGTGTGTGTGTGTGTGTGTGTGTGTGGGTGTCTGTGTGTGTGTGTCTGTGTGTGTGTCTGTGTGTGTGTGTGTGTGTGTGTTCAACTATGACATGATGAGTTGTGAGGACTGTAGGATTTACAAATATTCATTCTTTGTTTCTATTACCTCTCTTAGTCATTGGAAATGCACAGCATGTGAGCAAATTTGGAAAACATGATGAGGTCCAGCTGCACAACCTAAAGCTGTCACCAAGTCAGGCTGAAAATGTTTAAAGTACACACGTTGACCATCATGTATGATACTTTATGTGTTTAATCTAGAGAATTCGGTGCACTTGACGCACTTGATGAGTGTAATGCTAATGCTTTGGTCAACACCTATAAATATGTATCCAACTTTAAGGGTGCAATTGAGGACTTGTAAAAACCACACTGTTCACACAATCTTGCTGTCTCTCACATTCACACATACAGTAAAGTAGGGTGGAAGAGAGACAGAGAGAAGTCAGTTTTAAAGAGAATGCTTTCATGTTTCCCACAAGCAGACCGAGAGTCGACTTATCTCTGAGGCTTGGCTCAGCTATCTAGAGTAAACCACAGTGTCTGCACACAGAGAGCTACAATTGATGGTGCAGTCCAATTTCTCACTGTTAAACATTAGTCCTAGGAATCCCCGTCGGCTTTAAGTGTGTGTTTGTGTGCGTGTGTGTGTTTGTGTGTGTGTGTGCGTGTGTGTGTTTGTGTGTGTGTGTGTGTGTGTGTGTGTGTAGCACCTGTTCTGGAGAACAGGGAAATAAACATTCCTGCAGACCTTCTGTCTGACGAAGGTTAGGACACAGACATCTCGGAGGAATCGTTCACGAATATGTATTTAACAACCATGAAAGTAACACGGCAAAAGCCAAAGAGGCCAAAATACCAAAGAGACAGACGCATGACGAAGAGAGGGAGACAAGATGGACAAGCTGACACTGACAGACAGCCACCAACCTTTTCCCTCTCTCTCTTCCTCTCTCTCTCTCTCTCTCTTTCTCTGTCTCTCTCTTTCTGTCAAACACACACACACACACACACACACACACACACACACAAACACACACACACGCACAGACACTCACACAAACCCAATCTCTGTCAGGAAGACAACAAACCTTTGGCGACGATAAGCACCCTGGAAAACAGTTCAATCAGTAAGATATTTGAACACACACCTGCATGTACCAGCAAGCCTGAACTCCTCAACTCTACAAACACACACACACACATGCACACTCACAAAAACTCCTACACTGAAACATAATCAGATTGCCAAAGCCAGCAATTTGCCTCTTTTTACTTGATTGTGAACAAACTGGAGTTGAACATGAGACACGAGTACAAGAAATCTGATACAACAAAGTTTATGAAAGTTGAACCCATCCATTTTCCCAGGACTCTCTCAAAACATTGTTTTCCTGTCTTGACAGTTCGTAGTGTGTGTGTGAAACAAACCGCCTGTTTCAGCGAGAGTCTGCAGCTCTCCGTGTCTGTTTTATTTTGGCCGTATCCTAGCAACAGAGCTGTTTCTGCTTACTTCTCTCTCCACCCTCTGGCCCAAAATGCTCCAGGCTGCTCTTCCACGTCAGTATGTGTGTGTGTGTGTGTGTGTGTGGGGGGGGGGGGGGGGGTTGGTGCGTGTCCCACATCTGCTTTACATTGTGGAGGATCTCGGCGCTGACTGCTCTCTAAGCCCCTGATTTTGTTACAGCAAGCCAGCAAGACGAGGAGGCAGCGCGCAGTGGTGGAGGTTCTGGTGGAGTGGGTGTGAGGGGTGAAGATGGAGAAAGAGAAAGCAAAGAAAGGGTACAAGATGGAAGGTGGTGAATAAGAATAAGATAGCAATGACAGTGCTACAATAAAGTCAGAACATCTGTGGCACATGCAGAAAGAACGTGACCGCTTCACAAGAGGGAAAAAAAAGGGAGCTGAGGGGAGTTTTTAAATATTATGGAGCTATAAAAGTTTTCCAGTGTTTCATATGAGCAGCAGAGGTTCCATGCTTTGCCTCCTGCAGGGTTGGGTGAGCAGTCAGGCGGGGCTGGCTCACGCTGCTTTGCTGGACTGGGCCATGATTTGGTATGCTAGGTGAGGCTGAGAGAGGAAGGGCAGGGCTGGGTTGGGATGGAGATGTCTTGTTGCTGCCAAAGGAGGACAACATCAGAGAGGGGAAGCACTGGGACGGAGAGAGGGGTCACTGGGTTTGTTTGGCTGCTCCGACGTCTGCCGTGTCTGCACCACTGCATTACCTTTTAATCTTTTACTCGCCTCTATCTACCCTTTCATTTTGCACTCCCTCTCTCTATATCATCTCCTTCCGATAGGCTCCATAGCCCTCTCACACCTATGCCAGCTAATTATTGTGGCTCTCTTTGTGATTATTTATTGCACGCTGCGGAGGGAAAGTTGAGGCTGAGAAGTGGAGTAGAGGTGAGAGAAAGAGGGAGCTTACATGAGAAATGGCTGCAGTCAGTTCCCTGTTGCAGTAAAGCAATTGGCAAGGGCACTGAACAATCACAGCTCCGGGGCTGTGTACGGGTGTGTACACTTGTATGTGTGTGTGTATGAGTCAGTCTGGCATTAACCCAGGATATCAACTATTGGGTGCTTGAACTTTGGGGAGCCGAGGCACTGCCAGGAGAGCATTGTGCGATCAGAAAAAATATAATACAACAGCTGTGCTGTGTGTGTTTTGCACGTGTGTTTTGTACACATGCTCATATAGTATGTGTGTCTGTTTGTGTATGTGTTTCAGATAAACCATGTTGGAAACTGTGTCTACTTGAGAGTCTTTTCAATCAAACTAAAGTGGAGAAGGGAGCGCCAAGAGAGCACTTTAGCCTTCAGATGAAGAGTGATGAGAATAGACCCATAATTACTCGTGAATCCTCCCAGTCCACAACCTTCAGCCAAAAACACTGATTGTGTATGTGTGTGTGTGAGTTTGTGTGTGTGTGTGTGTGTGTGTCTCATTCATCTGTCTACCAAACTCTGTGTCAAAAACATACAAACATGCCCTACAGATGTAATGTCACGAGTTATCTATGCATCGGCGCCTTCACGTATACACTGACACACACATAGAAACTTTTAATGCCTCAAAAGCTGGTTTTATAGACAAGAAAGCCAAGGGTGTATCTTTCCTTCAGACTCCTTCTATTCATTATGTGTGCTTGCAATGCCTACTGTAGCCTACTCCTTCCACCTACACATATGACACATCAAATAGTGCAAGTAATGGAGGGAAAGTGTGCTATGAGTTATTGCCAACCTTTTACATCTCAAGCCCCAGCCGTAGCGATAGGAAATAAAACGCCTACAATAACATAACCAAAATGAATCAGGACCTAATTATATTAACATTCTAGAGTAAATGGAGATGCAATAAAGCAAAAAAATAAGATTTTTATCCTCATCTAGTATATAATCTAAATGTCAAAGGCAACATCTCCATTATGACCATGATCCCATGATGCAAGCTTTAATGTAGTTCAACTTCTTTCATTGTGAAGTAATTGGTAGCTTGCAAAGCTATGCTTTCAAAGTAGGTTTCCCAACACTGATAACATGCATATCTTCTATAAATCTTCCATCACAACTTTTTGTAGCTACACCACATTTATTTTATTGTATTATACTGTAGCAAGTGTTTACTACAACCTGAGCAACCACCATGAAACCCATGTACCAACTCCACTTCAAACTAAGCATTTCAAGCAAAGATACTATTCGAGAATCGAAGGTCCAGCATAATAATAATGACACCCTCCACGAGTTGTTGCTTTTTTAAACTCTTCTCTTCTCTATCTCTCTTCTCACTCTGCACCGACACACTGCTCTTCCAGTATAGCAAGTTTATGTGTTGGCCTCTGCGGGGTCATCAAAAACATTACTGGAGAATCTGTCTGCATTCCCGTGAACTTCTCCAGCACTTTTAACTGTCTGACTGTGTGCACATGTCCCACTGTTACTGTCAGTCTATTTAAGTCTCTAACTATAACTTATTTTAATGGCAGATATAATCTGAAGATATTTTTACATATTGGAACCAGCAATGTGGCTCTTTTAGCACCTCTCACACACACACACACACACACACACGTGCGCGCGCAAGGGCATGCACACACACACACGCACGCACACACACACACACACACACACACACACACACACACACACACACACACACACATACACATGGATCCTGTTATTTTCCAGGTGGGTTGTGTGTTCAGAAGGTCTAGTTCAGGACAAAAATCTGGTCCTTGTCCCTTTTTGACCTACATACACACACACACACACACACACACGCACACATACTAGTAGGCTAAAGGCCTGTGGCCAGTAATATCAGAGACAGTTGGTGTTATTGCAGCACTTAGTGGCCCAGTATTCCCTTACCGCAACAACATCCAATCACCTGCCAGCTCCTGACCTCTGACTTTTGCTACAGAGCCTGGGATAGAGGGGGATAGAGTGCATACCAGTGCGGCGTAGGGTGGTCTACAAGCCACGAAGTTGAAAGGCTTTGGTTTGCCTCCAGGCAGGGAGACCTCGACAAAGCCTGTAACCTCGCTGCTGCACACAGGTCATTAGAGAGAGAGAGAGAGAGAGAGAGAGAGAGAGAGAGAGAGACGTCAGAGAGAGAGAGACGGAGAGAGAGAGAGAGAGAGAGAGAGAGAGAGAGAGAGAGAGAGAGAGGGAGAGAGAGAGAGAGAGAGAGAGAGGGGGAGATACAGAGAGAGATGTTCATCGATACATTACATTAGGCGGGTACATGGATGACTATCATTTCATTACATATGTGGACAGATGAACCTCCCTAAGGGATTTCCCCTCCCTTCACTCCACCATTGCTGCATCTCGCCCCTCTCCTCATCATCCCATATCACCCCTCCTCCTCCTCCTCCTCCCCTGATCTGAAACACACCCCGCATCTTCTACAAATCCTTCCTCTCGCTTCTCTGTCTCTCCTCGCCCTTTAAACTTTACTTGCTTCAAGCCAGATTTTGGGTAAATCATATATTATATATATATATTATATATTACAGGTAATTAAACTGGTAAATTGACAGTCATGCAATTGACTCGACTTTCTGGAACTCCCTGGTGATGTATAACGAATAAATGTCTCCCAAATTGCTCTTTCACAATTTGTCCATCTTCATCTTATCTATCCATCAACCTCCTCTAAACATTTCTTTCCTCCTATCTCCACTCCAGCTATGAAATCAGCCTTTTTATTTCATTACTGAAGGACACACACACACATGCACAAACACGCACAGTCACACGCACACACAGCCCTTGTGTTTTATACAAGTGGCAAAGAAGCGCTTCGGCTGGCATGTAAAGTCATTAGCTCTTAAACAGCATTGGATAATAGTGACGTGTTGATGGGAAAGTGTGTGTGTGTGTGCGCGTGTGTGTGTGTGTGTGTGTGTGAGCGCGTCTCCTTTATTATGCATGCATGCGGATACACAGCACTGATGCTTTATCAACTATAAACACACGTTTCTCCATGTTGCGCACATTTTCTCCAATAGGCATTTAAGCTAAACCTGTTGCTATTTCCTGTCATATACAGGCAGATGTAAGTATGTTGCCAGCACCATTGTAAAAGTGTGAGGAGGAAAGTCTTCACTTACTATTTCCAGTCACTCAGCAGAAAGAGGCTCTACCAGAAGTCCACTATAAATTTTTGGACAAACGAGCCAAGTACGACTGCTGGCATTGAGAGGAAAACATTCCCATTGTCTGCGGCTTATAAATTGTTTTTACTGTTGGCCTGTCTGCGGAATAAATGTGCTGCTACTGGAGGGTGGGTCTCTATATTATACTCAAATGTGAGAGCATTAAAATGACTGTGTGTGTGTGTGTGTGTGTGTGTATATAGACAGTATTTGCATGTGTTTATTCCTCATACACTGTGTTTGTGTTTTTACAGGAGGTATAGGGGTGAGAGAATTAGGTTATACATTCAACTGTGATAGTTAGGATTAGAGGTCAGGGAGTCTGTTTAAAATGTACAATGAAGTGTTTATGTGTGTGTTTAGGGGAGTAGAGGGAGGGTAGGGGGAGGTAGGACACTCACCCCAGAGCAGCAGCTGTCTGATGGCCTCACTCCCTGGCTCCACGTCCCCAGCCCAGCATGTCAGAGGGCTCACCGTGGTTAACTGGATATAAGAGAAGGATTAGGCACCTGGACATCACACAGAGCGGCCCGTCGTGCCGCGATATGAGATGGATGTCATCACCTGGATAAGTGATGCAGGGGGTGATAGAGGGGGAGGAGAGCAAGAAGAGGAGGAGAAACCACAGGGAGTGAAAAAGGTACAGTATAGGTCATTAGGAGGAGGAGGATAGTGTTGGGTGAGTTGTGTCCATGTCCAAAAAGCCTGCGGAAGTAATAAACTTTGATCTACAGTGGTCCATCAATCAGCCAGATAAAACACAGACCAGGTAGAACATGTTGTACAAGACAAGTGAATGAGGAGAGGAGAGGAGAGGAGAGGAGAGAGGGAATCCCCCATGACATAGCACCCTGCTGCCATGTCGTCAAGCTCGAGGGTCACACCTCCCTGTCAGAGTCTGGGCCTGCGTTCAAGTTCAGCAACCTGAGGTTCAGCATTGTCCCTCGCTGCCTGCCTCCACTGACCTGTCTGTCTTACTCCCTTCCTTGTATTTATGTATTTAACAGCATCTATGTGTTAAAAGCATTAAAAGAAACCAGTACTTTGGCACAGAGGTGCTTCCAGACAAATGCTAACATGCTAACAATGACAATGCTAACATGCTCACAATGACAATGCTAACATGCTCACAATGACAATGCTAACATGCTGATGTTTATCAGACATCATTGTTATACCATGTTCACCATCCACCCTATGTTAGCATGCTTACATTTGGTAATTAGGGCAAAAGTACAGCTGAGGCTGATGGAAATTATATTAGTTGCAGGTATTGCGTCATATTGCGTCATAAACCAAAGTATTGGTCAAATGAAAAACTGAAAGCTAGATTAAAAGTTAAGAGATCACAAAAATCAATGGGATATTAGGAAGCATGAATGTCTGTAGATAATGTAGTCGAGTAGACATTGAGATATTTTATTGGAAAAGTAAAAACTTTGACCTGTTGCTGGCACTAGATGAAAGTTAAGAGATTACCAAAGTCATAAGGATTCATCAATGTGGGGGCTTGAACATTTGCAGTATCTGCAGAATATTTCATTGCAATAGTTGTTGAGATCTTTCAGGCTGGATTAAAATTGTGGGCCGACCAACATAAAGCCATACTGCACGCATGAAGAAAAACTCTTTATATCTAAATTGTATTGTTAGTCAGTTAAAGTTTAAATTAAACTTTGTCCATAATTTGGGGATTTAGAATGAAAACTAAATAAATTCACTGTATAAGCAATAAGCAGAAAAATAACAATGTTGATACAATATACAGGTTACAGGTTGGGTAATAAAATATATGTTCTTTAGACATTTAACAGATGTGTATAAAGTACAAATGAACACACACACACACACACACACACATATATATACAGTATATATATATATATATATATATATATATAGTATAAATGTTTGTGTGAAGGTGTTTAAGCATGCATGGGGGTTTATCTGCATGCCTCTGTGTTGGTATGCACGCTTGTCTCCCTGCCTGTTTAAAACCACCAAGCCAGAACAAGCCAGGTGAGATGCACAAAGAGTTATTTATGGTCTTGTTGTTGGTATCTCACTACTGAGTTGCTCAATATTAATAGCTGATGCTTCCCTTCGTGGCTGCGTGTGAGAGAGCAGCAGGGACGGAATTGTTATGTCGCAGTCAAATGTAAAATACAAATCAATAAAAATCCCTCGCAGGATTAAGCTCCGTGTATGAAATGACACAGGGGTCGGGTGAATACGCGTCAGAAGAGAGAAGCTGCAAAATGGCTGGCTGGTTAAAAAAAAAAGAAAGAGAAAATCAGCTATGCAAGCAAATCTTTTCAAGACTGAGTGATTTCTGGAGTGAGTGTAAAAGCAGATCTGAAGACTTCCTTTTGAGAGTCTGGCTGCACGCGATGTGACAGAACTCTCTCTCTTCCACACAGTCAGCAGAGAAGATGTTATGAAACTATGTGTGTGCATACCTGAGTCTACTGTATGTGTGTGTGTGTGTGTGTGTGTGTGTGTGTGTGTGTGTGTGTGTGT
>CALSBV010011200.1:14326640-14341710 GCA_943590825.1 Bovichtus diacanthus
GAGAGAGAGAGAGAGAGAGAGAGAGAGAGAGAGAGAGAGAGAGAGGAAGAGAGAGAGAGAGAGAGAGATAAGAGAAAGGCAAAGAGTGTGTAGGGGGTATAAGTGAAGGACATCTGGGATCCAGTCCAGAGGGAAAAATCAGTGCAGAGGTGCAAGTCAGGAGAGAGGGGGAGGATACAATGATAAAAGAAATACAACTCGAAGCAGGGGTTGATGGGAGGAAAGGCTAAAGACAACTCAGAAGGCCCAATTGTATCACCTCAGGTCAGGATACAGCTGAGCAGGAACACAGTATTTGAAAAACATGTTAGTTTGTGTTAGAGTCTTTGTTCATTATTAATCTTGAAAATAAAACACAGATACAGAGAAAGGAATGTGAAAAAGTGTTCAATCATCGCTACGTGTGTGTGCATAACATTTCATTACAAACCAGGTGTTTAAAATGTGTATTCAAATTGTTACTATAAAGTCAGGGCTGTGACCTAGCGACATTAACGTGGAGCCAACACATGTGCGCATGAAGCATCTTAAGATGATAGATATTATTGTCTATGAATAAATGGCACAATGACAATTTAACTTTTTGCAGTCTGTTTACTAAAATGTGTTGACCAGAAACCTTTTGTTCGATTTCTAGGGTTGTAATGTTGTTCTACCGGCAGGTCTGTCTGTCAGGTGGTTGGTCCACACTAAGATATCTTTATAACTATTGGTTGTATTTTCTATGAAATATGTTACAGATGTTCATGGTCCCCACAGGATGAACCCTAATGACTTTGGTAATTATCTGACTTTTCCTCTAGTGCGACCAGGATGTCAGAGTTTACACTTATCCTGTGAAATATTTCTATCCACTTAATGCATTGGCACACAATGTTATACAGACAGTCTTGGTCCCCGATGATGTACCCCAGTAACTTTGGCCCACTGTCTATCTGTAGTTTTAAGTGAAATGTCTCACCAACAATTTGAAGGATAGCCATGAAATTTGGTAGACACATTCATGTCCACCTCAGGATGAATTGCCATAACCTCGATGATCCTCTGATTTTGTTAATCTAGCGTCCAATATCAGGCCAACTTTTTTAACTTGTCCAATACTTTAATTTATGACCAAAATACCTACAAAACTCAATATATTATATTGTATACTGTATGAGTTTATTTAGAGTTCATTAACACAAGACTTATATTTCTCTGTGAACACAGATAAGTCTTGTTTATTTTGGGAGAATGATGAGCATTAACCAAATGATGTACATATAAAACAGACGCAGCTTCTGTTCATTTCTGAGGTGCAGCATAAACCATAATTTTATTACCGATTCTGGATTTTCCACAGATGAAAAGCATCAAAGTACTAAGTAAATGATCCTGCAACCATCAATCCTGCTGTAGTTAGTTGTTTTGCAGAGTACTGAAACCTCATTTCCAAAAGTCCTGAGAGCCTGTAGTTAGCGCCACAAACCAGAAATAATTCAATAAGAACAGCAAGTTTTAAAAAAAGAGTCCCTGTTTTACTGGTGGCAGTGAATCAGCTAAAATCAGTTAAATGTGGTCTGCGGCCTGATTTATAATCTGTACATCGTTTATATGAAAATATATGAAAATCCATATTGGAAAACACTGTTTGAATAATTATAAGTTGTATGTGGCTACTTTTTGGCAACATTTATCCACACTGTTAACAATTGGCTCCTCACCTATAAGCCTCTGTGAGGACAATAAATACTGTATGTGGCCACAAGTGACCAAATATCCTCCTGAACCAAGACAGCAGCTTCCCAACCTCATGTTGAATTGTGACTTAAACGGTGGGTTTGCTCCATGCTAATTCTCCCATACATTCCTACACAGAATATTACTTTGGCAAACTACAATGCTGTGGTTACCCATTTATAACTTTACGCATGGCGAGCAGGGAAGAAAAGCAGACCCAATTCATCCAGCGCTCCAACCATATTGAAACATTTAAGGGTTCTATATTAAACACTATTTAAAAGTATATAAAACAGAATTTACCAAGGTCTGACTTTTGCCATGGGATTTTACTCCAAAAAGAGCTTTAATTTAAACGAGATAATAACTTTAAATGACATCATATGTTTTACGCTAACTTAATTCGTCTATTTAGGACATTTGGTGAAGTCATACACGAGGATCCCTGCTGTCAGGTGGGGGGCACTAGACCACTTATGATTCTTTCATGTGCTTTAATTCAGAAGAAAAGCAGTCATGAATAGATGAATGAGCAAAAGTGGATAAATATTTCAAAATGTGCCAGTGGAACATTGAGTGTAAACAAGCAACTTAACAATTTGTCCTTATTCTGCTTCTTCTTATTTCGTCCCGGAGTGATAGATATAAAAGTACGACAAAGTGACAGAAAATGCAAGAATAAGAAAGATTGTAAGTTTTTCCACAACTCCCAGGAAAAATTAAACAAAGTAAACAAAACATCCTTTAAAAGAGGTTTTCTATTTGTCATGGCTGTCCTAAGAACCTTAACGTAGAACCCACCTTAACCTTTCCCTCGTATGTGCACGACCAAATAAAGCAAAGCAATCTTCTCTCAAGCATTTCAAGCAAAAAAATAAACTGCACAAGATCCGTTAAATCAACCCGTTAGATCAAATTATATCCGACTTTATTGATTGCAGTGGTTTGACATATACAACAGTACATAAAGACAACATTAGCAGCCATAAAAAGTCAGACTGTGGTGGTGTTTTATGATCCGGTTCATCGTCCTTAGGTGCCTCTCTGAGCCAGCCAGCGCCAGGGGACTGATTTACTTGTCACACAAGGGGGACATATTTAGACGTGGTGTGCTGGAGATAGTAGGCGGTAAAGCTGGCAGGGCAGAAAATGACCCAGACAGTGGGAGTGTGGAGGACAAGAGGGGAACACGTAAGACACACCGGTTAACCTCCTGCCATTAAACCAGCTGTGATTTCTGACCAAGGGCCAGGGGACAATGGACTCCACTACACTAATTACACACCCTGACATGGATAATAGGAAATGTACTTGCTCTTTATGAGGACGAACAGATGTCTGTAGATCTTTAACAAAGTTGTAGTTGTAGCAGAAATAAAAGGTCTTAAATGTTGCTTTTCAGACGTGTGGTCTATGCAGTGGTAAAAGCAAAACTATGCTATTAAATCTGTCTCCTAATGACCACAGGGAGGAAATACTGGTAGGTACCAAAGTACATGACTCAATAAAATGGATTTGGCTCTACACTTCAGGTAAATAACAGAGCTTTAATGCATTTCTTATATAAGTAATTATGTCTACAGTATGTTTATATTAACCTGCCTAGGTGTCAAATTTTAACTCCAACTAATCAAAACTCGTGTTTTCTGTAGTGCTATATAAGACTATTTATAAGGGACCACCAACCAGAGACCACCATGTTGTCCCAGACTGAGAAGCAAAATGACAAGAAGACTTTCCACCATGAGTGCACATGCACACGGAAAAATATATAATTTGTTTTCAAAAAACAGTTTTTCGTTCACTTTTTCCACGTTTTTGGAGCTCACAGCTTTTTCCAGCTCTTAACTCACAGAAATTAGAGCTCCGATTCAGCTTGGCCATGGATAGAACACTAGATAATACAATAATAATAATAGAACTTCTGGGAGGTATTTTTCATGTATTCATGTCATATCAAATAATAGGGCTATTATGAAGCTGGTTGAAAGTAAATAAACTTGACAAATACAATAGAATAGAATAGAAGTACAAATGGTATTTTAAAGCCAGACAAACTTGGAAAACCATAAGTGGCAGAATGGAATATAGTTTTGTAAGAATAATCTTTTTTTTTTACTGTATCACAAAATAGCTGTTGAAGCCATATATGTATAAAGCCAAACATATGTAAAAAATATCTTTAGGTCGTCTGCAATAGGCTATATAACATGTGAATAATAATAACTATAATGCTGAAAAATGGGATCTGTGATTAAGCATGTTAAAATGCAAGAATAGAATAAATCTGAATATAAATTGACATGTAGCCTACAGTATGAATAAATAAATGCAGTATTAATGCTAGAGTGAACCAGAGTATGGCACACAGAGATGTATAACAGCAACAAAATCATTTCTGAGGAGAGACGTACAGCAGCAGCACTGGCTGTCCCGCCCCTGACAGTGAAGCGGGTAACCAGATATTCAAACACAATACGTCATCCCACAATGCACCGCGTTTACGCTCTCCTTGCAGCATTACCGCATCCCACAATCCACCGCGAGATTAAGAATCTTCTGGGTGGTCGTCAAGGCAACGCGCCCTATCGGGAGGGCTGGGCCTCGCTCCGCGACACGCCCCTCAGCCAATGGGAGAGCCCCGTCATGACATCATGGCTATTTTTAGAGAGGCAGCGGCAGCAGATAAGGTTTGCCTCCACGCTGCACGGCTCAGAGTATATACACATCCAGGCAGAGGAAGAACCACAGACGGTGTCGGTGCCTGACAAGAGAAGTTAGAGACACTCGCCGCTTTTCATTCACTGACTCAAGTCTGGATACTTTGGCAAAAGATAGTCCTGATTCTCAAGAAAAGTGCACACTCAGCGTTTGGAAGCTTTTACGCACAGAGAGGACGTTTGGAAACCAGTGTTTTTCCCTCAACTGAGAAGTGGGGGGGACGAAAAGTTGTTTTGTAAAAGACTTTGTAGCTACTTTGGCTTCTCTTCCATGTATACCAAGATGGAAACTACTTTCTATGACGACTCACTCAACGCTTTCTCCCAGCAAGACAACGCCGGCTACGGATACAGCAATCCCAAAGCGCTGAAACACAACATGACACTAAATCTCGCCGATCCGACGGGCACTTTGAAACCTCACCTCCGCGCCAAAGCCAGCGACATCCTCACCTCTCCTGATGTGGGCTTGCTGAAGCTGGCCTCCCCGGAGCTGGAGCGGCTCATCATCCAGTCCAGCAACGGACTCATCACCACCACGCCGACTCCGACCCAGTTCATGTGTCCCAAGAATGTCACCGACGAGCAGGAGGGCTTCGCTGAGGGGTTTGTCCGAGCCCTGGCTGAGCTGCACCACCAGCACATGCCGGGCACACTTAATGTGAGTGTCACCTCAGCTCCTCAGACAAGTGTGAACACTGCCCTGCCGCCTGTGTCATCTGTTGCCGGTGCCACCGTTTACAACAACAACGCAGCCATGCGCTCCGACTCACCAGTTTATGAGGACTTGGACACTTTCAACCCGGCCATCAGCACCGTCTCGGCACCGAATTACACCACCTCAGCCCCGGCTATGTCCTTCCCCGCTGCCCCGCCGCAGCTTGCCATCTACGGACAGCCACCCTCCTCTCAGCTCGCCCGGCTCACGGCGCTCAAAGAGGAACCCCAAACCGTGCCTGAGATGCCGGGGGAGACGCCTCCTCTCTCCCCAATCAACATGGAGAACCAAGAGCGCATCAAGGCCGAGAGAAAGCGGATGAGGAACCGTATCGCTGCCTCCAAGTGCCGGAAAAGGAAGCTGGAGCGGATCTCGAGGCTGGAGGATAAAGTGAAGAACCTCAAGTCCCAGAACTCGGAGCTGGCGTCCACTGCCAACATGTTGCGCGAGCAGGTGGCCCAGCTGAAACAGAAAGTGATGAACCACGTCAACAGCGGGTGCCAGCTCATGTTAACGCAGCAGCTCCAGACCTTCTGAGGTGGTGTCATCAGCGGCGGCGGAGAGAGAAAAGACTGTTGAACGAAACGGACTCGTCCTGTGATAGTGAGTGGCTGTATCTCCCGAAATCGTGACGGGATTTGGGATGATGTGGCGCGACACTGGCAGGACCGGGGCCGCACTAAAGTTCCCGAGTGCCACACGCTCCCAGGTGGCGCGTCTCAGAGATGGGCCCGGGACAGTGGCAGTAGCCATGAACCAGAGGGGGCATGCAAAGCTGGACACTTTTCTGTTTCGTGCTGTTTTTACAGAACTGGACAGGACTGAAGCTTTCTTGATTTACACCCAGCTCTGCATGGACACTACCATCAACGGAGAAATTCAGTATTAGAGGAATTAAGAACATGCAATAAAGACTTTTCTTGCTGTAGCCACAATGGCCTCAAACTTGGGCATGTTGGCCAACTCTAAAATACTGACAAATTGTAACAAAAGCTGCCTGACTTCTGAGTTACAGTACAATGTACTTTTTCTTTATTGTAAGAAATTCAGTTAGAAAAGCTTCAAGATTTACTTGTTTTTTTCTGAAGTTGTTTAATGGGGTTTCACTCATTGTTATATGTATATAAGATCAACTTGGAGTACTTATGTTTACCATTTGTAATAAGAAATACTGTATCATTTTTTTTTTATGTTTTGTTTTCTGAGCACTTCAGAAACTAATCGATATTTAAGAAAATAAACCAGATAAAATGAAGCAACATTGCCTCTGTGTTCTTGTAAGTGTGTGACAGAAGAAGAAAAAAAGTGGGTGTGCCATGTCAAGAGCTCAAACAATAAAACATGTTGCAACATGTTGCAAGAGCTGCTAGTTCCCAGTACCTCAAGGTAAATTCCATTAGTGCTTGTATTGATCCAAGCTAAGTGATTGTGTTTCAGCCGACAGACCAGGCTCACGTACTACTGATGGAGGCCAATCCTGCAAGGGTTGTAGAGTTTAAGATCTCCACTTTATGTTTCAGCCCACACAGACCTATGCCTGAAGTGTATAAATATTATACAAAACCTCCCATTGGCCTCTGGTGTTAACGCTATAAGTGCATGGTGTGACTACAACACTGCTACAGAGTTACAACATGTTGAAGTAAGCAATAGATCTCAGCTGAAGACATCTGAGGTGTTACTGATTTTACACGTAATAATAGGAAAATCACAGGTCATTCTCTGTTGCACCATGCAGTTATTCAACATTACTTCCTGTCCTGTTGTAAATTCAGAAAGCTCCAGCATGTCGAAACAAACTCAGATAAAGTCTTAAGTCAAATAATGGATCTAGCCTACATCATAGATAACACATTACTGAATATCAACTCAATAAAGCGTAAAAAAAAGTATCACCATGTTTTTTTGAGCGAGTGTATTTTCTGGATACATTGTAGCCTATTGTCGGTGTACTTTCGATAAGTATGCTGTAAGCTCCTCTCTGAAAAATGAGCTTAAAGGAATAAACTATAAACACAATGTAAACAAAGGAATAGCTCCAATCCCAACAATTGAAATGACAGGATAGGAGTCTTAATAGGCCTTAAATTCAGGCTCCGAAGGTACTAAAAGTTTGTTTCCATCAGTAATGCTGGTAAATCCATTCCAGTATGTTCAGTTATGACCAGTGGAGAAACAATACTATTTTTGTAAAACGCTTTCGTTTTTTAAATATAAATGTACATTTATGAAGTAAAAATGTAGGCTATATGTATGATTGCGTATACTGTAAGTAAGGAAACTATAGTTTTCATAGTAAACCAGCAAACATAAACCACATTCCTGTTTAGGGACAGGTCAAATATGTCCTTCAGATTATATAGTATTAAATTGGACACTCATGTGCGTCCTGCTCATAATGAAACACTAGAGGGCGACACAGACTGATTTACCTGAAAGATGAGATGAACTGACGGTGTCTCCGTCTTCTTGTCTCCCCTGCAGCTTGTATTGGTTCATTAGCTGCTGTTTTTAATGAACACGGACCTGTCATAATTTCAATGTCCAAGGAACAGGACAGGTTATTAAATATGGAGGCTTGAAAGATTGGATATCGTGATACACAATACAGCCTACATTTGAAATAAATGTGCTTTATATGCACATTCATGTGTAATACTATTTTGTAATTTTTTTTTTTCTTTCTTTTCATTTTTCATTATATATTTTATCTTATAAATCCATAAGGCAGATTTTCATGAAACTGTTTATCAATTGTTTTATATCAATAAATGCATTAACACATGGATATAAACCAATTTAATATCCATTGTTATATGCAATTAAATTACAAACCGATAAAGAGAGGTTGATGGTGTTCTAATTCATTTGTTAGGTCTAAACAGACTATGTCAATTATTATTATTATTTATTATGCATATATATTATATGATTATAATTATAATGGGGGCTCTAATTTCTAAAGTTTGTGCAGCGTTACATCGTTCCCGGAAAGCGGAGTCCTTCTTTACCATATAAGGAGAGGGAGCGCTCGGAAGAGCTACGTCACGACTGAGGGGGCGTGTATTACGGGAAGTGAGTCGACTCTATAATCTGCACAATACGGTGAGCCTTAAGACGTGATCCCAGGGGGGCACTGCACCGCTCAAGGGCAAATCAATGAAAAGATTGTAACGTCAAAAATGTTGGATGTAAAATAAATAAATTAATACAATTTTCAACATAAAAACGTCGCAATGAAAGCCCACTTTTCTGAATCCACAGTAACGGTTTGGTAGCCTACTCTGAGGACATTTAAAAAAGAAACCTTAGAGATAACTTTTTTGCCTGGCTTTTTAAAGTGCCTAGTCATTTGTTGGCTTAGTTTTTAGCCATTGGTTTTATCAATATTTTTATTTAATCCCTTGTGTTGATTTAATCAAGTGAATTTTATTTATCTATAACATTTTATTGTTTGTATTTGTAGTTTTTATTCTTGCAAAGTTGTATTTGTTGTTGTCTGATTTTGTTTTTCCTTTTTTTTTCCTTTGCTGTTTTAATCTTGCTCCGTGAAGCATTATTGTGTGAAAGTTGTGGTTATATACAGTGAATATAGTTGAGTTTGAGCTTGAGTTTTGTGCAAAACATGATCATCAAAAATAAGGTTTTAATTATTAGATAGCTTGCTCACTCTCATGACTTTTCACATATAGGGGCACATTGGTGGCTAGGCCTATGTGTGATTCAGAGATTGAGCAGAATGGGGTTTACCAGGGAGTGCACCATCTCTGCACCCACACATGATTAGCCACGCTCACACTAATGCAGGCTTTCTCTCTCTCTCTCTTTCTCTTTCTCTCTTTCTCACTCACACACACACACACACACACACACACACACACACACACACATTTAGTCAAGTTTCTGACTGTGTTACAATACTCAACTTCATCTACTGTTTTGGCTTTTGCCATTATTCCATAATTGTTGCGTGTGGCCACGTTGGCTGCTGATCAGAAGAAGTTACAGAGGGTTGCATTAAAATACATTTCAAATAGCAATTATTAACTAAGTTTATTTGAAACAGCTCAAAATAAGAATTTAACCGAAGAAACAAGTGTATTATCATTTCAATTTCAAACTTCTATCATAATTGCCATGCTACAGAAATGCTAATGTAAACTAACAATGTTAGTTGGTCACATAATCTTACAAAAGGCAGGCTGAGCTGAACAGATCTGTAAGGTCTGTATTTTGTTGCTCGGGCGAGGTGTGTTACTTAGCAATGTAGTATAACACACACACACACGCACCTACGCACACACACAAAGCCAGAACCGCAAGTTATAACAATGACTTGCTACGTGTGAAAGCATAGGAAGATTTTTAGTTTCTCAGCGTATCTAAAATGTTCAATAAACTCAAGGGTTTTGATGCTCAAACGGCATCAATTTATATCAACCCCTATGCTGTGGACGTTACTCGGGCAAAGAGAAGGGATCTAGTTCATGGGATCTCACATACTGAAGATCTACTGGATCTTCTGGTCACAGAGGGGGTCATGACAGCAGCGAAGAGATCCATCGTCTTGACCATCAGGACTCGCAAAGATCAAAACTCCAGGGTCCTGGAAATCCTGGAGGCCAGAGGTGAAAGAGCATGTCGGAATTTCTTCCATCCGTGTCTAATGTTGTCAGAACCCGACCTCTATCAGTGAATCAAGACCTATGTGAGTGGTGTGAATGAACATCATCGAGACACGAGGAGACAGCTGATTGGATATTTGTTGGAGAGGGACCAGGAGGGGATCGTTGAAATTACTGATAGAATTGTCCCTCAAAAGACTTGTACTTTATTTGCCACCGAAGGAACTAAGAAATCCTTTTCACCTGTGATATTTATGTTATTCAACATCTTGAAGGATGCTACATCACCATGCATTAGACTTTTGTTAATTGCACATTAATAAAGAAAGAAGCTGCAAACATAAAAGCTCACACTGTATCTTGTTTAAACTATAGATAATCCCACAGGAGCTCCAAGTGGAGAAGCCTTGGGCTCTGCTCTCTTCTCAGCTGTTAAACAGAACCATGATGGAGTGGTAACCGCTCTCATAGACAGCGGAGCGAAGGTGAACATGTTAGACAAACAGGGGTACACTCCTCTGCTGTTGCCAGCTGAGCGGGGCACACTGAGGTCTTCAGGTAACTGTCCAGGATTAGCCTAGATGCTACTAAAATAGACTGACATGGCTCTTCTACACTTTCACATTAAGGGAATCTGAGAGCTATTATTATCCGTGACTTCGTAGCTGCACACATTGCTGACTGCCACCGTGTGTTTTTATATTACCAAAAAGATGAAAGATATAGGGGTGTAAGATATTGTTCAACTTTACACATAGTTGCTTTAAATTAAGCTGTTGTTGGGTTTTTATTTTATTTTTGCAGACAGCAAGTGACAAACCATAACAGAACATAGAATATAAGCATATCTAAAACATCCAACACACACAGTACATAACACAATGACACAATATGAAGTGTATAATGTCTCTATTCTATTCTTCTTCCTATATATCATATATTATTTGGTCATTGCTGCAGCTCTTTTCTAGTTATTGATTATGCATGTCCTGATATGTGTTGAATATGATTGTGATGGAGTCATCCATGCATGCTCAATGGCTAATATGTCCATATTTACTCTGAGTCAGTCCTTTTTTTTCTGTATTTTCCAGTTCATTTCATCCATTGCAAATGTTTTCAGGCAATTGAATCAGTTTTATTTGTTATAATCATCCTGATAGATGTCGATCAAAAGGTGGCTGCTACACAGACGAGTAGAGTTTATCATTGATTCACATGGTTGAGTGAGAAACGTAAAAACAACACATTTTGTTTCCTATCTATTGCCACAGACCTCCTCCCGAAATAGACTTTCTCGGTCGTCATACTTCTTCACCCGACTTTGTTTGCTCCTGTCAGAATACAGTCACTAGAGGTTGGTGTTGTCTTCTTATTCTTTCTTTCGCTGCTCAACCATGTGAATCAAAACTTACTCGTCAGCGTAGCAGAAAGCTTCTGACCCACATCTATCAGGCTGATTACCACTAATAACGCCGATTTAATCGCCTGATAATAGCCTGATAATAGCCTATGTATTTGTATATCTAATTTCAGAGTTTCAGGATTAGACCCCAACAGTACTGGAGCTAAAGCCCAAACCCCTCTACACCTGGCAGCTCAGTGCAATAGGTCAACATTAATTGATATGTTGTTAAGAGCTGGAGCACAGGCAATTGGCAAACCAGTTGGTCATCAGTGTCCATTTTTGAGACTTTTTTGAGATATGTTTGAGGAGACTGAGAGTTGTGTGTCTTTCTCTAGGTAAACGCAGTAGCCCAGGATGGGCTGACCCCTCTACATATAGCCAGTCAGCAGGGCCATGCAGACCCAGTGATCCAGCTTCTTCAAGGCAAGGCTGACCCAGGAGTCAAAGACTGGGGAGGACAGCCTTGGGCAGCCTCTTCCCGGGGTGAAAGCTGCGTGGTAGATTTACTGCTGTCGGCTAAAGCTAACACAAACACCATTGATAACAAGAGAAAAACTTCCCTCCACCTGGCTGCTTTGGAGGTGAAAGTAGATGCTGTGCATGGAGGAAAACGCCGCTTCATGCTGCAGCTGAGAGGGGCCACAATAGTGTGGTGGTGCTTCTTCTGGAGGCCGGAGCAAAGGTCAACAGCACAGATCACAGTAAAGACACTCCTCTGCACTGTGCTGCTCGAGGTGGACACCAGGAGGTAGTGAAGAGACCTGTAAACTGGGGCCAAGCAGGGCACTTGGGACTGCGGAAGAAGGTTTATCTGCAGATTACTAATAATGTGGGGAAGACACCCCTGCAGGAGGCAGAGAGTGGAGACACATCAGAACATGAGAGCATTGCAATTTTACTCATGAGAAAGATGTTTCTTATTAAATAAAGGCAGAGGAGATAGGAATGCAAACGGCGGGAGCAAAATATTTAAAGTCATCTTAATGATATTATCTTTTATCTATCATATGTTCAGGGACTTTATGTTAATTTGTAATGTTGTTGAAAAGAGGTTTTGCAATGGTTGCTATGTGTTCGTGCCCAGTTGTTTTGGTAATATAAAATTTGCTGTTAAAGACGCAATATTCTGTATTTCACATGTCCTTTATTGACAAAGGTTGTGCTGGATGATTACGGTCTGATGATGGTAACTGCTGGTGAGGCACATTCTGCCTTTCCGATGATGGGTTTCTGACTTACACTGAAACCAAAACCACTGGGGAGCCAAAAAGTTCACGGTGGGATTTTTTTTCTAGTTTTGTGTTTCCTCACTCAGGTAGCTTTTGCAATTCTTGATAACTGCATCCTCCCCCCACATCACTTTTCAGTTATGTCGCTGTTTTATTCTACCAATCAATGTTCCTGTATCAGAACACTACATTTTCACAACATGGCCCAAAGTATAATGATATTATGTAAAACATGTATAAATGTAAACAATATTGACCAGGAACAGATAGCACATAATAAATCAAAAACCTGTAGGCAACTTAAATGTAAAAAATATATATATATATATTGATCTTTATGTTGATGTCTATTACATATTGCTGTCGGATTCCATTGTAGGGACACAGGGAGCCATGGAAATACCTTTACAGTACAGTCTGGTACACATTATTACACTAAGGAACTTTATTAGGTGGTCACTTAAATTACTATGTTAAAAGTATTTCTAAATAACTGTTAAAAATATAAAAACTTTATAATATAACTTAATGTATTTATTCTGGCTTTAAATTATGTAACTATTTCAAAATGAAACAATGTATTTCTCATTAAAAGACAGAATAATGATAGTGAGCCATTTAGTGTTAATTTTTAAACATATTTGACTAATTCAGTGATTAATCACTGATTCAACCATGTCAGCACAACCCCAAAAAGTGCTTTTAATAAAATGTTTGTTTTTTTATTTTTTTGTATTTTATGGGCCAAGGTGCAGTCTGTACAGATGAGTGTTTAGTCTGTGACCTAACAATGGATCATTGTTTTTTATTTTTTATTTAGAAGGTTAAAAGTTAGCACTGATCCAACCTTTCTCTCCTGATGCTCATTCTGATACCTCGAGTCAGGGTGTCTGCTGATTCTGTGTACCGATCTCATAACAGTGCTCTCTTTTTCCAAAATGTAAAACTTGTTAAACCTCAATGTTTGAGACTCACTGGAATTGTTTTTTATGTAAGGTAACCCGAGGCCAGGGATTGTTATGGTACTAAAAACTGAGCCTGGCGGCACCACCATGTCTGTGTGAATGCAGCTTAATAAAGCTACGTGAATTGACATCAACAAAGAAACTGTATTTAATGTGGAATTGCCATGTCATGACCATAGGCACATCTAAGTGGGTAAATATCATGCCAACATTGATGCCTCGTATTTCGGCCTGCATGTGAGATTTGATTGACTGCAAAGTTGTTTTGGGGAATTTTTAGGGTTGCCAGAAGGCAAGGCTGTAGGGCACATGTACTACATGATCAAAGATTTTTAACTTTAATTTTTTTTAAATAAATGTCCCATGCAACCATTGACTTGTCATATTCCGACCTGTGAAACAGGTTTTTGTGAGTTGGCTGTATGTAAGCTTACTTGTGATAATGTAATCAGAATGGATTATTTTGCTTGACTAAATGCTATGATGGCTAAGCAGAACTTTAAGGCCTTTGTGGACCAAATTGTATTCGAGAAGGCCATATTGGACATGCAACTATATAATCAAAGATATTTCTATGTTTGCATTACATAAAAGCATGCTAATTAACTATATGTCTGGCCCTTGGTGTTATTCTCATTTCCCAGTATGTCACTTTGTGAAACAATTTGACACACCTGTCTAAATGGGCCAGTAAGCCGACCTATACAGCTATCACATCAGTGCATCCTTCAGTTAAACGCTATTCTTTTTCGCAGTAAATTGAATCATTGTTTAATGTTATTCCTACATACAAACCAGAGGAACAGAAACACTTGAACACATAGTGTGGTTTTATCGATATTGACCTATGGCATTACCGTTGGGGAGTTGCTCTCGCGGTATGTTCGTATCACGTGACGACTACTACCGTGTGTCACGTGACATTGTTTTGTATGGGACGCCGCAGTCTTCTTGCAGACTCTCTGAAGTAAAGCGTGAAATGGCAAGAAACGAGGAGAAACAGCAAGGGAAACTGAACAGACTATGGCTCCAGAAAGAGAGAGAGGGTAAGCAGCCACTAGTCGAAAACATACGCAGTATTTAATTAATATGTGTCCAATAAAAACACCCTGCTGCTTGACGGACTGTTAGCTACTGCTAGTGCTACTTCATCTCCTGACAGCTAACATTCACCGTGTTGCTCATAGTAAACACTGAGGCGCCTAAACTAATGTTTTATTTCAATATATAATTTGCAGAGGGACGCCTCAAAGATGTACATGAGCGGCGACCCAAGCTGGTAATGAAGAAGTTATACATTGCTATTAATAATGTCAATCAATTCACTTTATTTGGACTAGTTTTTCAGCTAATCCTTTTCTCTACAGTCTACTCTTAATTCAGCTTCCTCTGTGAAAAAGTGGATCCTCAGCATCAAGAATGAAATAGAGTATTATTTGCAGGTAAGTGAATTGTTAGTAACGTGTAAAATAAAAAAAATAAAAAATTCTACAAAGATTGTTTCTAATGACACTGATTTCCCTGTTTTAAAGTTGAATAATATACATTTTTGTCTTTTCTCACTCAGCAATCCCAGCTGTCTCATTACCCGGAGAGGAAGATAGCTGAGTTCCAGCTGCACATTGAGGCGTTACAAAAAGAGTACAAACGCTATATCGCCAAACTACGAGTTCTTGACCCTGCATG
>CALSBV010011200.1:14346710-14366559 GCA_943590825.1 Bovichtus diacanthus
TATATATATATATATATATATATATATATATATTATAATATATATATATATATATATATTATAATATATATATATATAGATATATAATAATATATGTATATATATACATATATTATTATAATATATAACCAAATCTAACAAAGTCTCATTTTGAAGTCTTGCGTCGCATCCACTGCTTAATTTTCAGCCATGACATTCAAAATCTTATAGCTAGCACTCGGCTGAGCTTTCTGTACTCCAACACAACAAACTCTGACAACACCCGCTCTTCACTCACATTTTCACCGTGGTTTTCCAGCAACAAGTCACATGACACAATGATGTTGTCAGACATTTATAATAACAATAACAATCTGAGCCTGTCAGTGGCAAAGAACAAGCACCTTTAGTGGACGTACATTGAAGGTGCACAATTTGTGCCTGCCAGTAGCTGCCATCTGCAGTGTTCTCGCTCAATACTGGACCAACTTCAAAAAATGTTGTCCCCATTAGTCACTACTTTTCAACATGGGTTAAATAGGGTCCAGGTTGAAAAAATATCGAAGGTACCCTTGAAATGCTATCACACTTGTCTAATCTCCTTTTGTTTCTGACTGAATTTCATTTTGGGTAAACTATTCCTTTAAGACACCAACAGCTGACCTTTCATCGCTCTATGTCTCTTCACTCTCATTTACAGTTAAAAACCCTCGGCCCTGTGAGTCGCGTGATGGTAGCAGTCTGTTGAGTGGAAGTGAGAGTGACTTGTCCAGCGATAGGACAGGATGTCACAAAACCTCAGCGCCTGAGAGACGGGGACCTCTCAGCCATTCGGAGACCAGGGTTCAAACCTCTGTCCACAGCAACCCGAACTCAGAAACCTCAGAGGCTGTCAGTGCAGACCAGGACCAGCCCCTCTCTTTCGACCACACAAGGCTGACGATTGCTACTGCTGCGTTCAGAGGACCGCCAGTTCAGCGAGGCTCCTCTGAAACACAGAGCCTAGCCAGGGTGCTGCAGTCTGGCCTGCCAAACCTTGTTAACGCTTCATCAAGGCAAACATTTTCAATCCAGAGCAGAGACGCACAGAATCTTGATGGTGCACTGATGGGATCTGTTGTTGAACAGAAACGTGTCGTTCAAGAGCTTAAGTCAGACTGTGAAGCACCAGAAAGGGTACCTGGGAAATCATCCAATACTGGGACAACGGAGGGGAGGACAGGCCATGTCCTGGGACTAGACTGTTACTCTTCTTCTGATGAGGAATGTGACACATGATGCTTTTAGATCATGACATTTAATAGTCCACCACATTTTGAAAAGTGTTTTATGGAACGTCTTGGTGCAGTTCATTCAAAGACTTTCACATTTTTTGATAGAACATTTTCTTGAATTTCTAGGATTTGGTGACAGATTTGAGCTAAATTCTTTTAGACATAAAGACTGTGGATCAAATCTCTCGATATGTAATTGCTACACAGAAAATCTGAATATTAGTGTCTCACTCAAAAGACCTGCGTAAGGGAAAATTAATCTTTTCAAGTAAGATATGAGTAATGTCATTCATTTCAGGTTGAGAAATTCAGTGTATATTTCAGGCACTACTTTTGTGTAATGAGTCATCATGACCACAACAATCTCCATTATGCAACAGAGAGGAGGGAGACTATGAGAAACAGACAGTAATTGATGGACATACTTACTGATTCAGCGATTCATTTTAGTCTCATTGTCTGGTTTATTAACTGGAGCAGCAGCACTAAACACGACCTGGTTAGACCCCACAACTCCACTGTCCCACTTAACCCACTCTGTGCTGCCACCGCTGCTGCTGCAAGGACCGCATGACACTTCTGGGAAACAACACACTTCAGCCTGTAGATTGCAGTAAGCCTGTGCAGTTTTTTGGTTAAGGTTGACGTAGTTAACCTTTTAGTTAGAGCTCAGTATGCACACAGCAAGGCAGGTTTTCTTTTGTCTCTGCAGGTGCCCGGAGAAAGGAAATGAAACTTTTGCAACAGTGGACAGAGCAGAGGCCTGAGAGCTTCCTCTGCAGGTACCAACCTGAACACAAATAAAGAAAGGATACACTTTTACACAATATACAAAACTGGCTTAGCTTGTAGTTTAGGCCTGCGTGAGACAGCACGGCTGCAGCACCCTCCCCTGCAATACTGCGCGTTTCTTGCATTTAGTTCCATCTATGAGGTCGGAAAGATGCCCTTTATCAAAAACCACGAAAGCCCAGTGAATGGCGCTAATTAATAGTTGTAAGCGGATTTTCTTGATCACCTAACATAAGAACTGATGTCTTTTGGAAACTTTTTCAACCCCTATGAAGGTTCCATGTAATTGCTCTGTATCCCACGAAACAAACCCAAAAGTGTCAGAGAGACCACATTGGTATCTACTCACTGAATGGAGAAGAAAGCGATGTGTATGAGTTCAGCTTTCCTGTAAGTTCATCTCTGAGGTATTGGTTGGGGTTAATTCTCACCTCTCAAAAGTATCGCTGTCTCACACTACCGGCTTTTCATAGGCAGGAAAGCCAATGCTGAGGCATATGTCTTTTTCATGTGGCAGCAGCATCTTCCCACCAAGAATACGCTGCGTGCTACTGAAACTGCTGCATCACTGTTTACTAACACACTATGCCTTGTAAAGACTGATAGAAGCATACATTTGAATAATGCATTGTTAAACGCTTTAAATACTAGAGATAAATATTCAGATTCAGGGCATGGTTCAGATGTGAAGAAGCCGGGGCCACAACACCTGTTGCGTTGCATATAAAAACGCTGAGCAGAAGACTGTTCGTGATTGCTCAATCTTTCCTTTCGTGGAATTTGTGAAAAGGTCTCGTTCTAATCATAACTCGATGGTGGTTAGTGAGGTGGGGGTCCGTTGAAAACTCTAGCTCTAGCTGTGTGATAAAGCTTAATGAAGTTCTGTAGTTAAGTATGAGTGTATATATCATGCAACACCTACTTCTAAATACTACGCAGCAATGCAGGGTTAATGGGTGGTTTTGATAGTTTATTGGCTAGTGTAAGTTAATGAGAAGTAATGTGCACTTGTCTTCTGTCCGTGATACGTGTGGGAGGGATTTGTGGGTGGTAAATGCCTTGACAGCTGTAGGTTGTCTTTTCTTTTGATGACAGAGGTGCTCAGACAAAAGCACACCTCCTTCATGCAGAGGTGATAGATGCACACACAGTTTGTCTCACTACAGGACCTGCACCATGAGCTGTGACCAGAGCTATCCGTTCCCACAGGTGTTCCTTGTGGATGGAGGTGGAGGTTCGCAGCACTCTGCCCAGCCACCGAATCTTGTACCCTGCTGGTCCTTCCCGCCTACTCAGGAGAGGGCGAGGAGCCGCGGGAAGAGTCGGGGCTGCATGGGAGTCAGCCCCGCTCTGGCCCTGATCGTGCTGATGCTGTTCCTGCTTGTGTTTGCGGCCCTGGGGTTTGAAGCCTACCAGATTTACAACATGCAAGAAGAGATGAGAGAGATGAGACAGGTACGGGGCCACAGGGTGTGATGGATATGGAAGCATTGAGAGTGGCTTGAACTTCAGTGAGCTTTTATGGTATTCATAAGCTAAACGCTGACTGCAGCAGTGTGTGGGAAATAGTTTTGAGGCTGTGAAAAATGTGACTGCAGTGTGTAGAAGGTCAGTAAGTGGTAAAGTGATGGTTGTTTGCAAAGTAAGCCATAACTGTTCAATGGTTGCAAAGAAATAATGTCAATATTAATAGCATTACTTTGTGTAGAATATTGCTTCCTGTAAAGTTTTAATGGGGCAAAGCTGCAAATAAAAAAAGGTGTGACTTTTATCACTTTTGCATATAGAGGGGGTGATGTAGATTCTAGAGGTTTAAGGTGGGAGAGTGGAAAACAGAGCTGGAAAGTTAAAATGGAAAGTGTAATAATGAATAATGAATATTTATTTTTTTTTTTTTTTTGACTTTTTTTTTTTGACTTTGACATCACTTGGAGAGTTAATAGAGCTCTACAGCTCTGCTGTGACATTTAAAATGCAAACCAAGGACACAATCGTTAATCTGTGGTCACCGGTCCAGTGAGACAGGATTTCCTCTCCAAACTTGTGCTCTGAGAGGGCTTCTAGAAGAAAGCACTGACGCCCGAGCATCTGTCATGTGGTTTTGACATTTCTCTGTTTCTCTTTTGTTTGTTCACAAAGGGTAATCCAATGACTGCGTTTAATGCACCTGAGAAGCAGATTGGTAAATATAAACACCTCTCACCACACATGAATTATTCCCAACAAAGGGAAAATGTCAACAAGGTGATGTGACTCTGATCGGATTGTTGTTTCAGGTCATGCACCTGAGTTGAAGACAGAAGACAAAGAAAACAGACCTGCAGCACATGTGATGGGTAACATAATAATACAAGTGTAACCAATGCTCTGATTCTCTATCCTACATCGGACTGAACGAGGTAACATTGTTTCTCCTCTCTTGCAGGGCGGATTGAAAAAGAACAATTCCCTAAGACTTTGCGATGGGAGGCGCGGGCAGGTCGGGCGTTCATATCCGGAGCAGTGGCTTACAGGTTTGAAGACGGTGCCCTCCAAGTCAATGAGACCGGACTGTACCACATTTACTCCCGGGTGGAGTTGATCTTCAAGGGCTGTTCCTCTACGTCCTCGTTCATTCATTCGGTGTTTGTGAGGAGAGCAGGACGCTCTACACCTATGACCCTGATGGAGGCCCACAGAGCAGGTTTCTGCTCTCAGCCGCTGAGCCACGCCTGGACCACAGAAAGCTACCTCGGCTCCGCCCTGCAGCTGCAGAAATCCGACAGAGTTTTTGTGAATGTTTCTCACCCCATTTACCTTAGCCATTCAAATTATGCCAACTTCTTTGGTCTCTATAAGATCTGAAGACTTTGTGTTTAGTGTCGTAATTTTGCTCCAATGAATGAATGAAGAATATAAACTGCTCAGTTTGTGTCTGAATCCCTTTGATTCCTATATGTTGAATGGGATTGCTATAATGTAGCCTATAATAAGTGCACTGAATAGCATAATATGAAGTAATCTGCAATGTAAAAACCCAGGGAAGATATTGTATAATCTCTTTATTGCCAGCTTTGAAACTGGTGGTTAAATTAATTGAAGACACAAATATTGTGCCTTTTTAAGAATGTTGAGAGTCAGTTAACACTAACACGCTGATTTAGTTGTAGCCTTTTCAAAAATATTTATTTTAGTGTGCATCTGACAAACGTGATGTCTAAATGTGTGTGGGGGAAAACAGTGTTTTAATGGTTGTTTGGAAGTAAATAAAGAGATAATTTAAGTTCATTTTCATTTGGTGAAACTAAGAAATCCTTTGTTCATCAAATATGAAGTGATTTCTCTTTGAGCAGTGTGCCATGTTAACTCCCACATGAGTTTGGTTCATGACCACTGGAAAATATTTAGATAAAGACACCAACTCAAATTGTCTCCTGATGATGAATTTGATTTCCATATATTCCATTGAGGTACAGCAGAAGTCTAAAACCAGAAGATTTGTATTTTGAAAGATGCAGTTAAACTCTCCAAAGTTGCAGGAATGTGGGAGAAGTTTAAGACGTAGCTTACAGACCACAGTGCAGTACACTTGCATCGTTGCAGGGCTTTATCTGCAGTTCAACACCCTTGTTGCAATGTTCTTTTACAGTTCACCACAAACATTCATGTCAGTGCAGTGTGAGAAGATGCGCTGGCTGTTAAAGATGAGGGGACTGAACAGCAGCAGGTTTGATGTGCGTTTCCTTCCTGTGTGAATATCACAAGGGTCTCGCTTCTGTGCAGGTCGACTTTTGTGAAAGCATTACTGATTCCTTTTATCCACGTGGTTAACTTCTGAACTCGTATGTTCATTTCTGTCTCCAGACCTGGTGTGCCTCCATAATAAGAGCTGAATGATCCTTTTTTTTTTTTTTTTTAACATAAACAAACATATGTGTTTCAGTCTTTTTGGGCTAAACCACAAATCACTTGCAGAATCTCTGTGGTTACTGATGACTTGGTGTGCTGTTTCCCTTCAGCATGTTAGTGTAACAAAGTAGATTTGTGGGGAATATCATGTAGAGTTGACCGAGAGCATCGTCTCCATTCATTTTTCATGTTTTAGAACAAATCGTTTAAGGAAGCAAACGAGCAAAAGAAGAAAAGCAATGGTCAATTTGAATTTGCCTTGTGAAAGGTTTCCTGAGGCCCACTCAGACTCCCATTGTGAGCAGAACCACAGATTAGAGGGTGTTCAGAGTTTTACTCAGCAACTTCATTAAGATAATTCCAACAAAAAACACTTCAATCAATAGACGTGTAGTTGCATCTTGTTCCAAAATCGCTTTTTACTCATCACGATACTGGCACTTCAAAGTGACACCCTGCCCAAAATCTCTCTCTTCACTAGAAAACCCACAACCTGAGAGGGCTGTGAAAACATCTGTTTCCATCTCCCTCCTGACACATGACCCTGTCGTGATAAGACTGCCAATCCTCTTATCTGGATCAAGACAAGAAAGTATCCTTTTTGGAGAGTATGTAAAAGACATATATAATATAGAATATGAGAGATTTATAAGGGGAAATGTGCAAATGTCCGTGTGACTAACACTCATTAGTTATGGCCATTTAAATGTTTTATTTGGTGTTGCTTCTTTTTCTTTCCATCCCTTATTTAATATAGTGAGATTATATATCTCATATTTAAACAGAAATGTATTTGCTCAGCTTTGCGAAGTGAATCTCGTCTGCACAGACTTTTTTTTTTTTTACCATTTATATCCATGTGAAACTGAAGTGTTTAAAGGGTATCCCCTTTGAGACGACACAAATAGCCATTTGAGAAATAAGTTTACTTAGACTTAGGCACAGCATTATATTTGAAGGCCAGATCAAATGATGCAAGGCTCCATACTTAAAATCATATTTACTGGTTCAAAAGTTTAAAACCACACAGTAAGCTAAGGCAGTATGAGAAGCAATTGTGTGGTAACTCAGTGCCTTCACAACATATGCGCTGTGGCTTTCTATACCACCAAATGGACAATAAAAGATCTTGCAAAACAGTCACTTTAAGCAGGAAAAGTTAAAGTGTGCTCACCACAGTCATGCCAGAGCTCATGTGACATTTGTGCAAAAGTTAATGATGAAAGTTGGCAGTATTTTATTTAAAGAACTCCGGGCCATAATTCATGTTAGAAACATGAATAGAAAAACATAGAAACAACTCATTTTTGTTAAATGCATAAACATGGATTTGAAACACTGATTTAAAGGGTTCTTTTTCAAGTTTATCTTAAAATAATACTGACACTGGTTGCTGTAATTGTGTCGGACCATACTGGCCATGAAGTGATCCCGTCCCTTAAGTCCAAACAAAGCTAATATGGCAGAATGAAGAGGCAATTTGGACTTGTTCATTTTTTATTTGTTAAAAAAAACAAAGTTTTAAGGCTGACTTTTGAATCTATCCTTTAAAGTTAGTTGTCGAGGAGTTACTTATTGTGTTCAGAGGAATCACAATTAAGAGTGTTGGCTGAGGTAAAATACCACACAGGCTCCAGTAACACGAGGATATTGGTAGTGGCAAAAGTATGAGGACACACCTGTGTAGATACGTTTGTGTACACTCTGGTATAGAAACAGATAAACAACATCAAAGTAAAAAAAAAAAAAAAGACATCTTTATTAAAAGTTCATAAATCAAAAACTCAGTTCTTGTGCTTTATCAGGACTGTGTTAGCATGGTTTAATCAGATTTGATTGACAGTAACCAAACTACTCACCAACTGTCATCAGCTTCTGACTCAAATGTTGCTCGAATCCTGATTTGAGCACAAAGTATAAAACATAACTGATTTTCTATCTGCTCCACCCACTTATTAGCGAGAGACGGGACAGGTGAGAGTTTCCACCACACAGGGATCATAAAGCTGCAGATGACTCATGTTCTGCCCCTGTGACAAGGAAAGGCTAAGGAGACAGAGAGGAAACTGAATCTCCATCTTCACCGTGTATTTAGCGCCATCTGGAGGAAGACGACAAAAAAAAAAGAAAGAAAATCATTTTTTATCTGAAATATTAGTTATTACTTGGCACTACACCAATGATCTGTCATAACTATAACAAGAACACGTATATGTAACTTCACACTTCTTGTTCTCTGTCATAAATATTGGACAGGTTCATACCCGTCTAATATCCGCATTTAGTCTTCAGACACTAAAGGATTCATCTGATATCGCTGGTGTTTGAACTCATATTTCAGTGATGTCTCCTAACTCTACTTTTATCATGAACAAAAGAAATGATCAACTCTGTCAAACTATATTCCTTAAAATAGCCCATAACAGTCCTTGTTATGTATTTTGTGAGAGATGTGGACCCATCAGGCTAGGACACTCTTTGTATTTGAACCTGTGGACAAATCCACATTGTCACGTGTGTACAAACCCTAATGCAAGACTGGGGTGTGTTACTGTTTGACAAGAATATTGATTATGAAGCTTTATTATATATGTAGTGTTCTGCCACATTTGTATTAATAGGGTGCAACTGTATGAATAATCAGGGGCTTAAACTTGAAAATGTCTTCTTTGCACCTTTTCAGTGCGTGCGTGCACTTTGTAAATGAGTATGTGCATGTTTTCACCCTAACCCTCCCATAGAGACGAGAGCTGCAGGCCGCATCATGCCGCCTCACTGGAGAGGCGATGCCCCCTTGTGGCACACATTGGGGATTCACCCACAACATGACTTTACACCAAATTAAATAAATAAGGCTCTTCTACAACAATAAAGGTCTATACCTAAAAACTACACGAAATACAGCCTACATAGTTGAATCACACAATGTGAGCACACATTTCTGTGCGTCACATGTTTGTCCAGTGTGGGTCAAGGGTCATTCACACACATTTTTTTGGTGCTCGACATCACAAGTTTGGGTGTAGAAAACAGACATGGGCCGTGTCCAGAGAGTTTTATTGTACTCTTTATGACGGACTCAAATTATTCCACATTGTGAAAAGTGAACAAGCAATGGTCAATAACCAAGTGCCATCTACAGTACCATCAAGATACGGCTTTATGACAATTGAAAATAAAATAAAAATGATTAAGTTAGTGAACATTTTTATCAAATTATATATGTTTACGCTTTAGCCGACAATCGGCAAATGTTACCCTTTTCTTCCTTAATTAAAGCAAATGACCATAACAAAGAGTAGTTAAATAAAACAGAGCTATGTTTCATGCTCTAAGAAATTCTACACCGACTTGCAGAGTTGTTTACCGGGAAACAAACTAATTATTTTGTATCTGGTTGGCTAACATTGGGAACAAAGTAAACGTTACAGTAATCAGCTACAGCTGATAAAATCTGTTGATAAAATCTGTTTAATTAATTGATGTTACTTTGGCTGCTATGTGGAAACAATTGCTGGACAGAAATGAGAAGCCCTATAATGTATTGTATTATATTATATTATATTCAAAGAACTGTATTCAGAACATCAGCCCTACAGAATAACATCATGATAATCACATTAAGGTAATCTTAAAAGAACATGTATTAGTTTTAAGGGTCATTTGAAGCTTTGACTTTATTCTCTGTTTATTGATGATTATCAATAAATACATCAATAATGAAAGTGAAGAGGTGAGGGAGGTGTCAGTCAGCCTGTGACAGGAGAAAAACTCACTAAACATAATTCTGTTTATAAATTATAGCCATTTGAATTGTGATACGTGAAGGTGTGAATATCTGGGCTACGGGAACTCAAAAGGGGAAGATGTGATACTGAAAATCACCTTTTTAATGTTGTTTCAGTTCTAAAGCTGCAATATCTGTGACAGTTGAGAAGAGGTTGTGGAACTCAGTAAGTCAAGCTCCAATGGTGTCCTGACAAAGAGGGACATTTACTACATCATGAGATCGTTGTTACGTCCAACCTATAAAACAAACGAAAGAAACCTAACTCCCCATGACAACTGACCTGAATGCAAACATCCCTTTGCTTCTGATCACTTTCTTGATTCAAATTGAGTTTGTTTAGTAGGCTTTGATCTGAAGGTCTGGGGCTATGGGAGACACAAGGTTATTGTTGGTCTAACATTGGGCTAAATCAGATACGGGCACCACGTGTACGCTGTGGTGGACAGTAAGTAGATTTAATCATGTACTGTACTATTTTGTGGTACTTGTACATGACTTGAGTATTTCCATTTTCTGCTACTTTATACTTCAACTCCTCTACAATTCAGAGGCAAATATTGCACTTTCTACTGCACTACATTAACCTGATAACTTTGGTTACTTTAGTGACTTAAGATTACAAAATATAATCACCAAATCATTTATCATGTTTTATTATAGGTTAAGATTAACTTTATTGATCTCTTGGTGGAATTCACAAGCTACCCACACACAGTAAAAACAAATAAGCTCCTCCTTTACCACCTGCAACATTAAAGTGATGCACACATTAATGCATCAATAATTGTAATCCCATAATATAAAATAGGCTGTGTTATTCTGAAATGGGCAGTTAAGCATAATGAGTACTTTTACTTTTGGTACTTTAAATACATTTAAATGCTAATACGTTTGTACATTTTGAACACAGGACTTTGACTTTTGCTGAGTATTTCTACAGTATTATTAGTACTACTTTTACTTAAGTAAAAAGATCAAAGACTTCGTCCACAAGCCTGCCTGTGTGTAAATTCATGAAGATTTGATGTCACGATACCACCAGGAATTTGACATTGCTTTTGATTATCTAAGATGAAAACCTTTACCTACTCAGCATTGTGAGTCATTTTTCTCTTCACCTGCAGAAAAGGAAATCTGGTTTTGAAAAACGGAATGACAAAACTTTGAGCTGTAGAAAACAGGTGAACTGTCTTTATCTTTCGTTTTGTTTGACCTGTGTAATCCATGTGAAGAGATCTGGCCACCGCCTCATCATACTTATACAGAAAATGTTGATTTATAAAACTGATGTGAAAAGCCGCGATACGTGATTCAGCATGTCGAGCTTGGAGAGAAACTTGTTGTGAATCTGGAGAAGATGCAAAAGAGTTATTCAAGGTGGCAGAAGATGATGAGGCCATCAGCGTCAAACGAGTTTAAAGCAACTCCATACAATATAATATACATACAACAATGCATGTCGCTCACACTTACGTATTTGGTGTATTATGCATAGGATGTTATTGTATATATATATATATATATATATATTATGTATTGTATTTTCTTTTTTAATTAATCACATTATCCATCTGTGTTTATTTTTCCCATGCAGTTACCAATATTGCACACAGGGGTCACTGAACATCTGTTGTTTAATGTAACATGATCTAATCTGATTCCTTCAAAGTCTGTTTCATCTATTTTCAAGATGACACTCATAGACTGAGGTAAGTGTCTTAATTGAAACTGACACCACAATTTTCTCCCGAATAAAAAGCACATCCAATTGTTGTTGGGACTGTACCCTTTTCTGAAAGTGTTCCGACTCTAACACCAGTATTTATTATTTTAGTCAGCAGAAGGGTTCCAGGAATAGTACATATGCAATAAATAAATTGATCACAAATGTCTATAACATTTCTATGAAGCTTAATGCAACAGGAGAAGTTCACAGATACTGGCAGGGGGGATTTCCATTGCCATCTTGAAGCTATGTGAGCCTGGTTAGGGAAGGCAACGATAAACACAGCCAGCGGGAGATAAACAGCTTTGACAGAAGCCCACTCATGATGCGAGATAAAGCCTATCGGCTTATGTGAAGCTGGGACAAATAAGACCCGCAGTAGTTGAGCCTGGGGGACTCCCCGGTCCTTATATTGGGAAACCTGTTTCTCGCTCTTTCTGATTCTCTCTTCATCTCTGTTTCTCTGTCTGAGTTTCTTCCTCCACGCTCCTATTCTTTCGCTCTCTCTCAATTTGACCTCTGCCTATAACATCCTCTCTGCAGTTTCATCTCACCCCTACCACACACAACACTTTTTGATTTTCCATAGTGCAAGATGTTTAAGTACGTCTCTCACTCTCTCTCTCTCTCTCTGTCTCTCACTCTCTCTGTCTCTCTCTCTCTCTGTCTCTCTCTCTCTGTCTGTCTCTCTCTCTCTGTCTCTCTCTCTCTGCCTCTGTCTCTCTCTCTCTCTGTCTCTGTCTCTCTCTCTGTCTCTCTCTCTGTCTGTCTCTCTCTCTCTCTCTCTCTGTCTCTCTCTCTCTGCCTCTGTCTCTCTCTCTCTCTCTCTCTGTCTCTCTCTCACTCTCTCTCTCTCTCTCTCTGTCTCTCCCTCTCTCTCTCACTCTCTGTCTCTGTCTCTGTCTCTGTCTCTCTCTCTCTCTCTCTCTCTGTCTCTCTCTCTCTCTCTGTCTCTCTCTCTCTCTGTCTCTCTCTCTCTCTCTCTCTCCTATAGTGTCTCTCTGACACTGTCCTCTCTGATGTATAAACAGGTTCATAATGACTCAGCTAGCAGCAGAAACCTGTTCCACCCTGCTCTCCATTCCCCACAGCCATCACACTTACTATTTTGGGAGCACCATACAACAAGTGTGGGTCTGTTCTCCAAGAAATCTCCTGTGTGTGAATGAAATGGAAAGTACGAGTTTACCAGAAATGTAGGTTGCAGATCTGGAAATCATAAAATAAATAATTTCTGTCAGCTAACTGAGCAGTTTCTACTTTTTGGTCAAGCTCATTGCAAAGTAAGGTCAATGCAAAAGCCCTATGTGATTTTATGCTATAAGGTTTTTTTTTTTGTATTATTGAAGATGCTACGTGCAGCATTTCAGCATCAAAATACTTTACCACACAATGCTGAGACTGTGCTAGAATTGCCATAAATAACCAGACCACGCCACGCATGCTGTCTTTCTTGTCATGTAAAGGTTTTTGCAAAATGTGTCGCTTAGCAACACGGCACATCAGGGTTTCTGACAGACGTGGTCTTAGTTTTACCAGTTTATCAGTGAAGTGAGCTCTGAACGCAGTATTGACCTAGCATCTCCTTAAAAAATGATATGGCAAAACTTGTGAGCAAACAATTGCTTATTACACATCCAGCCGACACAGAGCAACACAATCGTTCCTGTGGAGTCGTGTTTCCGGTCGCCTGGTTAAGGTAACTTTTAGCTCTGTTTTTGGTCTCTATCGACTCAGAAATATCCGGCTCTCTAGCTGCTTGATGCTCCGCTATGTTCTCCAGCCATTCACTAACAGTGTTTCAGAGATTTTTCACCGAAAACAGCTGCGTGTTGAAAGCAATGCTACAAGCGGCTCGTTCACATTGTCACAATGTTTTCCAGTGGTGGAAGAAGTATTCAGTTCCTTTATTTCCATACCACATTGCGAAAATACTCAACAACAAACAAAATGCATTTTACTTATATATATATATATATATATATATATATAATGTTTTTAGTTTAGTAGTACTGCTGCATTCATGTGGGTGTTGCATTTTACTGCAGTAGATGTTTAAGGGTGAGCACATTTCAACAATTCCTTTATTACTGTTGGGTAGTTTAATCTACAGCAACACATCATATTCTATAATATCATCATATGTTTGTAGTGTCACTCTCCTGTGAGATTCACGCATCTCTAGTTTTCATGAGCTCAGAAAAACAGCCCTGTTTTCAGCTCAGTGTTGATGTATTGTCCCGCTGATCCAATGGCTTTTTTATAGTTCATTTGGTTTAAGAAGTAAGAGAATCTTCTCAACACATAAAGAAACACTTCTTCCTTACATTCATCCCAAACATTCAAAATCAAGACATCTGGAGATACCTGGTTCCCACTGGAAAAGAAGGGGATGAAAAACTGTAATGTGAAAAGTAACTAAAGCTCTCAGACAAATGTAGTGGAATACAAAGTACAATATTAACCTCTGAGATGTAGCGGGGAAGTACAGAGTGGTCCTAATGAAACAGAGCAGCTCAGTTTTTGACAACTTCATATGTTGATGTAGTGTATCAAAGCTCATATATGTATATATGTTTTATCTTAATGCCTTTAAGGAACATTTTTCTCCATCTACTTCAAATGTGCTTATATAAAGGTGCGTTACCTGCATCAGTGACGCCAACAGTTGTCTCTTACAGCACGGTTGGAAAACGTTTTTAAAGCCGTTTCTCTGACCCATACAATTGATTTGGCAGGAAGTAACCCTTCCTTCATCATCACATGCTGCTGTTGTTTGTATCTTTGACAGTAAAACACTCAACTAAAATTCAGATTTTAAACTAAAATGTGTGTTGACCTATATCAATAAAACATACAGGTCCAAACTCTACAGTATCAGTTAGAGTCCCTCCTCTCAATTTAGAGTTTGTCAAACAAAATGGGATATGGTATAAAACTGAACCAAACAAAGTTACTTTAATTAGATCCAATCTATATTTTAATGAAACTGAAATATAACCTTTTTACAGACCTGCTACGGTGGAAGATGAAGAAGCCCCCGCAGAGCCTGTGGGACTCTCCCCATCCTGATCACTCTCTTTTCTGAGAAACAAGAATCTATCGTGTCTTTAAAAACCTTGAATGTCCCACACTCGATGTGCCTTAGCAAGAAAATATTAAAAAAATGTATTACTACTATCCACTGTCCAAGTGGAAACCTCCGTGCCTGAAAGTGAAGCTAATGCAGAAGTGCCTTAATCCTGGATTCTCTCGGTCAGCCAGCAGGGTGGACTAGAAGTTGTATAGAAGTCTAGGAGAAAATGCAGAATGATCATCAACTACACATATTTTAAGGTTGCCACCCCAAATTAGATGGACATACAAAAGAGAACATATTTTTCCAATAGGGGAATTTATTCCCTAAAGGAGATTTCAGATGTCCCACGTGCAGATAAAACCTACTGCACTAAACTGTACCCTGACTCTTCGTCCAATATGTCCATATAGACTTCCTGTTCAAACTTCAAACTTCAAACCAGGCGATGTTAATCTTGCAGATAAAAGCTTTCTCATAAGAGATATTCGGTCCCAAGGAGGTTCAGTGACTAAGTTCCCCATGGAAAGCTCGCAGTAAGTCAAAGTAATGCTCCCCAAAATATTGTAAGGAATAGGATTCACATGCGAAGGGCCATCCCTTTTCTGAAAATGTAGGGATGTTAGCATGAACGAGTGAGTCAGTTAAGTTCAGTGTTTAAGTTTAAGGTGATCGTGTCTGTTTGTAAATATTTAGTTTATTTTTATGTATTTATTTAGACTTTTTATTTAGTTCAGGAATGAGGAATGATTCCTTTTAGGGTTGCATTAGATTTTGGCCACAATTTATACAAAGGCATGAACTTTTGTAGCCAGGAAATGCTATTAAATTGACTTGTGAAGAATTGCTAAGGTGCAACTGGCTGTTTCAGGAACTGTTAGCGCTTCACTGCTGGGGAGAGCTTCTGCTCAGATTTTTTTTACTTCTGTGAGTGTATGTGGGCCTCTATGTGAAGTGCTGCAAAATGGCGGCATTTACAGTATGTGCCCCAAGTTGAAGTAATGCCACCGGAGGTAGCTGTGACACAACTGATAACACAAAAATAGGAAAGCCATTTGAGTTTCTGATCTAAAAAGCTGTGTTAAGCACCCAACATTTGTCACAAGGATATCACCCAATAGTGTCACACTGCACACAGTTTGTGTAGTTTGGTTTAGTATGGGTATGGAAATCGGTTAACAGCGATACATATATTTCTATATTTCTTCATATCTTGTTTTGCCGCTGTGATTGTTGCTGGTTTAAAGCTCAATGATGTTATTAGTATTTGCAAATATAAACACACATGCTAATTGCGATAATAAACTGTACACCTGAGGTATAGTGAAATAATCACTTATGGGTGCCAACAAAATTGTGGATTCCTGTGTAGACGTGACGTTACCTGTCGTGCTGTCTGAGATGTAAGGCTGAGCCACGTGGGAGAACTGACAAATGGACAATTTGTTTACCTGCCCTCGACAGTTACATAGGAAGTCAGCTGACCTGTGTGGTGTGATCGGCTGTCACGAAGAGGAAGTTTATGTGTCACAGTGGAAAGACAGACCAGTGACATTGATCAACTTAACCTCCCACGGTAGATCAGAAGAAAAAGGAAATGAATGATGGTGGAGGGACTGTAGGCGAGCTCTACATTGACAACACACACAGAGAGTACGCGGCAGGGGCCTGTATAAAGCTGATCAGATGGGAAACGGATGGTATGTTTTATAGGTGGAAAAATAAAAGGTTTGGTGACGTACTGCAGCACACCACAGACACCTCACTCCTACTCACGATATATGCTCTTGTCTGTGATTATCGTTTGATTCATCTTCTTGACAAGAAGTGGTTGACATTGTGTGATTTAGCAACCCCTAAAGTTGAAAACGTTTTGTTCGAAATGAAATGATCTGAAGCACAAGTGTGTTAAAGTGTGTTTGACTTTGTGTGTCTGATGGAAAACAAAACTGTATTAGACAGACATTCTGTCTTGGAAACTGAAAGTCCATCCATCCATCTTCAACCGCTTATCCGGGGTCGGGTCGTTGAAAGTGAACGATTCAAATCTGTATCATCTTCACTTTTCTTTCTGGGAGTTTTTCAGGTTCATAATCTGATTAGCCCGGAGGTCGGAGACTGATGTCATGCCTTTGCCTACTGAACATGACTACACATTTAACTTTACTGCAAATGTCAACAAAAGGTGGGGGTTGACGTGGCGAGGCGGCTAGTTATTTCATAGGATTATTTTTTAACAACTCTGATGTTGTAATACGGTAAAACAAACCACTGGAGCCTTTGTCTGTGTTTGTGTGCTATTTATGTTGAGCAATTAGAGTTTCCTGCTATACTTTGTAACGTTGATGATGTGCTGTTTTGTGCAATAGTAGTACTATTGTTTCATACATTTGTATGTTTCCACTTTTATATCAGTGCTTTTTGAGAAACATTTCAAATGTTCTGCATTTGTTCTTGTTTATATATGCTTCAGTAATGTTTACTTTGTTGTTGCATTTGCTGTACAAATACCTGAATCAACGACTAAACAGCTGCATCTATAATAGTTTTTTACATTATCAGTTATCATTATCAACAGCAGTTGCTCAAAAAAATCTGCTTTAGTCACCAAAATCTTATATTCCAGCTCTATTTTCTCAGAATACTTAATAATTATTGTGTGACACTATTATTCACCCAAAGAAAAATACTGGGTCAAGTTACTGACCAAGTTTCCTGGTATGTGGGCCTTGGGTCATCACACTGGATACCTGTTGCTTTTAGAATCGATTTTAAGATTTAATGAATTCCTTACAAAGCCCTGCAAGGCCTCGCCCGGCGTTATTGGACCCTGAGATCCTCAGATGGGACACTTCTGGTTGTGCCAAGGTCCAGATACATACAGAAAGAGGACAGAGCCTTTGGAACGACCTGCCTGAAGAGATCAGGGCTGCAAACTCGGCTTGGTCTTTTAAATCACTTTAAAAACCCACTTTTTTTTTTATTTGGATGATTTTATTTATGTTTTATTCCATTTTGTTTGTTTTATTCTCTGTTTTATTATGTGTTTAATTGCTGGCTTTTAGTTCATTTCATTATCTTAGTGTTATAAATGTGTTCTGTTTTTATTGGTAAGCACTTTGTAACTGTGTTTTAAAGGTGCTATATAAATAAAGTTTATTATTATTATTATTATTATTAATATTATTGTATTATAATTGACATTTCTTTGCAGATTGATGATTCTCTACCAGTCTACTTGTGCCCGCTGCTGCCCTGCTTCCTATTACTCATTAAAACTCATTAGCCTCAGTGTGAATTGTGACTTTTGACATAATCAACAGCAAATGTACATATTTGTGAAGATTGTACTACACACAGTTAAACCATTTGTGTCTCACTGTATTACTTTCTAATATATAGAAAGTAATACAGTGAGACACAAACATGTTTTTATGGAAAGACAACCTGTATTTCTGATAGGCTCAGAAACATACAACAAAGGAAACAATGCATCATTAAATCTAAGGCCCGATCCTGCCAGTTGAAATACCACTGGAAGCTCAGGTGTCTTTATATATATCAACCCCACTGAACACCTTTGGGATGAACTAGAACATTGCGAGCCAGGCCCTCTCGTCCAACATCAGTGTCTGACCTCACAAATGCTCTTCTGAATGAATGGGTAAAAATTCCCAGACACACGTTATTGCTGCAAACGGGGGACCAACTTCATATTAATGCCTATACATTTAGAATGGGATGTCATAAAAGCTCTTGTTGGTGCTATGTGTAGGTGGCCCAATACTTTTGTCCATATAGGCCAGGGTATATCCAGTACATGTTTTTTCCCCCTCTCTCTCTCTCTTCATGTGCTCACAGCCTGAATAGTATCTTCTATTGAAGTATGTAAACAGGCACATTGTGTGTGGGTGGAAAGGGCAGGGCACTGAGCAACTACTTCAACTAAGATTAAGTAGGTGAGGTAATGTTTCTATTTGTAGTTTCAACTCACTGTGTGATGTAATGAAGGATGGTTATTTTTTTTACTAGCTCTTTACATTTTAATACAAAATAAATAATGAATATAAAAACAAGAAAAGAATGATGGATACATTAAACCTACACACTTTATATTTATAGAGCTTTGTCACAGCACTTGTTAAACACAGGTGAAGCTAATAACATTAATAATGGTTGCATATCATTTATGGGTCGTGGTATTGTGTATACTGGCTTCAAGGCCACGTTTGCATGGCTGTTTCTCTTATACCTGCATGGACTTTTTGATTTTTCTTTTCTGTTTTGAGCACGATTGCTGACAACCAATCAGCTTGCTTGGTTGGTTACTAAGTGGTATGATATACTATGATTAATTAAATGAAGCGTTTGCGTCTATCTTCAAGTATCTTTGTCATGTAAACATAATTGCATGCAGAGCCATTATTAATGTTGTTATTTACACATGTTTTTTTTATATGCAACCAGCAGCTCTATAGCTCGCTCTGTCGGTCCACAGAAACTTCCCCACCCTTTGGCGGCGACAGTTTTCGCCCTTCCTTCTCACGTCTTCCTACTTCATTTTCAATTGTAGACGAAGCAGACCAATAGAGTATATGGGTAGTTAGCTTGAAAATTTGTTAATCATAGAAAATGAAAAGTACATTATAGTTCAACTTTTCTCTTCTTTTTTTTTAATATGAGCAGTAACATCTTGGAAGAAACTAGATGAAACATTTTCAGTTTTTCAACTGTACAACTGTGTTGTCATTGTCAGATAGTGTTTCTGTAACGTACCATCTCTTTGGCTAAAATGTCAAAAGAGGATTTAAGTTAGTCTAATGCAGCTGGTAGTTGGGAGTGCATCAACTTCTTCACAACCATATCCATAGATTGAGTGAGGTTGGAAACCCATCAGTCGCTAACGAAAGTTAACAGAAGCTAACAGAAGCGAACAGAAGCTAACGAAAGCTAACAGAAGCTAACGGAAGCTAACAGACGCTAACGAAAGCTAACAGAAGCTAACAGAAGAGAACAGAAGCTATCAGACGCTAACAGAAGCTAACGAAAGCTAACAGAAGCTAACGAAGGCGAACAGAAGCTAACGAAAGCTAACAGAAGCTAACAGAAGCTAACGAAAGCTAACAGAAGCGAACAGAAGCTAACGAAAGCTAACAGAAGCGAACAGAAGCTAACGAAAGCTAACAGAAGCGAACAGAAGCTAACAGAAGCTAACAGAAGCGAACAGAAGCTAACAGAAGCTAACGAAAGCTAACAGAAGCTAACGAAAGTTAACAGAAGCTAACAGAAGCGAACAGAAGCTAACGAAAGCTAACAGAAGCTAA
>CALSBV010011200.1:14366569-14397449 GCA_943590825.1 Bovichtus diacanthus
AAGCTAACAGAAGCGAACAGAAGCTAACGAAAGCTAACAGAAGCTAACGAAAGCTAACAGAAGCTAACGAAAGCTAACAGAAGCGAACTAAGCTGCTTCGCTCCATCTTTGCCAGTCATGTCAATTTCATATTTATATTGTATCCGTTGTCTTGATGTAGTTTACACCTCACTTTCTAAAAATCCCTTTTTATTTACATGATAAGGGTTTGACCGTATAGGAAAAAATGTCAGCTAACTAAATGCTTAAGTTGAGGCACTAAATGTGCCTAACTAAATGTTAATCATAGATAAAGAGAAAGGAAAATTGTTTTTGATATCACTTTGCTGACAACACATAATTATTATAATTATGTTAAAGACTCTATGAACCTGTGTAATGAAAAGTTTTATGAAACTACTTGAACTTGTTAGAGTTGAACTTGAACTAGCTTAGTTGTTGTTTTCCATTTTATTGAGCTGATGTTTTTATATTTTCTGGTTTTGCGCCTGCGTCTTATCTCCATTACCTCATAATACAAGTTATGGGACGTACTTGTTGATGCAATATTTCGTAACTACTATATCAGTAATTTCCCTGCCACAGGGCGATTTTGAATTTGATTCATGCTGTCACAGGTAACTGTGTGATATCTGAGAGGTTAGATTTTCAGCTGAATAATTATTGCAATTTCAATACCTGTACATTTTATCAGGCTTGTTAAAGGGCTTTATTTATAGACATGTTACACCCTAACACTACATTTCAGGAAATGAAGAGGACATAAAAAACAATATATGTACTGTATATAACCATAACCAACACTTTCATTTTAAGGTGGTTATAAACATATTACTTTCACATTGCATTGCCACCCAAATACTGGTGATACCAATCCTGACATTCAAAAAAATAATAGGACGGATGTGGTTAAGTACATAAACTCAATAATAAGAAATTAATCAATCAATAAAGCTGCAAGCAGCAACAGAAGGGGTTTGAACCCATTAAGGGTAAAAGAGGGATTGAAGTTACCAGGTGTGTAGATTTATGCAGTGAACAAAGTTGGATGCACATTGATAAATAAATGAAAAAGCTATACAGAAACCCTATTTAATAATATTCATAATACCAGGAATGTATTTTGACCACATACAGCCAAACAGTTCATCCAACCTTTAACACGTGTATTTGAAGTGTATGTATTAGATGTTGCAAATTGGTAGTGTTTCTATCGTTTTGTCCACCCCTTTTATATAAATGATAGTAGGCTAAATAAACAGCTCTCTGTATTGTGCAATACAGTTCAACAGAACCACAAATGACTTCCTCCAGAATGGCCGTACAGTTGAATCAACAGCTCTATAAAAGCACAAAGACTGTAACTTTAAAAGAAAAACACACTGGATTTATCACACTCAGACTGATGAAGCCTCAAATCAGGTTCAAATTAACTTTATAATGCGTTTTTACATAAAATGAGGACTGTGGATTTTGTTGGATTGATTTAGAAGGGCGTTATTTTGCATCCAGTATGGACAGCAATCAACAACTCTTTTAATATACATATGGGGCTAAGGGTATTGTAATAAGATACACTTGAAAATATGTGAACTTATCCTTATCCAAATAAAATAATATACAATTTGAGAGAAAACGGAGAACCATATTTCAAAGTCACAATCATTACAAACTTAATAGTCAAGTCAACTTTATTTTCTGTACATGGCAAAAAAAATACCAATATGGCATCCCGATATTGAAATAAAAATGTGTAGCTACAGTATGTTTACATCCACCTGCCAGTGAACTCACAACAGAAGCCAATTAAATACATAGCAAGCCTTATTTACAGTAAGCAAAGTGGACAAAGGTCTTGATGAATTTTACAGATTATTACAGTGTTAAAGCTAATCAGCTATTTGGAAATGAAACATGCAGTTTCCTGCCTGGTTGGACATCCTTACAGGTAAAAGTAGTCAATCAGAGAGAGGAAAATGACTCACAAGATATGTTTTCTCGTGAAGGTGTTATTAACACTTGAATGGGTGCAAAGAAAGTAAAGAACATGAGTTACCATTCAAGTTATGAGACATCTTTGGGCTTTGATTTCACAGTAGTTTCTCTGTCATCCACAATAAGAAACACATGTGACTGCACCTTGGGTTTGCTGCTCACCTCCGGACGAAAAACCACATCCCACCTTGTGAGACTTGAGACCTCAGAGTGGCCACACCCACTCTCTCCACAGAAAACACAGCCCTTTTCATGAAACTACTTTCTGACAAGTGCACACATGTGGTTCCGGAGAAATTGCACAACATCTAGAGCAAAACGTTTTGACAGCTTAATACAGGATAATGCCATAAACATGAAGCCCCAGAGAGCAGTTTGTGTTGCTGACATGCAGACAGTCTGACTTCAGCGTAGTCAGAGTTCATAGACAAGGAACGAGCTGTCTGTGCAGGTAGACTTGAAGTAAATGCCTATACTGCCAGCGACCATTGTGACCTTTTCTAAAAAGACCATCTCTCCCTCACTGTTGATCTCCTTTTTGATGGTTCTTCTCCCTTTCTCCGACATGTGCAGGAGAGTCACCTCTTCGCTTGTGATGCCTGAGAACTTCACCCACACAAAGATTAGATAGGTTGCAGGTTTTTCCACCTTGAAGATGTCATATATTTTCTGTCCATCTATGGAGGAAAAGGAAATATGTTTCCATCAGTACACTGAGAAATGAACATCTGAATAGCAATTGTGGAAGCATTTTTAATATAAGTGATGCTTACTTTGTAGTTTAGAGGTTAAGTTGAATTTTACCCTATCACTCGATGGCCGGGCATCCTGTAAAAAAAGACAGATTGATTATTGACAGAAATGCATAAATAGAGATGATACATCACATATAACATTTGCTTAGAGAATATTGAGATATTTCTCACCTGGTTGCAGGATGGTGGGAAGACAAAATGCAGGGTAAAGCCCACCACCAGAGCCACAGTGACCAATCCCACCACTGTCGCTAAAGCAACCGCACATTTGAAGCAGCCACGGCGGTCCGCAGGTGAATCTCTGGGGTGATGAACAGCTTCCAAATGGTCCATCTCCACCTTGACCTCCACCAGTGCTTCCTGCTGTCCTGCTTGATGCCTCCCCATAATGCAGACTGTGATACTTGTTGTGGAGATTTTCTCGTTAATATAGGCCCTGTCTTCCCACACAGAAAAGAGAAAGTGGGAATCCCGAGCACAGTTAACTCCCGCCCATGCAATAAAAAGCTAAGAGAACGTGCCAAGGGAATCCCTTGGCACCCGTGTAACAAAACTGGTTTAATAATTACATTGTTTTCTTTCTTTAATCTCTGTTTTTTTTTTTTTTTTTTCCACCAAAGCTTATTAGGATCTGAAAAAAACTCTTGATTTATATATTTTGGATAAGACGTAGTTGTGCTAGCAGGTGTTGTCTAATCAGTGTGTGTTTCAAAGTCAAGTTCATATTTGCATTAACACTTCTAATCTGTCTATGTTTGTCAGTCCAGGCATGTTCTTAGCCCTCGCTCCTCGCCATTTATACATACTCCAGTGAAGTGATTATTCAATTATTCATTATTACTCCTCATACGCACAGTACACTACAGTACATTCACATCAGCCTCAACTGTACCTCTGTGTTTAGTGCTAAATGGCAAACAAATGTTAGCATGCTAACATACTAAAGTAAAACACTACAGTACATTCATTCTCACACATTTCCGATTGTAATACCGACAGCCTGTCTGCTGTACATGCACAAACAGGAACAGACAGTTTCTGCTCTCGGAGACAGATCTCATATTTCGTCCAAGAAATATTTTTGTTTCTGTTAAAGCACAGCAATTATCAAGCATGAATGTACAACGAAAGCCACTGCATTGTCATCTCCAGTGTGTGTTATGATTTGCAGCTTTTTCATTCTTCCCACATGAAGAAATTGTATTTCATATGCATCATACTGTAAATAGTAGTATTATCAACATTGGCGCACAAGTGAGGATACACAATCTCTTTATGATAAGACTTGGTTTGCACATGGTGCACACGGTGCTTTCACCTGCCTGACAAACTTTATCTTCACTTATTTGTGCAACCTGTTTTGCCCAAATGCAGAGGCGGCAAAACAATGAGAGCTTGACTGAAACGCAGATGTACAAAGAAACATGAAATAGGCGTTTTAAACACCCCCCCCTCTCTCTCTCTCTCCCTCTCTCTGTCTCTCTCTCTCTCTCTCTCTCTCTCTCTCTCTGTGTTTCAGTCTACCTGTTTACCTTGACCCATATAGTAGGATACTCCTCCATTAGAGAAACTGCCTGCTGTTGCATCACTGTGATTGTCCCTCCCACACTTTCTGAGCAGAAGAACAGCCCTTACATCATCGTTGTTGTTCTATATCCGTCTTGGCTTCGATCCTATCTGATGTCAGGTCTGATGACACACACAGAAAACAGACAAAAACTGCTTATCTGTCAGCCTCTTTGCACAGTCCAATCTTGTGCATTTCTTATCTCACTTGTGTGTGTGTTCAGTTTCATTGTCTTTAGAGTGAGAACTTGGTCTGTAGTTTCACTGTCTATTCTTAAAGGAAGTTGTAGAACATCGCCTCAAGAGAAAGCTGATTCCCACTGCAGATTCCTGAGCTGGGGTTCACTTTGTTGGACTTTAAAATGAAACCTAAAAGAAGTTAAATAACTAGTACTACCGGTTTCAATAATAAAATCTAGATTTCTTTAAGAAGTCTCCTTCAATTAATGTTTAATAAATGTATCTCGGTCGTGGAAAGAATGCGGGGTTTAGCATACGTGTAAGGAAACTTGCTCCAGGTAATAAACTGTTTTTTGACGGCACGGAGCCATAAAAAACAAGGCAGACAATTACTGATACCGCTTCTACAATTGCATTTGTGTGTACTATCTATGGAGGTGTGGCAAAAACTTGCTACTTGTGTAGCCAGATGCGTGGGCAGGTAATCCAAAAATCAAACTGTTTTAACTACACAAATGCTGGATTTATGTTCACATGTACCTTAATATTGAGGGTAAGACTTAATGTGGAACAATGCTTAGGAAACAAAACAACTTGCTACTGCAAAAGGCATCAGTGCATGTTCTTTGGACTAAAACTGAATGGTACATTTTCTTATAAACAATATATGCCCAAAATCACAACAGTTGGTTCTGTCAAAAGACTGTCTATTTAGAGCTGCAGTATTTCCAAAGAAATACAACATAACAAGTTTACATATATGTTTCACTGTCTGTGCACAAGAAATTAAATTGCAGCTTCTTAAATACTTCACCAATGTAACTATTTCAACCAAAGGGCAGGCATGGTTTTGCACATTGCGCACAGGAATTATTTCACTTTGCCTCATCTGCTGAAAACTGCACACGTTTTTTTAACCAGGCAGCTGGTTAAAATAAAAAACAGAAATTAAAGCACATCCACACTGAAAATTATTTTTCTAATTTCACAAAGAATATTATTAGAATATACTAAAAATAAAGATTATTATTTTCAAAATGACTTTCAAAATTCATACACATCTAAAAAAAACAAAAAAACAGGTCAAAAGCAAGAATCTGTAATGAAGATACCGAAACAGAGTTTCATCATTTTGCTGCCTCTAGAGAAACCTGTTATAGTCGAAACATCCGTTAACCTGAAACCACAGTAGAGTTATAGTTAAACCCACAGGGATTTTCCCTGAACCCTCAATAAGTTCCCACTTTGACCACACTCACATTATCTGCGAGGATTTGTTCAAGTGAAGCCCCTCTGTGGTTCTGCACTTTTACTGTAGGCTACCTGCTTCCACCTGCAAGCTTTCAATGAGGTTTAACATGCTAACATTTGTTTGCCGATTAGCACTAAACACAGAGGTACAGTTGAGGCTGATGTGAATGTCCTCAGTTTTCAGCTATTTAGTCACAAACCAAAGTATTGGACAAATTGACATTTGACAATAGATGAAAAGTTAAGGGATCACTAGAGTTTTCACGATTCATCCTGCAAGGAACATGAATGTCTGTATCAAATTTCACAGGTATTTCACTGGTAAATATTTCACCAAAGTCATTATGACACATCCTCTGGGAGCACACATTTCTGGTACAAAATGTTGTCCGTCCAGTAGATATGTGACAGGTGGCACTTGAGGAAACTAGAGGATCATAAGTTCCTCGAAGTCAGTAGGACCAACCAACCCATCCCGAGAGTCCCTGAAAGCAGCAGAAACAGTACTGTAGCCAGGCCTCCTCCACTTTGTTTGACAAAACAAATAAAAATGGGTGTAGACTCAATTCAAAAATCCTGTTTTCCTACCTCTGGCGGGCACCTTATAAAAGTAAGAAACAAGTCAAGTGAATAAATTAAAGTTTCCATTCACTCTTTTGCAAGAATAATGCTACACAAAGCTCATTTTCAATATGATCACCTGACCACAAATGGCCTGCAGCAGATATCAAATTAAAGGAGCTTGTTATGCTTCAAATGTATCCATGATTATTACTAGCACTTGATCTAGCTAAGACAAACAGCTAAGCCACAACCTACTGTCTGTCTTGAGCACCTTGTTTTTTTTTTTTTTTTTAAGCTTTTATGTATTGCCCTTTGCACCTAAGGTTACATAGTTCAAACCACAGTCGCAGGCCACATGTTACACGAGCGGTATCACAATGAAGGCACAAAGGCAGAGTTCAGTAGCTACGTGCAAAGAATCAAGTTACATAAAAATGGTCTCTATTGCTCTGTCAGAGTGCAACATAAAGGTCATTATCCATGAGGAGACAGCCGTTTACCAAATAAAATAAAAATAAACTATCTAATATAAAATGTTTTTAAAAAAGCATAACTGGTCAGAGCTGCTCTCGTGGATACACACATCCCCATCAGATGGACAGAAAAGCAACTGTAGTACATAATAGTACTGTATGGGGTGGCCAAAGAAATCTATTACCATCTCTTTACCAGAGATAACGTCGCGTTTGCCAAACACACGTTAGTCCTCATCCTTCACTTACATTGTAGAAATTAAAAAATACTGTTTGAAAAAATGAATGTTATTATCTTATGTCGCTGCTAAATTTTTCCTTTCTTGTATCATCAACTGGAGAAGAGGTTGGCTGTAGCTTTAGCCTCAGTCTTTTAGCACGACATCATGTATGTAGCAATCAAGTGCACATTCAGGACCCCAGTTACTGGCCACTTGTTTTAAAACAAATCAGCTGGACACATAAAAACAAAATTATAATAATTCAGTGACAAGCAGTTTCCGCCACCTCCTGGAGCTAACGTATGCAAGCCAACATTGCAGGTGAAAAGAAATAATAATCTGCCCGTAACAGTTGCCCTTTTCATTGTCTTGTATGAACCTATTGTTGGTTTGTGTGAAGCACATGTAACTTGGTGTTGAAAACAAATTAAGACATCATGATTATTATGTATGTTGACGATGTTGATTCATTCGAGGACACACACTATTCGGACTTCATTTGCTGCGTTTCTGTATGTCGCAAACAATTTCGTCCCATTACTCTTGCATCTCATGCACGCTTGCGCTCACGTGTGACTTGTAGCTAACCTTTGAGCTTGTTGTAACAATTAACCTAAGTGAGAGTTTATGATGTGGCTGAAAGTATGTGTAGGCTTAAACCGAGGCGTGCAGCATTTATACTACAATAAGCCTGCAGTTTCTAATGCTTTTTGTTGAGACTCTCAGATTGATTTTCTCTAGTTACGCGTGTAAAGCAGATATCCTGTCTCAAATTCAACAAATACATAGCTACTAATGTATAATTGAGGATTATCAAACACACCACAGGTCAGATTTGTTCACATGTAATTATTAAAGTTTACATTTTATCACCCAGCCTGCTGATTTCTTTAACATATAATCTTTGATTCACGTGTAGGTTTACTGACGTGACATGAAGACGTGATGCATTGGGATGCGGTCCAATTTATAGAAAAGTCTGTTCTTGAGTAATACCCTATGTGCCGCAGTGCTGCATACCCCGTACTCTGAAATAACTATCTGAATTTAGCTCTGATCGACTGAATGTATTGTACTAACAACATCAAAGTTGGGTATCGAGTGCTAACAATCACAATCATAACTGGTTTGATTTGACTAAACACTTGTCTGTGCACACCCGTACTTACCTGTGGCTGCTAAAGATAGCACTTCTAAACACATCCTTCTCCCACATACCAACAAAGCTGACAAACTGTCCAACCGTTTAACACTTTCTTAATCTGAGAGGAATTTTCCACACACTTCCTGAAAAGCCTGCTGTGACTAAACTGGCTTTCAATGGAAATATTGCTGTTGTTCCGTTATGGGCCAACTCAAATAAAGCCAAGCTGCTGATACAGCTCTTCAAACACAGATGATAGTATGCCCTATCATAAACAAAAAATGCACCTGGTAGTGTGTCTGAAACTGCAACATGTGTCTCTCAAGCCCTACAGCTGTGCTAGTGTTGACTGATCCTTTGTCAATTCACTTTCACTTTTGGTAGGTCAAGGTTTAACATGCCAGGTAATGATGATGAAACTGCTGACAGAGAGTGAGCCGACAGGACAGTGAAAACAAAGAACAGAAGCTTATTGCCAAATGGAAACTTCTTTTATTAAAGTTTCGTTACAACAGGTAATCCGTGTCAAAGCCTATATGAGGTAGCTACACAGTATATCCCAGTATAAGTACAGTATATTTATACAGTGCCATTCTCATATGAAATCATTATTTCAGATTCATACGAAACTGTGTTAACCATTTAAAACATCGCTGATGTTTATCTTTCATTGGGTTTTTGAAAAATTGAAAAGTTCCTCCTTTTAAACACATTATCTCTGATGAAACGATGTAATTATGATATAGCACAGATCAAAGTCAAACAATTTAAACAATAATGACACTGGTAAATAGATGGTCATAGATGGTGAACCTGCCCATATTATGGTTTGAAGAGTACAGTATAATGTTACAGCATACATAAAAACTATTAGTCATCATTATTACAATATGGCTTTTCATTGAAAATATCATAGCTTCACTAATACCGTATATATACAAGGAACATTCAACATTTGGTTCTTGCTTTATAACTATAAGCATGATTAAAAACTCAAACATGTCACAGACGTTACAGAGAGCCCTGCATGTGCACATACAATCAATGCATTGGCGGTAAACGTGTCCGTGAGACCGTCATAGTTGGGCTTAACTCCAGTCTGGTAATCCAATTTAGTTAAACACTGTTAGAGCAAATGTTTGGGAGCCACACAGCACAAAGAAAGTTTATGAGATTGGAGCTTCCCAGAAGAATAAATGCACCAATAACAAATACATTCATTAGGTACTACACAAATAAAGTAAAAAATAATGGTATATTAACTATAAGTATACTGTATATATTAAAACTAGGAGGCACCTGAGGAGTGCAAAACCTCTTCTTAACCCTTTTATCTGCGTAAAAACGCTGTAACATCCCAATGCCACTGCGACAACAGTTGCTCATTTTGCAGCAGGAGTGTTGCCTCTGTAAATGTGGTTCAGGGAGCTACCTTTTAAAAGAGACAAGGATCAGAATCAGTAATCAGAACTATAAGCAACTATTTTGATAATTGATAAACATTTCATTCAATTTGTCAGTCATTTGTCAGACAAAAACACCAAACATTTGTTGGTTCCAGCTTTTTTAAGTGTGATGACATCCTTTCCCCCGTCATCTTATATTATAGTTGGATATTTGAATATGTCAACTTGGGCTCGAGGAAATGGCGATGAGCATTACTCATTGTTATCCGATGTTTTACAAACCAAACGATTAATTGAATCATCGAAAGAAATGAACCAATGAGAAAAGTTCAAGTGCAGCTCTCATCTAAATGGTTGAAGAACAGATGTCAAATTAGGCCTTGAGGACAAAAAGAGGGGGAGGCTTGTTAGGTGGTAGTTCTTTTTCTTGGTTTAGGTTATTTTAGCTTTTTCATATCTACAAAATGAGAATTGCGAATCGCCACCACCAGATTCATATGATTTGCTCTTGCCCATGACCATGAACAAGTTGTTGAGATTTCTCGCTGACAGTCAAGAAGCATAGCTCCGTTGTTCGAGGTTTTAACACAACACCGGTCCCGGCGTCGGTGTAAGTCCTGCTTAGTGTGTCTGTTCTCACGGCAGCAGACGAACACGAGTGCAGAGTTCCCTTCCTCGTTCCAGTCAGCTCTGATCTTCGTGTCTTTTTCTTCAGTAGGCGTTCATCTGCCCTCATCAGAATTCACACCGGCCCTGGCTCCCCAGCAGATAACTCAGGCCTACAGTCACATTCCTAAATATGAACTCTCCATAGGACCACAAGCGCAGACTGGCTTCCTCATTCTTCCTGAGGTAGGCTATACTGTGGAGCCCCCTGCAGACCTCATGTGATGTCTGCAGGGGGAAATAGCTGACAGGAGTGTCTCTTCCCACCACCTTTAGCTCCAGCTTCCCTGCGGCATTCTTTTCGTCCATGCTCTTGAAACACACGTCCATGTACAAAACATAGGGTCCAGTGCAGTTGACGTAGATCTTGTCTTTCTTCCCGTTAGCCAGATTCATCATATTGCTGCTTTTAACTTCTCCAAACTGCAGTGTCACATTTTCTGAGATGACTAAAAAGTGAAAGGAGAAGTGTGAGACAGACAGGGAAATTATAGAAAATTAGAAGAAGAAAAAAAAGGTGACACGCTTGTTTGGTTTGTTGAAAAACAAAGATTCAATACGAGTGTTGAACAAAAAGATAAAGATCAGAAAATCAGGGTATTTTTCTTACCTGAAACGGTGTAAAACTGTATGTGTACATTATCTTCATCGTTATCTTCAGAGGCCTGCTCTGCTCTTGGTGTTCGACTCTGGAAAACAAAAGTACTTGTTTGTTTGATTCGATGGTTAAGTGTTATGTGGTGTAAAAATGGACAGGTTGACAGAAACTAGGGAAAGTCTCACAGCGGGATGATTAATAACTGTAGTGAGAGTAGCACCGCTGTGACATACAACGCTCCCTAAATGTAGAACAAATCTTAGTCATTAAATTGATCATTATACAGTAACCCTGCTGATATGTCCAGGCAGATTATCAGTCATCCAGGTCATAGGATATCTGCAGAAAATTCCTGTTTTAAATAGTGACATTTCACACTCAAGCTAACTTTTAATGGATTTAAACATGACTTTAGACTTGATTAAGACAGAAAACCACCGGTGTAGCTCAAATTTTTGTGAAAGGTCCAATGTGGCATCCTGTTTGACTACGAGTCCAACCAATCCATCTCCTTTTTAGTCATGCTCCTTAGAAAAAACAACCCTTGTTTCTGTATGAGGAAGCTCCCTTATGGGGAAAAGAGGTTCAATGCAAACTTAAAATGTAATATCTACCTACTGAATTTTACTCTGTGCACTTTATGATATCAAAATCCATTAAGTTCGATACTTACTCAAAAATCTACCTCAGTGAAAGTAGAATAGGTGCTCTCAATAAAGGACATACACAAGAAGAAACTACATATTACAGCAACAACTCTTAAAATTCCAGCCTATTTATCAACTGATACATTTAAATCTTACCAAAGCCAGCCTGTGTTTCAATTTCAAAACGCAGCAAAAATGCAGGATGTCCTTTGTGGTCATAGTCGCATTAAAAAAAAATAACCCCATCTCCTGCAAAACCCATACATTACCACATATGAATGAACGAAAGCTACACTCCGTGAAGTTTCCATACTAGGCTCTGTACAAAAAAAAGCCAAACATACGATGCCAGGTAAAGTCTGGGGAAAAACGTTTGTGTCTGACATTTAGAATCCACTTAGATGATAATTATATCCACTAAAGCAATGGTTTTAGGAAGCTCAATAAGTGTGTTTTAATAAGGTTTAATTGCATGTTTGAATTAACTTGTGCACAAGTAGATGAAGTGGTCTGGATGCATGTGTTAAATGGTGAAAATTAAAGGTGAACATAAATCTACAGTTGCTGTATAAGTGGTTTAATGATATGCAGTATAGAAGTAGAAGAATCTTTTTTTTTTTTTACAGCCTGCACATGACGTCCTCTGCAGTCCACTCACTGCTTACTCACCTGAACTTCCCAGCAAAGGTAGAGCGTGACCACCAGGCACACAGTCACCAGCACGTTCTGCGCCGCGACGACCACCGCGAGCTTCCTCGTGCGCCTGTCCTGGTGGACCACGCGGCCTCCAGCAGCATCCATCCTCCTGCGGTCCATCAGTGCTCTGAGTGTCCCGCGGACGTTCAGCGAGGCTTTTAAAACACGAGTGGGCAATGTAAGAGGAGGAGAGTGACTGGAAAGAAACCGCTCGTGATCTACTCTTTATTTTGCCTGTGCGATTGTGTGTGGGTGGGGGGGTTGCGGCGCACCCGTGCGCACACACACATAGAGGCTCCTAACGCGCGCGCTCGCACGCAAAGCGAGAGGCAGGAGTGAAACCAGCGCACAGGGAGCTGATTGGTTAACAGCCTGCTCTGCTGCGCTGCGTCTCTCTGTGATGCTGCAACACAGAGAGACTGTAGTGAAACTTCCCACACCACGTACACTTCAATCGTGTTCCTATAATATTCATCACGGGGGTAGGGAGAGAAGTGAACCCGTTGAGGAAGTTGTGGCACAAGTTGTTTCCAGGAAACCAAAGAGAAAAGTGGACTACTGTAACTTTATTTGATAAACAAATTAAAAAAAAATGTTTTATTATTATTTAAATTATTAAATAAGTATTTTCCTTCATCGTAGCCACTCTGTAATAGATCAAGTTGAGATAATGAATCGGCAGGAGACTTGATAATAAAAAAAAAACAGCCACGTTTGAGTCTCTTAGTTTTAAAAGCAGCTGTTGAGCAGAGACCATGTGGACTACTTTTATACAATTCACTTTTATATTATGTCAAGTTAAACAAATTTAAAACATTCTAAGTAACAACTGCGTACATAAGCAAAAGGACAACGCAATTCACAAAATAGTCCAACATTCTGTGTTGAGGTGGTAAATCAAAAAGTGCAAAATAATTTAACCAATTGCACATGAGAGCAGGGCCAGAGCACACCCGGGCCCCTTATTAGCACAGCCCACCCCCGTGTTATACATTGTTTTAGTTTATTGTAATAGTTTGACATTTTGGAAAATACGCTTATTTGTTTTCTTGCTGAGTTAGATGAGAAGATTTCTACTGCTCCTGTCTTCTCATCCATCTATCACCATAAAGCACATTAAAACTAGATTTGACACGGGCCCTCTACATTCCTGTCTATAATGCACAACTAAAGAAATGACCACAAACTGATTGCCGTACATTGCACCAGCCATTGCTCCATCAGTGTGTTGGTGGCGTTTCATCTGTATAGGTAGTTCCCCTTTAAAATGAAGGGGCTGAAAGACATCCTCATCAAGCTGAGTCAAGCTCAGTGAAAAGCGATTTCTTTGTTTTAAAACTAAATCTGGAGATTTCCATAGGGCAATATCATTGTGAAATCTATTAGAAGTACATTTTCCAGGTTAAGGTCAAAGAGGGTCAAGTGTTTGCTGTACTGGCAGCTCAGCTCTGTCACAGTCTTGCACTCACTTTCGATCTGCTGACAGTTTCGATCCTACAGACTTGCCTTTTTCACCCGACAACAAATTCACGTGTTCTACCTTTTGGATGATTTATTTGTACATTTCTTTTATAGTCTGTTATTGCTTTTTTTCTTTTTAAGCTGTAAAACTTTGTGCGCCCAGCTTGAAAAGTGCTACACAAATTATTAGCAGTATAGTATAGCTTTCTTATTTTGAGTGTGTGCGATACTTAAGTGATTCAGCAGTCATCACACACAACGTTATCTTCATCTCCTACACACACATTTTGATATTCATGTAACAGGTGTTGGGACTTCTGTAGTGTCTGTCATATTCAGTGTAAGTTTACAATGACTTTATGATGCTTACTGTAAACTTTATCGGTCCCAAGTGATATTTATAACACAAATAAATGATCCTAAAGGGACATCTAGTGTATGTGGTACGCAGTAATGAGTTAAAAGTACTCTTGAGGTATATTTTAGCGCACTTTGCACACTGCTTCCCGATCCAGGAGGCACACAAATTGATGAAACGCAAGTAACACAAATACTATTCACAGACCAAAGAGAGGGGGGAAAAAAAAGTCAAATGAAAAAGGCTGAATCTTGTGCACTATGATGGCAGATACAGACACAAATAATATTAGTTCTGAGTGTCAAAATAATATGAACAAATCAGAAGTGTAGCCCCTGTAGAGGCACATTCAATATTTACTGACATGACCTGACTTGCTCTGACAAGATCAATTCTGTGGTTTGAATCAATGTTTTAATGTTTTGGTATGCGTCTCAAGTGAAACACCTGCTTAGTCTAAACGAAACAGGTGTCCTACATCCCCTTGCTGGTTGCACACATAAACAAAGAGGCTGGATGTGACTGCAAGACGAGCAGGCAGCTGAGAGTGAACTTCTGCATGTGGGAAAGGGAGGACCTGCAACATGGTTTCACAACTAACTTTCCCTTCTGTGGGTGAAACAAAAACAACACAACTCACTCAAATCAGAAAAAGAGTATACACTTGATCCCCTATACCATCAACAGGGCTAACAAACTAGATGAAGTAAATGTCAAGTGATAAGGATAAACGCCTGCGGGGAAGGATGATGTGTAACAGAAGCGCACACTTAAATGGGGAAATCCATCACCAGAAGTACTGTAACAACACTTCACAGATCTGTTCATAAGCCTCAAATTATTAATTCAAGGAACGCTGAATGCTGAGTCAGAGGGATGAGTGTTGATGTAGATAGTTGGTGGGAGAACATCGTTATCCAATAATCATCAGAAGCCCACACACATCCCTAACCCCTCCCCTCCCCCTTCATGATGTGAAAGGAAGAAAGGCAAACGTACAACTGATGTTAAAAGTTTGCTTAAATTGAAAATCAGGGAGCATTCAGACAAGTTGTGCCTGCTGACAGTTTACTTTACTTACAGCCAGCTGTACAAAGCTCAGAACTTAAGACAGGTGGTTGTTGTTAGACTTCCTCACAGGTGTTCAAACCACAACTGAAAAACACCTGCCCACTTGATGTGTCATCATCATCTATGTTGTATTGTGCGAAATCAGACACTGCATTGCACACAGTTTGATGGCAACAATTTCAGGTAATGGCAACAAGTAAAATCGCACAGACACGACTGTAAACACACTTCTGGCTATTATGTGACAAAAAAAAAAAACCCACGATCACCGGCACCTTACAGTTGAGCTAAATTTAGGGTACAAGAAGTGAGAAAACAAAACATTTTACAGAAAGTGAGTTGATGACAGATAAAAAAACTTAATAGTTATTATAAATCAAATGTCAACTTCAACCAGAGTGTTCCATATATGACCCATCCCAGAACAAATATGACACAAATGAGCAACTAAACAGTGACTCAAGTGAAAGTCCCTTCCAACATAAACACGGTACCACATCAAAGTAAATGTTTTTTTTTTTTTTATTTCGTGGTGAACACATGGAAAAAGAGATGACAGAGAGAACCAGAAATAAATAGATCAGTTTAATGCTGAAGATGAACCCACACACCTGACCTCCGTATCCCCTTACTTCAAGTCTGTGATGTCAGTAGCTTTTCTTATTTACGGCACAATATGGCGCTCTTCCATACACACACCCACCCACCCACGCTCGCAAAACACACACACACACACACACGCGCACACAGACACCCCCACCCTTAAGTGTATTTAATATTATAATTCACAAATGTATATTCTTTCATCTCATAATTCTATGTCACTACTTAGTTAAATATGTACACAATGAGGAAAGCGCTGAGTTTATCCTCCGTTCCTTCCAATCAAAGTTTCAATTTGAGGAAAAAAAACAATAAAAACATTTTCAGTTCTAAAATGAATTTAATTTCCTGTTAATTCAACAGGAAAATGTAAATTTCCCCGCTGTGGGACTAATAAAGGATTTCTGATTCTGAGGAATCTATTTTCCAGTTTCTTGGACTGTAAGCTCCAAACAGCCTGCAACACGGGAGGAGACGTTGGCGGCTCATTTTCACCTTCCTTGCTGCTGTGTGTCTACATCTCTCCGAGCTTCATGCTTTCTTCTTAGTTGAATCCTAAGGAAAAGCTGCACTGGGAGGGAGAATTTGGCACAGGAGTGTCGTCACAGCCAGGAGTAGTAGAGGGAGGGCTTCTTACAGCAGATACCGTCCTAAAGTGTACAACAGTCCTGAGAAAAAGCTTATATAGTTAAAAGTGACACCGCGTTGAATCCAGCGATTCCTTTTAAAGAACCGCTCCAGTCGTATCAGCGTGACAAACATGGAAAGGACCCGTGGAGAAGAAATACGTTGCCCTGTCCATCCTCTTACTCACTCTGCTTCTCTTTAACCCCAGGGCCCTCTCCTCTTCTCCTATCGCTTGTGAGGTTCAAGTCCCGGCTGTTCCTGTTCTGCTGTTTTCTCCTGTCCCTCGTCTCTAAGGGTGCGGGAGGTTAATTCGGTCCTCTATTAGAGTGTTGTCGGGGCCCTGTGTCTCCTCACACTGCTTGACAGTTGCTATGACTCCAGACAGACGCCTGTCCAGGGCTGCGAGGTGTGGCTCAGCCAGCACCGGGTGGATGGGGTCGAATGCCAGGGCCTGCCGCATAGCTGAACTCAGAGCTCCACTTCTCAGCAGGTTTAACCTGTTCCATGTCGAGACACGAACCCTGACGGTGAAAGGTAAATTGATATTATAGTAAGAAATGATCATAAAACAATCAAGAATTGACATCTGCTATAGTACTCACATGCAGCACTGATAGAGAGGTGCAAGGATACTTCGCTCATCCAGAGCTGCGTTCCCAAAGCTGCACAAAGGGGGAAAAAAAACAACATGAATTAAAAAAATAAAAGTATTAAAGTAAGGCACCTGAAGCCAGAGGCCTGTCTGCAGTGCGGTTAGGAGAAGCCATCAAAATGCATTAGCCACACTCAACTGGCCCCTGTAGAGGAACGCACACAGACTCGCTTTCAAATGCAACGCGTCCACGACACACTCCACTCAGCGAAGCCAACCAGAAGAGAGAGTAGATGATTTTGTGTTTGTTACAACAGCAGTTTCCCTGTTATCTGTGCTCTTCTGAGGAGTCTTCAGGTTTAACATTAGGATGACAAACATCTGGTAAAAGCATAAAATAGTATTTGAAATAAACCCGGCAGCTACCTTTCAAACTGATTTTGGGACAAGCTGAAATGTACAACAGCCTGAGATCAAGTGGAAGATAATCAAAAAAAAAAAAAAAACCCAGTATGTTTTGGGTTCGGTTTGTTTGTTTGTCAGCAGGATTATGGAAAAACTAATGACCCAATTTTCATAAAACTGGTGGAAGGGTGTGGCATGGAACAAGGAAGAACCCATTACATGTTTGAGTGGATCTGAAACTCAGAGCGGATACACGCATTATTTTTTACTTTCGTTCGCATTGCGAGATGCCCTTGTAGTTATTATATTGATAATATTAATTATTATTATTATTATTAAGCATTTCTAAGTTGTTGTTTTTTTTGTTTTTTTTAAGTGTAAAAATTTGTATTACGATTTTAAAAAATGGTCACATTTAGCTCAGTACCAATAAATGAAACCGTATCAACAGTGTGGACGGGGTTGTGCAGCGCTCAGGTCTTCATGCTCTGGTCATGTTGTATGACATGGTTATGTTACAAGTGATGCAACAAATTGTTGCCATTTTCTCTCAACCATGACAATGTTTCAACATTTCAAAAATGTTGTGCAATGCAATATCAGAGTGCGTTTGTCCATCCGAGTTAGACCGGGCACACGTGGTTTATGACAGAAATTACTTTGGCTTAATATGAAACCGGTTTGAACATGTTTACACCAACTCAACCCTAATTCAAACGACGGACCGAAAAACATTTTAAAGAAAAAGCTCCCGAAAACGAGCGGTAACGTTGTGTATTCACTTGGGGCCTCCGGCCTCACCATGAAAGAAAGATTTACTGCCCCTATGACCTGTACACACACACTGGATGACATCATCGCTAAGACAAAACATGGTTTTCTGTTGTCTCCTTTCTGTCCTGTAAATTTGTTGGGACGTGATCTGATGCTGCAGTTGAATATCAGTCTCATTTCTACACCAGAGGGTCTTAAAGTAGTCCGAGGGAAAGTTATAGATTTCTCAATGTGCTCATGTAATATTGACATGATGGGAAGCGTAGTAGCTGATGATACTCCTTTATTTGTGTATCAATGGAAAATCCGTTATGATTCGTCAAAATTGAGCTGTGAGCAGATAGGAAATATGACGTCGGCCTGATAAGAAACTGTGATCCTGTGGTTATCACACTATCGTCACATTTCCGTCCATGCAATTACCAATATCCTCTGAAACAAGAGGCTGTGGTAATTATCCCCTGCACGAACTCTCCTGTCCGCACCCCCATCTTGCCAATGAAGAAAATAAGAGACATGGGACAGCCTACTGAGTGGCGTTTTGTGCAGGACTTGAAAGCTGTGAATGACGCTGTCGTCCCACGCGCACCTGTAGTGCCCAACCCTTACACACTTATGTCACAAGTACCAGCTGATGCTAAATGGTTTTCTGTGGTAGATCTGTCAAATGCATTTTTCAGTGTGCCAGTTCACCCAGACAGCCCATTCTGGTTTGCTTTTAATTTCAATGGCAAACCATACACATTCACCAGACTGTGTCAGGACTAGTGTGAGTCTCCGTCACTCTACAATCAGGCACGTCAAGCTAGCTTTGAGCCTTTGGTTCTTACTGAGGGCACAGCTCTAGTGCAATATGTGGATGATTTGCTCATAGCATCACCAACACAAGAACAATGTGAAACAGATACTTTGCTGTTGCTTAAACATCTAGCAGCAGAAGGTCACAAGGCAAGTCTTTCAAAGCTGCAGTTTGTGAACAGCTGTAACTGGACATGACACCTCAGGAGAGTAAATCCCCGTCACAAAGCCGCATTCAGGCTGTTGTTGATCTGCCCAGGCCCAACACCAAGAAACAACTTATGTCTTTTATGGGAACATGTTCATACTGCAGAACCTTCAAACCCAACTATGCCATTCTTGAAGCTCCATTAGGTGATCTGATTTACGAAAATAACTTGTCTTCTAATAACCCGGTGGAGTGGACACCTCAAGCTGACCAAGCTTTCGTTGATCTCAAAATGGCTCTTCAACAGTCTCCTACTCTTGGTCTTCCAGACCCGGCCAAACCATTCACACAGGCAGTGGACAGGAGAGAAGGTTGTATGACGTCTGTTCTTTTGCAGACACATGGCGACAGGCTTAGGCCTGTAGCCTACTTCTCTGCAAAACTTGATCCTGTGGCAGCAGGACTGCCTCACTGCCTCCGAGCAGTGGCTGCATGTGAGAAGGCCCTTCTTGCATCACGTGATATAGTAGGATAATCAGAAGTAACACTCCTTGTCCCCATGCTGTCTCTCTTATTCTTCTTGAACAAAAGACATCACATCTTTCTACAGCCAGATGGCTTAGATATCACACTATTCTTCTTGACATGGCAAATGTCACGGTTAAAAGATGTACTGTTCTTAACCCTGCATCTCTTTTGCCTCTTCCAGATGACGATGAGGAGCATAACTGTTTGGCTTAGCTACAAGTTCAGTGCACTCCTCGCGTGGACCTGTCTGACACTCCTCTTGAGAATCTGGATTTGATTCTGTATGTGGAAGGCTCTGCTTCTAGAGACCCCGCTACAGGCACTAACCGTGTTGCTTTTTCTGTTGTTTCAGATACTGATGTGCTTACAGCAGACCCTCTTCCTCATCACCTCTCAGCACAGGCAGCAGAGCTTATTGCACTCACGGAGGCCTGCAAATTGGCAACAGATAAATCTGTAAACATTTACACAGACTCTAGATATGCATTTGGTGTCGTACATGATTTTGGGGCAACACAGAAACCTAGAAGGTTTCTAACATAATCTGGTAAAAACATTGCGCATCACAAACTTATCGATGCCTTGTTGTCTGCCATTCTGCTACCCAAGGCTATCTCTGTGTGTAAATGTGCAGCTCACACACAAGTTTTTGGTCTCCGCACTTCAATCTACTGCTACGGCAGAGGAAAAGCGCATCTGGACCTCCTGCGGCTGCAGGTTCCATAATGGCGTCTGGGTTGGCCCTGACAACAAGCCCCGTCTGCCTAGACATTTCTTTAGACATTATGCTAAATTGACACATGGAGTTGATCATGTGTCAAAAGGGGAAATGCTTAGTGCAATCACAAATTCTTGGTTTGCCAAGGGATTTTCGGCCTACGCTCAAAAGTATTGTCAAACTTGCATCATATGTGCAACTCATAATGTCGGCAGACCAGTAGCTGTTACAAGTCAAGCAGCACACACACCACGGCCGTTTGAACATGTAATGATGGATTTTATTGAACTCAGCCCATCAGAAGGCAAATCTCATTGCCTGGTGATGATGGACATGTGGTCCAAATGGGTAGAGGTATTTCCGGCGTCAAAACAAACTGCCAGTGTAGTGGCAAAGGCTCTTCTGACCGAAATACTCCCTTGTTGGGGTATCCCGAGCAGAATATCCAGTGATAATGGATCACATTTTGTCAACGAAGCCATCAAACAAATCAGTGCTTACATAGGAATAGACCTCAAAACACACTGTGCTGATCATCCAGCCAGTGGAGGCGCAGTTGAAAGAGAGAACGGAACACTCAAAACCAAACTGGCCAAAATGTCGTGAGGAAACGGGTCTCACATGGACCAAAGCCTGGCCTATTGTGTTGATGTACATGAGAATGAGGAAAAGAACAAAAACAAATCTTTCACCCTTTGAAGTTGTGTTTACAGTTCCTCCTCACATTGGTGTGAGACCTTCTATCACTCTTCCTCTTTCCACAACTCTCTGTGAACATGATATGCTAACTTACTGACTTGTCATCCAACCTTTCCTCCATCAGAAAACAGGTTGAAGCAGCACTTCCTCATCCAGCTACAGAACAGCTGCACAAACGAGTTTCTGTGTCACCACCGAGGGATCTACACCGGATCTTCAACCATGTACCAACAAAGACAATGGAACTCTTCCAGACATGAAGGGTATTGTGGGTTAAAAGAAAGAATGTGTTTTATATTTGTAGCTAGCTGCACTTTTGTACTTCTGTTGATACTGTGGTCTCCTCCTACCCTACCAGCGAAAACGAATGGAACAAATATGACTGACCATATTGCTAATAATACACACATGAATCATACACGTAAAAAGAGATTATTCTGTAGGAGACATTATCTACTCCAAAACCTCCTGTCCTTATTCAGTGCAGAGGTTAGCAGGTAGAGCTTCTAACTTTAGATTTCCAGTAGTTATTCCAGCACATATAAAGTTTGATCGATGCTTTACACAAGATGGTTCTCATCCTATAGGGAGTTTACCTAAAGAATTTGGCAAAGATATTGACACCACATGCATATTTAGACGTGATCATGACAGTGTTAGACTAGGATGGCCTACATACAGATGCTCCTGCATGAGAGCAAATAACAGGAATATGACTATTTGTGGTGACAATGAATGTGATGGACTGAAATATGAAATACCGGAGAATTCATGTCCAACTGGAGTTGACTGTACGTGCATTTCCAGGTCCTTTGGACCACCACAACAAGGCACATTCTTCATTTCCGGAGCCTGGTGGTTGTGTGGACATCACGTCTATGCTCAACTCCGTGCAAACTGGTCTGGAATATGTGCATCTGTAGTACTACGAGACCATACACTTATTTTATATCCACAACCTACCGCCTCACATCTTACACCCACTCGACAGAAGCGAGAGGTGCCAAAGTTTAAACCACACGACGCAGTGTGGGGATCAGACGTTCCAAAGGAATTCAAACATTGGGGAACGGGAAGTAAGATAGTAATGGCTCTTTTCCCTTGGGTAGGCATTGCAAAAAATACGTTAGAAACGATTGATTACAGTCATTTGTTAATTTGTGTGAAATTATCGACAAAGGATTTATTGTGATCAATATGTGATATGATCAAAAGGGGGAATGTAATGGAAAATGTCATCATAATGTAGTAACTTTAACTGTTTGTATTAAGTTTAATATTATTTGTATGTCCTTTGATGTAACCAGGCCAGCAACTGTATGGGGGTCACATGTTTATCTAGTGAAGGACATACTGCCTCTCCCCTACACTAAACTCATCTCCTCTGTTTTATGGCTTTACACCTTTTACATTATTTACAAACTGGAACTCTGAACAATTTGAGTTCTGACTTCGATCACATGCATTTATATCACTGTGATCTCTTTGTTCTTTACTAACAAAAGGGTCTTGACTCAGGAATTGGTCAGGAATACTATAAAAGTAGAAGAAGAATCTCCGTACTTTGCTGCAGACTGCTTGACACTCTGCATCGTTGTTCCTTACTCACCTTACTTATTCAATTAAGTATCTTTATTTCAGTGTAATATCTCACTATCTCTTACGGTTTATATCAGTTAAAATTCCACGACAAACTGACAATTCTTTTCTTTTGTCAGTCATTTAGACAGAACTTCTGTACCAATGTGGCTTATGAAGCTGTTACATAATATGTGAAAAAAAAAAGTTTTATTTAAGGAGAACTCCCTATGAATTGTTAAATAGTTTCAGATCTCCTAATGGTTGTAAATGACAATTTAAGGGTTTTGTCTTTTTACAAAAATGTTTGTATTTGATAGATTTATCATTTTTTTTCTTTTGATAATTTATCATTAAAGCAACTCTGTTAATGAAATCTGCTCATTGTGAATGATGAACAAAAAAAAAAAGGACAAAAGAATTGATCTGCTGAAGTCCTTCACATTATTACTCGCCTCTTTGCGTTATCGAGCAGGATGAGCATGCTGGCGCCGCCGTCATCCTGGAAACTCTCATAGTGATGCCGATCAGCGTTCCCAATGAGATAATCAAATATGGCCGTGTCGATGACGTCCAGCAGCCTCGGCCCTGCATCATACGGAGGCATTTTCTTCACTGCCTCGCAGTAACTCTCATCGTACTCCCACCTGGATGATAAACAAACACACAGATCCATTAAAATCAGATGAACATCTACCATGTTTACAATAAATGTTATGTCATGCATGCAGACACACAGTGTGTGCGCATGTGTGAGAGAGAATTCCAGGATCCTGTCTTGCATATTTCTGTGATCTTACATCATTTTAAAAGTTCTGCACTTTGAAATACAATTGAAGTTCTACAACAGGACACATTTGATGACATTAGGAGCGCTCAGCAGGGAGCATTATTACTGCTGAGCTCAGCAAGGTTTTCCAGTTACACGGCAGGTTTCGCACATATTCAGCTTCAACTCAGCCGGTGCACTGTCGAGTGAAAGCTGAACCAGATTTTAGGGGAACTTCTATCAAAATTCCCTCTTCAGTTATTCTGTAAAGTCAGCTTTTGCTTAATATTCAATGACGGTGTGAATTGTCATGATCAAGGCAAAATCTCTCTGACGTTAATATAATGTGCTGATGGATGGTTCCGCTGTATCCAAATTAAAGCACCTCTGTGCAGAATAGTGCCCTTAAAATATAATTCACAATTTTATTCTGATGATAATAATCTGAAAAATGAGACCCTATATGACAATGATGTGCAGAACAAGAGGAGCCTGGACTATAACAAGAGGAAGACTGTGTCTACTTGACTGTAGCAAGACAGTATTAGATTAGATTATATCAGAGACAATCCGATACACACGTATATTCTGTGTAGTCCACAGACTACAAACCAGTTGTGCACAATAACCCCATAATTCACTGTTGTGACAAGAGCAGCTGATCCACTAACTATGATGACATATTGCAATCCACAGCTACGATAGAAATCCTGCACTGCTAGCTCAATTTAGTGGTAAATAAATATTTGTCAGCAATAATAAGTACTTGTCATTACAATTTTGTAGAGGTACATGGTTTAATGTTTTGTTGTTGCTTTTGTTAATTGAATTTTAGCAACATAAATAGTTTTTGGAATAATAAAGCAGATGGGAAGAAGAAGAAGAAGAAAAAAAACGTTTTTGAAAATGTACTACTTGAAATTAGCTACAGGGATTAAAATCCCATGGAATCAGATTTTTAAAGTAAAATATATTTCAATGCTAGAAATTGTGTCAGGTTTCAGAATTAGGTTTTCAGTTACTTCGGAGTTCAAAAACTATTACAGCTTTTATTTTCATTCATAGAAATATTCTCTCTGCTGCCCACAACAAGTTATGATGGACAAGAAAACTGCTGCACGCATACTTCACTCTCACTCTTCAGTCATCCTCCCACCCCACGAAGCGTTTCATGAAATAAAAGGAGTAGGAGTGTCTGTTTTTTAAGATCAGGAACGCAAAGGTCAGTCTATTTAATTCTCTTGAGCTAAAATGCCACCACTGTGGAAAACCACAACATTTCCATTTGCTTCTGATAAACATAAAATAATCATAATGCAGTTAAGTTACAGGATTTTTCCTGACTGAAACTCATTTTTGCACACCCACCTGGCCAGCTTCCCCTCTCTGTATGTGCGTCCCCAGGGGTGTCTGTGTTTCTGCAATGGCCAGACGTCTGGCAGCCAAAGGGTTAATGATCCCTCCATAATCTCCCCCTCTGCACACGCTGGCTCGCTCTCCCGACAGTAATAACACTTTCCATAGAAACATGTATTATTACCTGTAGTGAGAGAGAGAGAGAGAGAGAGAGAGAGAGAAAAAAGTACAGATGGAAATAAATCCACTTGACCATGACGTCTTATGATAAAATATGAAAGAGATGCAAACATGGCAATGTAAGGAGGTTCTTTGAGAGAAGTCAATAACAAAATGAAGACATGTAAAATAATTCAGATTGAAAAGAAGCGAATAAACCACTTTGACCCATGACTCTAGCTTCATGGAAAGCAGCATTTTCACCATTTGTTCTGTCTTTAAATGTCACTTACAGGGTTCCTACACCTTTTCCGAGGTCAAATTCAAGCACTTTTCGCGCATTTTCAAGCTTTTCCAACACAAAACTGCTGTGGTGAATTACATATTTATTTACATTGTGCAGTTGCTTTTGTTTTATTATGAAAGTAATACAATTACAATTTCAAGCAGTCTCAATCACTTATCTCAAAATCTAAGCATGTTTCAAACAGCAGCAAAAATTTTATTCAATCCACTTCCATTGTGGTTTTAATTTTATAAATCTCATTGTCATATAACTAAAAACCTGGACACTTAATGCATAACTAGGTGCATCTGGGAGTGTTGTATAAAGTGAAGAAACCCTTTAAACTTTTTCTTTATTAAACACTTCTGTCGTGGATTAAATGACACATTTGTGCCTATGCCGCTGTGAAAGTGGGTGTTATTCTGGCTCCCGTCTGTAAACCACAATTGTAAAGGTCATTTCAGCGATGAGTCATGCGAGTTCAACACTGATTGGCGGTAAGTGACAGCTATAAACAAAAGGCAACTTACAGAACATAAAACATGCGAGTGGCCTGAACCTCTGGTCAACCAAGCACAAAAGAAAATCTGCTTTGTGCCAAAGAGAAGCCTACAATGCCACAGATATATACCAACATGGGCCACCGAACGAAAAAGCAACAAGTGATTAACCATGTTGACATTTACCTTTAACAGCGACTAAAAGTTACCCAACGCTGACATTTGAAACTTTTTTTTTTATTACCACAAAACTAATCTTTATGCTGGACTGTGGATCCACACTCGTCTACTGAGTACATAGAGATCCCTTTATTTTAGGTTTTACACATTAATGTTTGTTTACTTGTGTTGGTGAGCACTACTGGGGTGTGGCGTTCTAAAGAAGTGAACCAACCAGACCTCTATAACCTGCTCCTGATCTCTGCTTGAGGCTAGCGACTCGGGCTACATTAGCTGCTACTAGCATAACACCTGAATCGCCAACCGAACTGTCTGCAGTCGAGTTGCATTTTCGTTTTTTTTTGACAAGAAAGAACAATATGTGGAATAAAAAAAAGAAAACAGGTGGTGGTGGTAGTCTAGTGGTCTGGCTTTCAAATAGAACACTGGAAGTTTGTGAGTTCAATAGCAGGCTGCCACCATTGAGGCCCTAAGCAAGGAGCTTAACCCCGAGTTGCTCCAGGGGACTGTCCCTGTAGTTATCTAGAGCGACTTCCTTCCCTGTAAGTCGCTCTAGATAAGAGCATCTGCTAAATGACGTGTAATGTAATGTAATGTAACAAATATTTCTTTATTTTATTATATAGAAATATTAAATATTTTTAAAACTGTCCATCATGAGTCCAAAAATGTTATAAGACTGGATGTAAATCTGTGGAGTACTCTTTTGATGAAAGCTAGAGGTAATTTGGATAAAATCCTCTATCAGGGTATATGTCATTTTATATTCCAATATCAATATGTGTATATATGTGTATGTATATAGTACATTTTCTGGACAATGAAGTGAGAAACTTTTCATGGATAAAGTATTTTTAGCAGTCCTGCTCCAGTTGATTTGCAACATTTTTCATAATGGCCAAATACACCCAGCGATATTTAAGCAGTACAGTAGCTACCACGGTATACGCATGATAGAAAAACATCAGCTTGTAGACAAAATAACCCCAAATGAAATCATCAGGGCTATTTTCTCACACTTTTTAAAGGCTCTTTTAAAGCCACATAAGACATTATAAAACCTTTTTCACAGGTACTCACTAGGACTGGTAAACTGACCTTTATGTATAACACTGCCGGAGTTCCCCTTTCACAAAGGTATTTTTTACTGCAGGGATATTGTATTAGCTTGCAATACATTTTTATCCATGTATCTTTGCTCAATGATAGACAAAAAAAACATACAAGAAGAGTAATAAAATCTCTTAAAATATTCAGAGGCCTGAAAAGATAATTTATGGTTTAATACTCTATTTTAAGTGTATGATGCAACGCCCTTGAAAAACAGGACTCGGAAGGTTATATTCTGGTCTAGTGTGCTGACTAAGTAAGCTCAAAAAAAAAGACAGAGAGCGAGAGCGAGAGTGAGAGTGGTCAACAGATAGAGTGAAACTAAGATCAGAATGTGAAAGAAAGTTAAAAGATGAGTCAAAAATGAAGAGGAAATGATTTATACAATACAACACCATCTCACTCGGGCATGTCTGAAAACCCTCACTTCATTATAGAACGTTAATTGAGAAGTGTGAGAGAAGACGAAACAGTGGCCGGATACTCACCCTGCATGAGGAAGGTGCTCAGCAGCTGGTCTGTGGCCACAGGTTTAATCTCTGTTCGCACGTTGACGTATCTCCCGACCACTAGAGGTGCTCTCCTGAACCCCAGGATCCTGCAGAGGGGATGGAGATACCGCAACATTATTACACAGACGTTCTGGTCCAATACTAGAGCAAAGAAATGACACGTCCGACACTTCGATAATGATGTTTACACACCTGTCCAGGTGAAAAGCAGCCACCTCCGCGTTGTGTCTGTCATAGCCTGCATATGGCTCGCCTTCCACCACATAGTCTCTGTTATATCTATGGAATAGTAGAAAGGACACAAATAAGAAAGCTGAATCACTCTTAAAAAAGGAATACTTCACCCCCAAAATTATCATTTGTATATCTATTATTCACCTTGTGTTACTTGAATTCTTTAAGAAAACTACATTTTTCTTGCATGCGAACGAAGAATCCAAAAACTGAGAAATTCTTAATGAATTTTAGTAAATGGGGGCTGTTTTTTCTAAAAACCTTACTGTTAGAAACACTTCATAAACAGTCTCAATTTTGCACAGGCGGATTACTCATCCGTGCGAGTACTGTTGATGCGGAGGTGCTTTAAATAGTACAATTTTAGTGAAAATACATGTGTTGAAAGTAGTGATCGTACAATTGGATGAGACTTGGATTATACTGCACGAGTCGTGCACAAGTTTGTAAACAAATGTTTTGATATAGTGTTGCATCACGTTTTACTGTTGTTATACGTTTTACTGGCCATATTTGCTTAAATTCATCAAGACTTTTCTCCGTTTTTGGATTCTTTGTTCACCGTGGAGGCATGGGAGAAAAATTAAGTTTTTTTCAAGAAGGAGACATGGGGTGAGTAATTGATAAACAAATGGTAATTTTGTTGGTGAAGTATTCCTTTAAGCATGAAATATTAGTGTGTAATTGCATTATTAACAAGTCTGACCTCTTGGGTTTGAAGACAACTTTCTGCCCACCGTCCAGCACCAGCAGGGCTTTGAGCTGCGTGCCCTTATAGCCCACATCTGCACGTTCTACCCTGGCACTGCTGAGGGAGGTGAGCACAGCAGCCAGCTCTGGGGTCTCCTCAGGGTACACCTCTCTCGGGCCCACCCACTGGCTTGCTATCTCCCACGGAGACTGAAGGGTGTGGGTAAGGCGAGCTCCCCGGGACAGAGGAAGGCCAGCTTCCATCTGTTAGAGGTGGGCGTTAATAACACAGTGTGTAATGATATCGATATGTACAGTACATGTCTGCCAAAAGCTGGCCAGCACTGTCGAGTGTGACTGTATACTAGCTATAGCCAATTCGTGTCATGTGCATCCTACTTTATTATTCTCTCAAATGAAAGCACTGATGTTTTTAAATACTTTTTAAACAAGACTGAAAATGAAAGTAGTTGACTGGCACTCCGACCTTGCGAAACGCTCTCAGGTCCCGTCGGCTGGCCGCAGAGCCCTCGCCTCCATCCAGCAGGAAGATCTTGGCCAGGCCCAGCAGGAGGAGCACGGCACACAGCACCACCATGCGCTGTTTGAGCTTCATCTCCACACCGACCTGCCCCGATGCCCTCCTCACCCGACGCTCTGTGTGTCCCCCGCAGCGAATCCCCCTCACCCCTGATGCATGGCCCCTGTAACTCTCTGTCGCCCGCCCAACCAGCCTGCGCCGTCAGACAAGCTCTTCCGACGGACGGGAGCTGATGTTCTCTTCTCTGTACTACAATCTGAGCAAACAGAGAGAGAGAGGGAGAGAGAAGTCTGAGGGAGGGAAGAGGAGGAGTGAACACAGGCGAGAACTAGGAAAGGGAACAGAGGGAGAGCAGAAAAATGTACTGTCAATAATATGTGCACAGAAAACTGATTGATTTGCTGCCCCTCTTTCTTGTTTCCCCTCTGGGCAGATGATGACCCAGTACTGCAGCAGAGCTGAAGCCTGTCCAGGATATGTAACTACATCAGGAAGGCACAGCCTGCTGTGTAAATATGTGCAAAACTTGCACTGTGTGCATAATGAACAGCAAAGTGTACTTTGGCTGTTAAGTGAACGTGTACATGCTGGGGTGTGATACAGCTGTGGGGCCACATTTACAGAATCCAAACCTCCCTGTTCCAAGTAGCCAAGACAGTCCTTCGCTTTACAACATTGGATTTTTGGTCAAGAAGGAACTGTGTCTCTTTATAGACCCTGCCTGTTTCTAGTGAGCAGAAGATGGACAGGTAGTCCTGCTGTGGTGCAGAGGGGGTCAGGTGAGGTGCAGGAGCACAGCCCCTGTCTGGACAGTGTAACCTAGCAAAAGAGAAAAGAGACACCCCAGTAATGTTCCTCTAATGACAAAGCCTGCTACAGCTAAGCACAGTAACGAAATTAGCTTTTTATTCACGGCAGTAAAATGTATACAACTGCCACGTTCAACTGGCAGTTAACCGACTCTGCTGTCGTTAATTAGCGCCGACGAAGCCAGAGCAACGTTATCAAAACTGAGACCAAACGACACCAAGCGAGACATCAACAGGCTCAAAGATTGCAAATGACGGTCCGGCTGGTTTTGACACAGCTCAGCCGAAACAGATTTGGCCACGCAGGCATTTCGTTTCTTCCTCACAATCGGTCTTTCATAATGTTGCTGCCCTTTTTTAACACCACTGAGGAAACGGTTGGCCAACGCTGACTGAAAAAACCAAAAAAAAAAACCAAACACTTACAAACCTCTCAATGGTGGCTCTATTTAGATGCTTAGTACGGGGATTATTCCGGCATTACATGCCTTACCAGGTCACCGTATCTGCAACAAAATGACCACATCTATCCCGACGGCGCTAGCTGCTTAGCGAGCCGTTGCACACCTTGCTGTGTCGGTTAGCTAAAGCGACAGCTAGCTAACGTTACAGGACGTCGTCAGTTGTTTTTACTGGCTGCCGAACAAGCTCCTTACCTTATGGCCGTATGCCGTCCACCGTATACAAAGTAGCTTCCAATTGTCTGTAAAGTCCCGCGATATTGTATAATATTGTTATAAAAAAATGTCCTACCGCTAAAAGCCACGGTGGTTTATCCTTTTCTCAATCCCCCCCGGTAGCTCCCTCTCCTCCGCCCTTTTCCTTCGAATCCTTCTCCGGCCTGTCGTGTCCACTTCCGAAACACTTCCTCCTCCTGTAGGAGCTGCAGGCCGCCACCAGGTGGCAGTGGTGCACTGTTGCCTCCATACACGGCTGCATAAATGCATCGATACAAGGATTACGTCTAGGCAAATAAGATAAGCACCCCCCCCACATGTATGTGTTCTTTATGTTTAAATACAATCATCTGTTTAGCTTGCTGATTGTTTTCATGTCTTAAATTGTCTGTACTTTATTGTAGGCCTATCTCTGTGTTGTATGTTCAGAACCCCAACACCAGACACTCAAGTGCTTATCATGGGGACCCTTAAATAAACCTACAACTGCAATTACAATGTAAGTTATTGGTCTATTACTCACAGTAGTTTATAT
>CALSBV010011200.1:14414785-14451100 GCA_943590825.1 Bovichtus diacanthus
CACACACACACACACACACACACACACACACACACACACACACACACGTGAAAAAACATATAACACAAACTCTGGATACAGACATGGGCTTGTCTAAAAACGCTGCACTGACCACATGCGGTTAAATTCAACCACAGCACAACAAGTCAGACACATTCGATCTCTATAAAAGTCAAACCTACAATATAAACCACAGGGATGCCGTTAGCCCTATTGGATTGGGTGAAGAATCCTAAAAAAAAAAAAAGACAAGTGTGAAGAAAAGACAAGTCTCTAGCTTGTCTTTGAATTTGGCTACAGCCTTGGCACGTCTCTCGCTTCAAAGACAAGTGTCTCGTTGCACCGTGAAGCTCAATTAGAGTCACCCTAATGAGAGCTTGAACACAGCTGAACAGACAGGTCACCATAGGGAGGAAGAGGTCAGCCTGGAGATCAGGAACAACAGACAAGAGAAGTGGAGGTATGTAACGAAGTAGAGCCAATAGACAGTGTGTGTGTGCGTGTGTGTGTCTGTGTGTGTGTGCGTCTGTCTGTGTGAATTTACGTGTACTTCCTTAATGATTCAGCTAATAGAAAGCATGTGCAGTTGGAGGTATGAGCTTAAGATGAAGTGCTACTCAGGGGTGAAATACAAACAGAAAAAGAGTGGTTACGAGTGATCTCCTAAATCTGAAAATTTACAACATCCAGCCAAACAAACATTTGTCTAAATGCTGTTACATGTTTATACTCCCACCTCCCAGCTCTCCTCTCTCCCCTGATCCTCCTTCAGCTCTTTTGTAATGAGTGAAACCTGAGCGGCAGCATGCGTTTGTTCAAAGCATGAGTCACTTTGCGAGTTTAATTTAAAATCAGCCACCTGAACTAGCAAGGTAACAGTCAATCTGTCAGCCCGTGTACTACAGCACTGGGGTAGAGTGGGGAAGGTTCTGTTAGGCACAGATTAATATTGCGCCTGCACATATCATTGAGAGTTGTGTTTGTGTTGAGGGACAGGCTGTGTGTTTGTTCTGCGATGGAGTGAGGTGAGAGGATGAGTGTCATGGAGTGATGGAGGAGGGTTTTGGAGAGTTAAGAGTCCTTATCTTGACAAAGTATGACAGATAGAGAGAGAGAGACGGCCTTATATGAACTCTGGATACCTCGAACATAAGAACTGCGTGTTTTTATGTGTGGGGTGTGCAAAAAAAAGAAAAAAAAGAAAAGAGGATGGATTTTTCACAAAGACCGATTGATTGCAAGGGTTGTAGAGCGGACGGGTGGTGTGGGGGGGTGAGGCAGAGGAAGGGTGGGGCTGCACCCTAATCCCACATATAGACCTCTGACCTCCCAACATCAGCCCACATGTTTAGAGTTTCACTACAGAAGAAAGAAAACAGATGGGGGCAGCGGGGCCTCGGGGGCTCCTTCCTCAGTAATATAGCATCATGACGGTAGATAACTCAGTAGCTACAAAGCAGGAGACAGGAACTACTACTGGGGTTTTCATTGGGTTGGTTGTGCTTTAAACCACAGGCGAAGGTCTTAATAAATAGAACCACGACTTCTTCATTTTTCCACCTCATCCTTAATTTTTCTTTAATTCTAAAAAGGTCTCAATCACTAACTCAAGTTATAAATGCAGTTAAAATACCCTTTTCTAGCTCTTTGTATCCACCTTCATTTCCTTTTTAATATTTCCAACATGCACTGTTTAATGAGGAAATATAGCAACTTTATTAATACTGTTCCACTTTGGTAGCAGTATTTAATCCATGTAAGCTTTCTTCAATTTTGTTGATGAGGCTTTTGAGTTTTTCCTTGTTGTTGTTTGCGCTGTTTTAGTGTGTAGTGTGTAGTGTTCCATCATTCGTTTTATAATGTCAGTACTTTTACTACTTCCCCACTCATGCTGTGCTCACAGCCCCTTTCCTCAATAACCTCACATAACCATTTCTTTGCTCTCACTCCAATTCTTCCATCTTTTATTCCAAAGTAGTCAGATGGCTTTTCAGCTGTCAGTTCTTCTTCATTTTCCCCCACTCGTGGCTCTGTAACCAATTGTTTTAGCAAGCACAAAAAAAATGTGTCACTTTGTGTTTTGGAGGGGTAAAGAATATCAGTGGTCATGTAACGCAAAAACGGCAGCTGGTGACATCATGCATGGATAAAAGGCCTCTGGCTGTGTACCAATAGCAGAGCTGGCTGAGCTCCATGTTGTCATGTAAAGCAGTGCTGCCGTTTATTGTTGCTCCAAATCAAAAAACCCTTTTCTTCACTGACTCCCCTTTTATTAGTAGTATAGTGATGATGTGTTGCGTGTTTAAGGGCATTTTGGACGTGTTGTGGGAAAGTCTGAGGACCAGATGGAGGAGTGGAAGCTGGGGATTTTGAGGCTGGGAAATACATTGGCTATGAAAATATAAATCAATTTCTCTCCAGCTTTTTGAACTGCAATCCATCAGGCTACAGACCGACACATCTGAACTGGTAAATCACTACAGGAGACTGGGAGCTGAAACCCACACAATAGTCAAACAATACTTCTGGGATGATGACAGACTGAATCTAAATTGTACACTCTTGTGGGCTCTAGTTCATGCTTCTCATCCGATACATGCATGAACAGTCAGATGTACTAGCACATCATCACAGCGGATTCTCACAGACTGTGTTCATTTCGTGCAAGTGCAAAGTATCAGGAAAGACGTAGTAGACGAAGTTTGATTATCTGACTACACCAGTACATCATATATTACAGTGCATTAGGTACACCTAGCTAAAACCAATTCTGCAATACATCCTACCTTCAAGAAGGTTACGCTTTTCGTTGAAACTGTTTTAGAGATATGTATAATAAGTATAATAAATACAGTGACATACAGCAAAAACCTGCAGTGAGCCAATTTTCTATGGAAGCAGCTTATACCAGTTGTTTATCAATCAGGTTATTAAGCAGTTTGCTTTGGCTCTGATCACCAAATGATGTCTGCGGTCTACATACAGAGTAACCTGAAGCCAGCAGTGAGACATATGGCCGTCTTTCTGACATAACAACCAACATCCATTACACTGTTTAACCAACGAGGCAAAACACATTTCTCCTGTCTCGCAGTAATGTAAGCACCCGTCCAGCTTAATGAGTTCTCTGGTCATTTCCTCTCTGACGACATGCAGAAAAATTATTCTCTCTGTCTCCTACTCGGGCGCAAAGCTAATCACCATTAAAGTACGACATGCAAACATGCGACATACAAAATGCAGGTAGACTAAAGCCAGTTTTCCACTGTGAGATTGGAGTGAACATAATTACAGAAAGTCAATATGCGTGAGCTTTATCAAGATGTAAAAAGAGCAAAAGAAGTATGCAACAGATAAACACAGCATGTCCTTAGCCACGAAAATAAATGTAACCACAGCTGAGAGAGAGAGAGAGAGAGAGAGAGAGAGAGAGAGAGAGAGAGAGAGAGAGAGACAGAGAGAGAGAGAACAATTAAAAAGCCACTGTCCTATGTCTCCTGACTATTTACAACTATTAGGAGGACCCAGCAGTGCACTTGGGAAGACTTATGAAGCTCATACTGTTGCCAAAATAAAAGGCAACGTTAGAGGCCCACTGCAAGTCCTTTATTCCACACACTGGTTTCACATGGCTGTTCTGGAATACAAGAGCCGTTTGTCGGTAGGGCTGAGCGAACAAGGCATTTAATAAATCCTATTCATATTAAAAAGGGGAGAATATTTGTTTCAATTTCTCCTATTTGCTCTACTGCTTACGGCCTATGACTTTCATATGTATCTGCAATCTGCTGCTTAAGTGATTTAGCTGTAACCAAAAGACCTGGAGAGGAAAGAGGGGAAGGAGCACAAAACAGAGAAGGCAAAGAGAAAGGAAAGTATTCAAAAACGGAAGGAAAGGAAAGTAAGGAGGAGGAGTTTTAAACAGAGAGGAAAGTAATTAAATGGAAAGAAACAGGCAGAGGAAAGAGTGCAAATCTGTCGAGACTTGGGATGGGAGTATTTCATCCAAGATAGGCTCTGCCTCAAGTTATGTACATGATACCTGGCCAGGAAGGGAAAAGGGCCATGACCCACTTTTTAAAATCACCATTAGTCTCTTCCATCTTTAATCCACTGCGGTCTGTGCTTTCCTTTTAAATCTCTGTGCTTTGTTTGAGCCTTACCGACTGTTGTTACTCATCTCTTTCCTTTGTTCTGTCTCTGTAGTTTGTGTGCACATAGCTCAGTGATCCTCTAGGTTCTGATTGTAAGTAACATTTCTCTGGAGCTCCTCACAATGCATCTCAGCTAAAAAATACTCGAGTCAGAAAAGTGTGAGGGAACATTGCTCATTCATGCCAAGGCACACCACCGGACATGTAGTTATAGTACATGTTAGCTAAAAGTGAACTTTAGTCTTTGTCCAGCAAATGGAAATAAACCAATACACATGGTACATGCTCTGAACCTGTATTAACTTTTCTTAAAAATGCACACAAACATAAATACAGGAATAGCATAGTGCTTCCATTGTAAACTAAAACCACATTCAGTAAACAGGCCGGTCCTTCAGATTTAAGTGCAGCCTGTTGAGAAACATCCAAGTGGTGTCATGTCAGCCATACATGGACATTTATTATTTGTTGCGTCTTTTGTTGTTGAATCTGAAAAATTGCACATGTGAGCTATTGTTGGCGCAGTGGCCCCTTCCATATCTGCCGACCCAATACCGTTTGTCAAGTAGGGCTGCTGCACAGATTCGGTACAATCACTACAAAAACACAATGTATCGACGTACTGACAGCAAACATAGTATGTAAGCCACATTTCGCATGCATGAAGTTTTGCTCCCGCAGGTAAGCACTTTATATTTTCCACTCAATCGCTTTCCCGCTCCACAAGCACTTCAGCAGTGTTCAGTTTTTGACTGTTGGGGTAGAAAAAAGAAACTGCTCTGCTTGTTCTGAGAAAACGCTGTAAACTTAAGGACACACTGCTGACCTCTCCACGTTCCCTGGAATGTCTTTGATATGTTGTGGTTTTATGAAAGAGACTAGGCCCCTCGTACTCAGAACCACCAACCAAGAGGAAATCAGACTCCAGAAGAAAGACATGCAAAATGAAGGAGGTGATAGCTGATGGATGAGCTGTAATGTTGCCTGTCCTGTTTATGCTAAGGGGGCATGTGGATGATGCTGAATATGTACACTTTTATAGAGCTCCAAGCAACCGTAGAAAGCCAGTCATAGTCTGGAAGAGAAGACGCACTTGAGAGAACTGATACTGCTGACGCTGCTGTTAAAGTCATTAGCATCTCTCACTGAGGTCAGCAAGGATACAGTACCTGGTTACGCTGTCAGACACATCGGCTGCTGGAAAAACACACGGCCATGAAAATGAATAACGTCTCTGGATAGTCATGCACACACGGTATTCAATCATGCAGATGGACACACGAGCTTACGCATACCAGCAGGATCTGCAGTACTAACTGTAATCCTGTCCCCTGTAGACATTGTTCCAAGTGACACAATTGCCAGAATTCCCAAAGAACCACAATGACGTCATATGGGAAACAAACAGGGCCCGAGTTTCAGGGTGGAGGTAGGACTTAATGATGTGGCACAGAGTAAAGAGTGGCTGAAGAGTGATGGAGTGGATTAAGAGGACTAGACAGTCTTGGCCTTGCGCAGGCCCATGCCAGGGTGTTAAATGGAGCAGTGTGTGTGTCTGTAGTGTTTTTGTGGTTGTGCATTGATGAGAAACAGAGCTATAATCAGCAGGGATAAGAAAGAGGCGAGGGAGTGCCAGCAGCCACCCCTCAGATTAGAAAGGGCTGAAGACAACTCTGCACATACTGTTTTCCTCGCCTTCGACACACTCTGTAGTGACTGCCTTTATGTGTGCGTTTGTCAAACACAAATACTACCTCGTACTAAACATTCCTGTTTAACGTACGGAGCCACATGGAGCAGTGGGCGCTCAGTAGTGAGCATATTTAACCTGTCTCACAGGAAGCTGTAAATCAGAATCAAGGATCAATGTGTTTTTCTGGGAGGGGGGCAACTGTGCACGTACACAACACTGTTGTACGGGAGAATAAAGTCAGATCAGCCATTTAGTGCCGCAAACCTGAGTTACTGGGTCATCACACTGTACCACCTCAGGAGCAGTGACTGAGGGGGGGGGGCAGGAACTATATTATGCCCCAGAAATAAAAACTGAAACTAGGTTCCTACAGTCAACATGCTGAAAAATTCCTGTATTTCTAAAAAGGTTTCTTGGAATATTTCCTTTGGGCAACAAAGACCATTAAGGTACAGACTATGACAGGAAGGGAGTTTGCTAGAGTAAAGACTCACCTAATCCCCAGAGTAAAGACGAAGAAGTAAGAGTAAGCGCAGGTACCAAAAAAACATGCTTTTTTGATCCGACTACAAGTGGACAGTTCTAAGTACGGGTGTGAATGCACACGGGACGCATTGAGGACACACTGAGATCCGATCGCTCAGACCACATCCATTCTTTTAGCAGTGTGTACACAATGCATCCTGGGCCACATTGAAGACCTGCCTACTCACCTGACTTCTTCTGTGGAGGCAGTGGCTGGTTATGTCCACAAAGCTGTGAGCTTTGTGTATTTCGTTTCTGTAAGAATGTATGGTTTATACGAGTGTAACAACTGAAGTTTATACACACAAACTACACACCGATAACAAAAAAATATTTGTCATTATGTATACGCAAACAAAAATGATGTACGCATTTATTTATATATAGAGCAAGGAAGTGAGATCCGATCACAAGTTGTCACTCAAGACGTATGTGGAGACACATTCTAATGCCAGGTGTGAACTGACGCACTTAGAGCTGTCGACTTGTGATCGGGTCATAAAAGACGCATGTTAATGCCTGGTCTGAACAGGGCCTTTGATGGGGAGGGAAACCAGCAGGACCTCAAAAAAAATGGGGTGTCTGTCAGCAGGGGAACTGACACAGAAAGCAGACCTCGTGGGCTGGATAGCAAATGAGTTCTCTCTTTCAATCTTTCCACACTAACAACTCTATGTGGAACAATGACCTGACAACTCTGCCACTGCACACCCAGTGAGCACTTACCAAAAAACAACTGATCGTTTGTGAATGTTTTGAAAAAGTGTCAAATACCTTTTCGTCCAATTCTTAAGGCAGCAAGTTCTTCTGCTCTGTACCAGCATACAACCAACACCCCTGCTGTTAACATTCCTTTTGTTAGCCTTTGTAAACAAAGCAGTGTCTGAGTCCTGACTATTAAGATCTTCTATTCTTGCAGGGAGGCCTGGGGGGACTTGGAGGGAGCACCAGTAGCTGTCCATCGATCCAGCTAACCAGCCAGGAGCAATGCAGGGGCTGATGTTGAGCCTGTGTGCCCTGCTCTGCTTCTCCCTCTGGGAGGAAAGTTACTGCAGGAGCTCCATGGAAGCCCGCAGGACCAAAGAGCCTTCTCTCCATAGGAGTAAAAGAGCCCCCATCGACCCTGATGCCAAAAAGTGTTCCTACACCTTCCTTGTACCTGAGCAGAGAATCACAGGTTAAAAAGATAACTTATTTTTGGAATATAACTTTGGTTATTCATGAAATGACCGTCTTCATTTGTCTAAATAATTCATATCTGTGTCATCAGGTCCAATCTGTGCCAGCACCACAGGCCCAGAGCCAGACATGGACAGAGTGACCCGTATGGACATTGCAGATGTGCGGGAGGTGCTCAACAAACAGCGGCGTGAGATTGAGACGCTGCAGCTGGTGGTGGATGTGGATGGTAACTTGGTGAATGAGATGAAGCTGCTGCGGAAAGAGAGCAGGAACATGAACTCCAGGGTGACCCAACTCTATATGCAGCTGCTACATGAGATCATCAGGAAAAGAGACAACTCTCTGGAGCTGGCCCAGCTGGAGAACCGCGTCCTCAATGTGACCTCTGAGATGATGCGACTGGCTTCAAGGTACAAGGAGCTGGAGGCCAGGTTTTCCACAATGGCCGGGGTGGTCAACAACCAGTCCATTCTCATCTCTGCACTGGAGGAGCAGTGTCTGAGGACACTGGGACGCAGTGAGCTGCCCATAGTTCCCCCACTGGTACAGGTGGTACCGCAGAATCTACCAGTTAACAGTCGTTTCACCAATGAGATACAGAGGGACAACAACAACAGGGCTTTTCCCAGAGGATCACGCATGGACTCCCCTACTGCAAATCCATTCGGGATTGACCCTCCACCACCACAGGGAACACTTACCTCTGATGGTATGTACCAATTTTAAAGTGGCAGGGGATGATGAAGAATCAGTGACAGAACACTTACGTATTTGTACTTGTGTATACAATTAATTAGGAACATTACTATTCAAAACGTAATTTCTGGCAAAAGTTGGTATTGCTGAGGCACAGTTGGCTAACCCTTGGCATGGTACAGAGGCGGTGAAATCATACATTCCTATGATTCCCACTTGGCTGCACTGTACTGAGCATGTGTACTAAATTAGTAGGATGCAATAAAAAATACTTCAGAGAAGGGCAATATACGTCTACTGCAAGGGTTTACATTCAGATTTACATTCAAGATGTAAAAGGGGGAAGATATAGACAAACACACTCCAGATGGACTAGTCCATCATGTCTCAGATCCCTAGACAAAGCCATCAAATCATCTGAGCAAGCTAATCTCCAATATGAAACTAATTTGCAAGTTTAAAATGCTTCTTGGAAATGGCTCCCTAAAATTAGTCAGGCCCATTTTATCTGGCGATTAGACTATGAAGGAGAGCGTTGACAGACGTTATGCAACCAGATGGTAAAACGGATGAAGTCATTCATAAAATCCCTCAGACAAAAGGGGGAATAAAAGATAATCGGTTGAATACTGACAAGGTACTCACACAGAGACGTGAGATAAAATGGCTCATAGAAAAATGCTGAGGTGAAACCCATTCTGCCATATTTGATGATATCAGATATTTAAAGCTCTGGTTAAATCTTAAGGACATTTAAGGACTCTGGATAAAGATATCATTACTCTGTTGCTACTTTGAATAAGAGAAAAAGGCTGGTACCATTTAGCAAATAAATATGCCAAACTTATAATGATAGGTCTATTTAAAGCTCAATGAGCACAAGGGCAAGGGGGCAAAGGTATTTCTTTTTTTCACCGATTTACCCCCCCCAACCACAACCAAGAGAAATAACAGAAATAACAGAAAAGCCAGGGATGGATCATTTTGACTTTGGTGGCAAACACATCCTCCTTCACCGTTTAATTTTCAGGAAAAGAAAAACAAATGCCCTAAAATATTTCTACTCTTGTCTCCATTAAACATATTCATCCACTTCTCCTACTTTAAATGCACATTACATGACCAACGTTGACCAACCACTAGGACTTGTTGACTGGATTTATTTTTAACCTCAACCCCTTAAAGCTCTGTTTAGAGAACCTAACAAGAAAGTGACAGAAAAGGAGAAAGGGGGAATACATTAGAGAACCCCCTCACTGACAGGTCTGAAGAAGACATATCATTACAAGAAAAATAAAAGGCTTGTGCTGGGGAGTTTTAGGTATCTGTGCGGGGGCAATACACTGGGTCCCTATGTGTTCCTACACTCAGCTGAGAAAACCATCTTCCATGGGCCTTAAGGCCCCGGAGGCCCCCACACAATGCCGGTGTTCATTCTGGTTTAATACATATTCACACAGGGGAAAACAGAGGAAATATGGTGGGTTTAGGTTCAGCTGCTTCAGCGTTGGGTGCAGTAATACAACATTTCTTCATTTGAAGGCAAAATCTAGCAGAATATTCATTTAACAATTTAAGTGTACACATTTATGTTTGTGTAACTTTGTAATGCTCCGATGGTCTGAGCAGAAGGGGATATTTTCCAAACAATGCCGCCACAATAATACAGCCAGTGAAGTCCAACTTTCGCTCTCTCCCCTTTTCTCGTGTCTGCCGTCTCGAGCCCCTTGACTGATGATGATGACTTTTGCATATGCAATAAAACAAGACATCTTGTTCAATTCAAGGCACTGTATGGTATGTTTGTTCAGGCAGCTAAAACTGACTATAATTCAGGCAATGGATGTTTTTCAAGACTAGAGTCAGTAACAAAAGATATAGATATACAATATGCGACGCCTTTAAATTATAGGGTCAATTCCGGCTTTTTACTAGCGGGTGTAACTTGTTTCAACCTTTTGTTGTCCCAAGAGCTGAACATTATCAACTACTTAACTCAAAACACATGGGATACATGGCACACTGAGGAACATTACCAATATTATCGTAATGCGAATTGTAACACAACATAAGATTTGGGAAAATACTGATATTATAATAGGGATTTCTTTACATAAACATTTCTAAAGTCAGACTCACTCGCACCATCTCTATTCAACCATTTTTTTTGTCCTCCTTTTCCTACAACCACTTTTTCGACCCACAGGTCCCTTCAAAGACTGTTTCCAGGTGCTACAGGCAGGCCACACCACCAGTGGGATGTACCTGCTTAAGACAGATGGCAGTGATCGGTTGATCCAAGCCTGGTGTGAACATGGCCTTGACAATGGAGGATGGACCGTGTTGCAAAGGAGGAGAGATGGCTCCGTTAACTTCTTTCGGAACTGGGACAACTACAAGGTAGGGCGGGCTACATGTTGGTGATGTATCGATATTGTGATAAGAGACTAGATACCTTATTAGATTATGGATATCGTAATGTGGCATAATTGTTGTCTTTTCCTGGTTTAAAAGGCTGCATTACAGTTAAGTGATGTCATTTTCTGGACTTACCCGACTATTCTAGTGGTTCTATTATTCGCCTCTACCCACTTAGTCATTATATCCACATTACTGATGATTATTTACCAAAAATCATAATGTGTAAATATTTTGTGAACGCACCAATATCGATAGAGGTATTTGGCAAAAATATTGTGATATTTTATCTATATCAGCCAGCCCACTACAAGGTAAGATTAGGAAACAAATAGGTTTGATAGGGTAAAGGCAGGGTTTAATGAGATAACCTAACCAAAAATGTACATCTGATTCATTAGGGGAAAATATCTAAATATTTTTAAGCGTGAGAGAAAACTGTGCTCACATCTTTTCCTTTCCCATTTCCTAAGCGACCCAGTCTCTGCAGTTCATTTTGGGGCCACTAAGCAAGTACTATCTCCATCAATGTAAACAGCTTAGTGGGGGATTTCCTCACACTGAAGTCACAGCCATGAGCTGGAGTCAGGGACCTGCATACAAATATACGCAATTAGAGAGCCACGGTGGGCTGGCAGGGAAATGCAGCTCGACCCAGCTGGAAAAGATCCCTTTATGTTTTTCTTCTCATGCGTCAACCTTTGCGATTGCGATGTGATCCAGGAGCTAACAGAGCAAGCCAGCAACAGAGACACATGAGCACAAAAGAATGTAACAGATACACGGCTTGACAAATTACTGGTCTCCCAGTTTTCTTTGTAAAAAGAATAAGGCAAGAGTTTTCCGCTCTGCCATAAAATAAGATGAAGAAATCCATACTTACATGCCGTTTGAATCTGGAACAGAAATGTGTCTCTGCATTTGTTGTATTCAACTATCCATCCAACGGCAGCCAAATCACCACTGCCCCTGCCATACAACTGATTTGTCTTGAGTGAGAAACCACGGACCACAACCTTAACACATTATCGTCTCAGCGGCAAGCAGATTTGATTTCATTTTACTTGATTGCAGGCACAAGACTCCTTTAAACTCAACACTCTATTAAGAAGTTGTACTAACCTCGCTCCACTTTATTGTTTATGCTTTTTGGACACGAGTTGCGTTCCGTGACCACAGACTAAAAGAGAGATCTGTTCTTTCACCAGTTGGCTCATCCACAGTGTTGACTAACTCAAATTAATGCCGCACTTCTTTGGTTTGTGCTACATTGCTATAATCATTTTTAAATGACCCACAGCGGACAATGAATAACAAAAGAACATGCTGTTGTGCTTGTCCCCTACAGAGAGGCTTTGGAAACATAGATGGTGAACACTGGCTTGGGCTGGAAAATATTTACAACCTGGGGAAACAGGGCGACTATAAGCTGATGATAGAGCTGGAGGACTGGACGGGGAAGAAGGTGTACGCCGAGTACAGCAGCTTCCACCTGGAGTCAGAGAGCGGGGGTTATCGGCTGAGGCTCGGCACCTACCAGGGCAACGCCGGCGACTCCTTCAGCAGTCACAACGGCAAACAGTTTACCACGCTTGATCGCGACAAGGATGCATTTTCTGGTAAGGGGGGGTTGCTAGATGACTTTAAAAAAATTCTTATCTCAATATTACCAGTAGTAAAATGACAAAACAGCAGGTAAGCGCCTTCTTTGTCCTTCCATCACACTCATCTTATTTTATGATGTTGTGCCTCTTTCTCCATCAGGTAATTGTGCCCACTTCCATAAGGGTGGCTGGTGGTACAATTCGTGTGGCCAGACCAACCTGAATGGCGTGTGGTACAGCGGGGGAGTTTACCGCAGCAAATTTCAGGATGGAATCTTCTGGGCAGACTACGGAGGAGGTTTCTACTCCCTCAAGTCAGTCCGCCTCATGATCCGACCGATCGACTGAAACGTCGCACTGCAGTTCCCTTCGAATGCAACGCAGTTTCCTTCCTTATCTTTATCTACCCATAAACAAAGACTGTAAAAGGCAGAACCAGGAATCCCTGACATCGTACAACAGTGCCTTGTAAAATACAAAAGGAGGAAGAGACGGTGGCATGTGTTTGTGGCCAGACAACAAAGACAGTGTTGCGCAGTGGTTAGCTCCCAAGTTGACTTTGAGATGAATACTGAGGCCATTGCCCTGCCTGAGTAACTGCTCTCCTCCATCTTTCAGTCGGGAAAATAATGGTCCATCACGCTCCCTGGGACCATCAAGTATAACTCTCAAGTGTCCTATTTTACTCACTCTTGATGAAACTCAGTATGTAATAAAAAGGGAAATGGTCATTTACTAAAGACATGAGATTTCTTCTGAGCAGCTAATGGTGACATATTAAAAGTAGCATCACCCATACCAAAGGGTATTGGATTTACTGGGATGTTTAACAACAGTAGCATGAAAAATGCTGCAATTTGAAAGTTGTGTTGCCGGTTTGAGTCACCGACAAGCAAAAGGTTAGAGGACAGGACTTGTTAAACCTACGGGTTACTCGTTTCTGGGTTTTTTCTGGACTTCTGGGGATTCCTTCGAACCCCCCAGAAAACTTACTTGTGCAGAAGTGTGCTTGTCCAATGTGCATATGGCTTAGCTGGTATGTAAATATCTTTGGCTTTATTTGTGAATGGTAATTTAAGAGGTGTGATTCTACTCAGGCCGAATGTTCACAATGTTGTCACTCTGCCATTCTTTGTTATTTATCAATGTATTTATAGTAAATATAGTCATGGCCATTTTATATCTAGCCCTGTAATAAAACAATTAACAATTTTTTTTTATCCCATGTAGAGATACATCGACAACATTTGAACAGAGCCACACACCACACCCACACACCCACACCCACAACACACAACACACACAAATCCAGAATGGATGTCTAGTTGACAATATGAGACGTGCACTGCCTGTTTTCATCAAGTTAAAATCTTTTGATAACAGTGAATAGCCTTCACTCTTAACTCAGCTAATATCAATGAAAAACAAAATGAAAGTTTAAAAATTATTTCCAGTATGAATGTAAAAAAGAGCTATGGCTTTATCTGTATAAAAAGGATGATACAATCACCTGAAATGAAACACTTCAAAGTTCTTTGATCTGATTTAAGTGCAATACACGCCGTCAATGACTGACTGAAGGAGGTCAGAGGGATTTAATTATTAAAGAAATTTGGCAAATAGAAAAACAACTGTGACCACCAGTGAGAAAAGATTCAAAATCACAATATTCTTGCTCTGAAAGGAAGAGTACTACAGCAAAGGAGAGGTTTGAAAGAAATATGTAAGGGGGAAAAGACAACCTTGTAGAAGCAGGTTGGAATGTATCAAGTTAAGGACAGAAATAGATAACAGAGGATATTAAATGATGCCGTTAGAGAAGAATTTAGAACCGGCGAGACAGTAAGGCTGATAAAAGGGCCAGAGAAAGACAAACGGGGAAGGGAAGGAGGGAAACATTCCTTCCACTTAAACAGTTATTCTGTTATATAAATTTCACTGGAATTGTACCATGTATTATTACATGTGACAAACAAAAATGGATTGATTGTAAATGACACTAGAACCATCATAAGGAGCTCTTGCTCAATAACACACTACTCAGCGTTAATGGTAAACCCCAAATTACACAGGGCATGTTTCAGCTGCATTTCTTCACTCATCCGTCTAACAGAATAGATACGCAACAACAACAAATGTAACTACATGATTGTGTATTGAGGCTGAGAGGGTTGTTAAAACACTTGAATGCACAGCAGTTTGTCCAATTCACTGAACCAAACCGGCGTTAGAGGACTGCAGCTGCTGCTGTTTTTGCTGCTTTTGCTAAGTGGCCGGTGTCGACGTGAAGGTGAAAGCATAACGAGTCGGGGAAACATTTTAAAGTGTGTGCGTTTTGTCACAGTGGAGCCATACATTTCAGTGGGCTCTTTGTCCTTGCATGATTGGCCAGTGAACAGGAACAAGATCATCGGAGCATTTAACAGGCTGGCCCTGTGGTGAGCGCAGACAGGAGGGGGCTGTGTTTGCCAAGCCTAATAGCGGGTCAGGGTTCACACAGTCGCACACAGTTTAGCACAAATGTAGCACTGTGAAAAAAACCAAAGCTCGGTGACTACGCGGCACACACACACAGGACTCTTTCTCCAGCCTCGTTATCACCACAGATAAGCATCACACCTTCAAAAGATGCAGATGGAGCAAAATCTGAAATATGATAGGAAGTCACAAAAGTGGCAAGAGTACACACGTAGACTTTGTAGAAGTTAACCCTCCTGTGGTGTAAATAGCACTTGGTAATTTTTAGCCCTTAGCTGTCGGTACTGTGCTTAGTGACCAGAGAGGTAAACATGTGCACAAACACTTCAGGAGAAACCCCCAGCCCAAGTTCAACAATTACACACCCAGCACTTATGTTGGGTGTGATGCTCGGGAACAAGCACTGCAGCTTTCAGTCTCTCGCTCATTCATTCCCAATTTCCCCTCAGAGGGATTTGGTGGATTTACGATGGAGGAGGACGTCCGAGAACAAGAGCGTGGTGGTTTCCTTCCTTTGGGCCAACTTGGCTCGGTCCAACCCAAAAGGACAGCCAGCTGGTCACACATCACACGGCCACACGCATCATTGACAGGCTCTGACTGGAAGGAAACACCATCCCACTCACACGTACAACACAAGACAAGGAGACTCCACCTAATAATGACCAACTAGTCACACATCACTGAAACGCTTACCAAACGGAAAGTCGTGCCTTCGTCTTCACATACACGCACATCGAGGAGGACATACAGTTGTACCAGGAGACAAAAGCAAAGCTCTAGCTGTGAACGGGACCTCATTTGCCAGTGTGTCATTGCTTCCAGGCTTCCGTGACGGAGGGCAACAGGGAAAATGAGCTCTCAAAATGTTCTTAAATGACAAACAGACTCTTGAGCTCTCCGTGTGTGCTTGTGTCTGTATTTGTTGGTACATACTTGAGCGTCTAAGTTTGAATCACACAGCAGTAGCCATGATGCGAGCCTGATTGTAAGATGAGAAACAGATGAAGCGTCAAAGAACAGCAAAGTAATCTAGTCATCATCAAAACAAGAACAAACAGTACAGCAATAAAACCAAAACACACGTGTATCCACTCTTACATTACACTGAAGGTTTTCCTTGCAAAACAAAAACACACCAGGGATTCCTGTGTGATACTGTGGAGCCAGAGAAAGAGGGGGTATAAATACTTAAGGAAATATATCTTTCTTTCTTTTTATTTCTCACTGATTCATGCGTTTGTTCCAGCTACTTCGAGAAGTTTCACGACGGAGCAGTAAATTTATGTTCGACATTCCTATACTCCACGAAACAGAGTAAAATTAAAACCCAGGAAATGGAATGACAGGGTACACATTTCGAGGCTACGGTGAAAACAAGCAGCTTATTGAAGGAAGTACTGAGAAGCAGAGGAACAACAGACAATAAAACGTGACTGATGACTCTGAATAATCCAGGAGATAAGTGTACCAGACACAATGGTAAAACCCAGACGATTTGTCCTTAGATTAGCCTTTGGCCCGTAAAACAGCCCATAAAGATATGAAGCCGAAAGTAATGGCATCTTAGTGCAGCCTTCAAAGATCATGTAGTGTATGTTTGTGTCCGTTACCTAGGTATGGTATACAGGACACCATGCTCTGGCTGCTTATGTAGTCCCTCAGACGTTTATAGTTGTCTTCTTTGGACATCAGGTAGTCGAGACGATCAAACGTTGCCTTGTCCTTCCGGCTCAGTAACTGTGGGGGGGGGATTGATTGATAATAGTTTAGCAACACATACGGGCTAGGAGAAATACAATGACATAATTGAAGTTGCCTTCATTCAGCTGCACTGCAAGTGAAATCTGATACAATCCAAAAAAGGGCTGTAACAACAGTAACAGGAAAAATACATAAGTTATCAGAAAATTGGCTTATTGGCCATCTAGTGACAAACCATCAATTTTGAAGTGTTTCTTTTCAACTTACAAATTTTCAGTCACCCCTTTCAAAAATCATTTTTTGAAGGGTATGTTGCTGAAGTCAAGCGTGTAACTATTGTAAGACTGTTCGAAAACAATGGCATTTTTTGTATTTTGCTACCCATTTGTAAAATATGCAGTCGTCAATGTCAGAACTAGATGCAGTTATGTTGTGCAGAATAAAACCATTACTCTCTAGCCAGTTGCTTGTTCTAATGAACTGACCACAGTGCCAGTGTGTGCAGCTTTCCAGAGAGGCACAGGCTGTTCACATGCTAGTGTGCGTGTCTGTCTTCATTTGTGAGAGCTACGGATATGAAGTATTCTCCTGAAAGAGGGTTGCACTGCAGAGTAGTTAGCTTGTGGACGCAGCGGCAGAGCATCAGACAACAGTACGGCTGATCTGCTGACATAGGGACGTTATCGACTGTGCCAATAGCAGAAAGTACGAATGATACCTGTAGAGATTGTGTGCGTGTGTGTGTGTGTGTGTGTGTGTGTGTGTGTGTGTGTGTGTGTGTTTCTGTCTTTTAAAAAGCAGGTGAGCTATTTCCTGGTCCTCATATCCTGTGGTTTTGTGGAGGCGGGTATAAGACATTTCCACCATGACATCAGAGCATCATCATGCCCATTACGTAAGCTTTACATCTTCAACGAGAACACTGAAATGGATTAGTAATCCCTCACACATTTTTAAAATGGATACAGATGCATAATTTCCAACACAAAAAAAGGTCTACAAATGAATAACGTGTTCAAAATGTTCCCGCTCTAAACCTGCGTGAAGTTGCTGGGTACTAAAACATGACAGAATGGGACACTGACATCTCTCTGAAAACCTTAGCCATTCCTGTTTATGTTTGTTAAATTCTCTTTTTCACTTGTGAAAAGGGGTGAAGCTAAGGTTTTCCGAATGTTCTGAACAGTCCTCTTCATTTATTCATTTTTCCTGAACTCTGCCATTCTTTGTGTCATGTCACTTGTGTGCTAGTTTTTATTAGCCTTTGTTTATGTTTCCAGTGTTTTGGTACAGCTCTGCGTGACATCCCAGTTTATTGACAGCGCTCTACTAATAAACCAGGCTTGCCTTCAAACCAAGGCAAATATACTGTACTCACCGCCCATGTTTTGGTAAGCCTGAAGATGGGGGCACTTTGTAACGCTGACACCACAGCCATGACCGCATGGAGGTTGTTCATGTCACACAGTTTCTATAAAAAGTGAAAGTACAAAGAGCAAACATTAAGTTGGGTTTACAATACAAACATCCCTAAAGGATGGAACAACAATGTAAAGTTAAGCGTGGATGTGTGTACCTTGGCAGTGCGAATGTACAGACTCAGCACCTCGGCTCGGATCTTCAACGTCTGCGCATGGAGGATCTCTCGTACCACCCAGAAACTCGTCTAGAAAAGAAACGTGCACAAAAAGAGATTACGGCACCAAGACTCTCACCGACTCTCACAAGCTCACCAAAAACCAGACCCAGGATGCTGCAAAACTGAAGACACGGAAAACCATCTCTCACGTGTTGCACTCTCCAAAGCAGAATGAGAGTTTCAGGTGTGTACAAATAAAGACAGAGTGTTCTGCCTTGTTAAATCTCCAGTCTTTCACTCCAGAGCCAAGGCCTGCAGACGGTCATGACAACTCTGGACTGAAACCAGTACAAAGTAGAGCAGGAGAGCACAGGGCAGACTGCTAACAGGAACGCTCCATTACATTCGATTATAAATTAGCTTTTGAGGAAAAACAAGAGCTTCAGAGGAAAATCCAACTGATTCCAACTGATTACACAACAGATACACACCATAACTCCTCATATGTCACCCGGGAAAGGAGCAGTGTGTGTGTGTGTGTGTGTGTGTGTGTGTGTGTGTGTGTGTGTGTGTGTGTGTGTGTGTGTGTGTACTTGGCCATCTCTTTGGGGGGAATGCGGGTAGGCCAAAGTTCTGATTACACATACACGTACAAGTACACACACACACACACAAACACACAGAGACAAGTCAGTGAATCAATCAGTGTTAAAGCCCCGGGGAGAGAGGGAATGGAAAGAGCAAAAAAGGAGACGAGTGAGGGAAGAGAGGAGGTAATGGGAGGGGAAGTTAGCTTCAGCGCTGCAGAGCTCTGAGGGCATTCGCAGCCCACAGCTGTCTGCACATAGTGTTCTGATAAGACTCTCACATTGCTTGACGCCCATTCTTCTCTGCCGTTTGAGTTTAGTGTGTGCTTGATTAATTGCCTTTGCCAATGTGGTCAACATTCCTCCATTCACGCCAAAGACCCCTGGATGTGCTTCTTGTGTGTGTGTCTGCTTTACCATGGTTTTCTACATTTTTGATGTGCGCAAATTCAAAGCAATTATTATTTTTTTATTATTAGTCTTTATTAAATGAGGACCAGGCATTAAAAAAAAACATTTATCTAAAAAAGAGAAGATATTATGTATGCCAAATTTAGCTATAAACCATTTCCCATCTGCAGTAACTGGGCAGGTACACACAGAACAATGAACTCAAAAACATAAATTTTGAATGTGACACCATTACATAATCTCCATCACACAAACAATTAAACAGATAAATCTACAAGCACACGTCAACATATTAATACCAGCACATTCATCCAGTACAACTAAAATAACAAATAACTATTCATCACAATTACAAACCTGAATCACGGTCAGATTAATGTCGACAAGATCGATAGCTCAGTATTACTTTTTTTGCACCTACAGCTGGCTTCGCCTACTTTTTCCTGGAAACAGGCCCTAGAGTTATTTTAGTTTCAGGGAAGAGGAGCTGGGGAGAGAAGAGATAAATTCATCCAACTTCTCACTTTCTCTCCCCCTCTACTTTTATAAACACATAACACACGCTCAATCTTTGCAGGTACAGTATCACCAGAAAACAGCCATATGGGTTTCATTTTCACCATTTCATGAAGAAGTCTATAAAAAAAGTGAGAGAGCGATGAAAATGGACAGAGAATACATGGACTGTAGTTCCTGACTTTCATTGGCTTCTGTTTTAATTTGCATTTCTTGCCTTGAGACAGTGACCTCATGTCAAGAAGCAGCTCTCTCAAGAAAGAAAGAAAAAAAAACTCAAATGTAGTCACACGTTCATTCTACCTTCAGTTTACAGTAGACGGGAGTTTCCACTGACTGTAAAATGTGATGTGATTACAATCTGGGAGCAAAACATGCTGCAGCTTCACATTTAGTTTCCTCAGTGGTCTAACTTGATATGCAAGGTCAATTTGGACAAAGTGTGTCTGTCCAAATCACTTTACCACTGGGGCTCATTACAAAGTATGTGTCCTCGACAGCCTTGGCCTCCAAAAACTGAACAGCAATGAGCTCACTAAGGGTGGCAGTGCTCTACATAAATGCATTCACAAGTGTGAGACGGAGCGAGGGGTTTGGGGGATATGGGGGTTTGTCTTGTTTTTGCAGATCTCATATCATGTCCTGAAGCAAAGATCATGTCTTTTTGGGGCTGTGTTTACGAGTGTATCAGGGCCTCCAGGTGGAGCTGCAAAGCCCCAGCACTTCAATAATAATAATAATAATAATAATAATAATAATAATAATAGGTGGAAGCAGATGGATCCAGCTACAAAGCTCATAGCTGTGGATCAATGCGTTTAATGGCCTGTGGGGAGGAAGAGATGGGATGGAGATGAAGATCTGGCCAAAAGATGGAGACTACAGCTGACAGACAGACTTGAGGTGATCTAATCCTTAATGTGCTGAAGCCTGTTCAATGGTAGAAACTGAGTTTACAGACCTGAGTTAAAAAAGACATACAAGCCATTTCACCAACAATGAGCTGGAATAAGTTGGTGACGATCCCTTGTAAAAGTTGACAATTGCAGCTGATGGCCATTTGTCCGTTTGTTCATCAACAGGATTATGGGAAAACTATTTCTCACGAAACTTGGTGGAAGGGTGAAGCATGGGCCAAGGAAGATCCCATTTGATTTTGGAGATGATTTAAATCAGGGGGCAGATACACAAGCCAAGTTTCACTTTCCTTCAGACAGCTAGACTAGCATTAGTGCCGCATTCATGTGGTGTCGGCATGATCGGAAAATGAGTTCCCGACTAGGAAAATGTGACAATTCATGTTAACGCCCCCTTCGAGACGGAACAACAACTTGGAAAGTCTGCCAAAATGATGGCACACATTTCATGGATGATCTGATCTGTTTTCTTTGCTCTTCGCTGCCACGCAAATACTGGAAACACTGAGCTTTAAACTAGACATACAACTAATCTTTAGAAAGTCCATGTTGTTTTCATATTACAACTTAGACACCAACTCGGGAAATGGGACCATCAGAGGAGCAATGTGACGAGAATAGTCTTCCCATTCCCATTTCGTTAGAATCACCACTAATTCTTTATTACTGCTGTAATGATGTCTGAATAAACACATTTACTTTTGGACTACTGTATGAAAGTTGCTGATTTTTTTCTGCACAAAAACCCCAATAAAAACAGATTATTCATTGATCCTAATGGGCTCTTAATAAGTCTCCGCTTGCCGTCTGTTAAATACTGGCCAGTTTTCTTCTGCTCCATTGGCTGAACTGAGGGAAGAGGAGAATATGGCTTCGGCTCATTCTGAGGAGCTTTCTGGGACTCTCTGCGCTCACAATCCAAGTCCCATTATCCAAAAAGCTCATTTTCCTTGGCTCCCAGGCAGCTGAAATGTGTGCAGCTAACATCTTGAATCACCGTTTGGGATCTGCTATACATGGAGAAGTTTCCACAGCTACACATTTTTGCTAGATTATCTCATATTTTTACTGGAGGGCAGTGAAGTGTGTCTGAAAGGAGCCTGGCAATAATACTGGAAGGGGATTAAAGGGCACTCCTGCCCCTTACATCATTACCCACAACTTCCTGTTGATGATTTTACAGGGCACTGGGAGAGCATGCCATACACACTGATGCATACGTTTGGTTACGTTCCCACGAGCGCGGCACCAACATGCAGACGTGCATTAATAACTTCATGAGTGCCAGAACCAAGGACAAGCTAAGGACTAATTAAACTACCTTCCGTCAGACCGGTTTCACCTGGGGACTATTTATGTTGAAAATGAATAGCAGGGAGGCGACATGGAGATTATTATTAGGCGCTGCAATGGAAAGCAGAGCTTCAAAAAACACCACCTCTGGGAGAGCTGGGGTGGTGATTTAGTACTTGGAGGATGGAGGCAGAGGACACGATGGAAAGAGGAACTCTAATCTCTTCATTCCTCGAAGACCAAGGCTCATAAATCTTTGACATTGCAACAGGGACTGGTCTTTCTCTCCTTTTTTTGGAGAGACCTGAGGTAGTACTGAATGTGACATAAATGAATGCATCTCACCTGGTTGAACCTGCGGGTAAAGGCCACAACATTTGGAGCAGAGATGTGCTTCTCCTTCTTGTTCCAGCCGCAGCTCGACAGCTCCTGAAAACGCACAAACAATCAGGGAAAGTGACATTTACTGTATGCACTGAGCCAAAGCATCTCACGCCAGCATTTTACTGAATTAACTTAACAGTCATGTTAGAGTAGAGGTCACTCAGTGGGAAGTGGAGAGGAGGCAGAGTGCAGGACATGATAGGAGAGAAAAGCAGAGGAGGAGGAAGAAAAAGAGGCTCAGACAGATTAATAGGAACACGCTCTGCCTCAGTTTGAAACTCAGCACACATTATTGATTGTAACTATTCCAATTTGCAACCAAGCCATGCGTCGACTCCTAAAATATTTTTCATCACTGTGGAGATTTTGAGTTACCATAGCAGGAAAACCACCAGTGAAACTAATAACATTAACTCTGCCCCATTTAGTCCTGGAACAGCCACACCTAAATGTAATTTCAAATTTAGACAACTTGAATAAACATAAAAAATATTAAATAAGCAATAAGTCATTACTTCTAAAAATAGTGACAAACCTAAGCAAATCTATACTGAGCCTTAGCTTATTACATTTACCCTTTAAACATCTTTTTTTTTGTAAAATTCACATTAAGTGTATACACTGAAAACAACCCACGCACGGACACACGCAGGCTGTGGAAGCAGCAGTGCTGATAGAGAAGTCATTATACTGCTTTAAAAAAGACAATCGCGGTGATTTTGGAACTTGAACACAGAAAAGTCGAAACAACACACAAACAGTAATCTCTTTCTGAGTAACAGGTTGGACTCAGGTTTGGCCTTGGCTGCTGTCCTCAGCCCACACAGACACTGCAAGGGGAACCCAGTCCCTCATTTAGCCCCCGCAGGCTGTCCGGAGGCCAGGGACACTGACGTAACAGTAGGAAAAATGTTGTGCAAACTCTCCTCTTAATCCCTGCCAGCCCGGCCGTCTCGGGCTACGCGATGAACAGCTGAATCACGCTGCAGCTCCCCCACGCAACCTCTAGCTAACTGCTAGCAACTCCCCGAGTTGGACCGCATCGGGACGGCTCCTTGCAAAGAGAAGTCTTGCTCATTCAAGGGTGAGTTGTTAGAGGCAGCCGGCGGGGGTAAAAGAAGCAACATATCAAATACAGATGTTAAAAGCAGACATGCATGCGTGGGTGAGGTGATGCCCCCGGGGCCTATATTGCCTGAGTCAGGATAAGCATACGAGGAGAGGAAAAAAGGAGAGGAGATAAGGGGATAGTGCTAAGACTGTGAAAGGCAACACTGTAGAGGAGCCAACAGCGTCTTCCCACAAGGTTTACAAGCCTGTGTGCCTCCTCGTCGTCGGAGCATGTTGTCCCCGTCACAGGATGGAGCTAAATCAGAGGGCAGGAGACACTAGCCCGTCTCACCGAGGAGAGCTCATCGTTTATTTGACGTCTGTCCTCTTTAAATAAGCGCTCCCCCTTCTTCCTGCCATCGTGTCAATCAGTCTCCTCTCCAACTTTTCACACACAAAACGGTGATGATTCTTAAACAAAGACGTTCCAAAGTTAGCGGGAGGTGGGTGTGTTTGTGTGTCTCGCAGCTCAGACCACCACCACCACCACCTGACCACCCAGGTAGGCGGTGCACCCGAGAAGAGTCGCACAGGCAGCCCTACGTCTCCCGCTCTCACCAAGACCACAACATTTCAACCACCTACATGCCCTTTCAATCGTGGACCACCTGGCCTGTCTTCTATTTTAACACTCCCTCCATATGTCCATCACGCAAAGCTCGAGGTTATTCACGCTCCATTGTTCTTCAACGGTTGTGTAATCGCAGATGCCAGTGCCTCATTTGTGTTTAAGCAGCAGGTCTACAGAGATCCACGGCTTTTCAATGAACAATTAGGGTTTAAATTTCATTTATTTTTCTTGTCTCATTTCACACTGAGGAAACAAAAGCAGAGTCTATGGAGAAATGCTTTGACGAGGCAGCTCTGGTAAAGAGAGGATTTGAAATGCTGCAATAAAAGAGTGCAGTAAAAAAAAGCATGCTCCGCCAAGCCACAGACAGCCCATCATTTCCACATGCTGGTCTGGCTGAGCAGTATTTTCATTAAAGCACAGCCCTGTGGCGCTGCTACGAGCTGGCTGTATCTACACCGTCTGGGTACGTATAGCTACCATGAGGGCTGTGAAGGAAAACGGACGTCAACTCTGGCTGGAGATTTAATTAACCTACAAGTTGCAATTGTCAACAAACAACAACTAATGGAGTAAAAGAGCTTTCTTATAGATTAGGGTTGCAAAAAAATTGAGAAAAATCCGAGAAACTTTGCTGAAAGACTACGGAAGATTTCGAAGGGGTGTTAAGCCTGGGAATTTTGCACAAATAATTTTTTTTTAAAAAAACATTCAAAATGTAAGTGTTGGTCGACATTCGGTCCACTTCCTGTTGTAAGGCATCAACAGGTCTCAGTTTAGCATAATGCTAATCTGTCGTTCAGTAATAAAAACAGTCATTTCACAAACTGCAGCGTCCTTTTTATCCTCCTTAGTAATGAGTATGACCATTTAATTGAATTGTAACCATGCACTGCATTCAGCAGAGCATTTTTCCATCGCACAGCTCATTTTCCCAGAATCTCATTAAATAGGATTTCAGTAAAATTACAACCCTCTGCATGCAAAGTGCATTCTCCATCACATGTGCAGCCCACACGCCTGCCAACACTCCTGCACTGTGCGCCAAAGGACTACATGCGTTCAAGCTTTTATTAAGTTACTGGAGTGAATATAGTTGAGATTTTTTTTTAAATTTGATTTCTGTTAACCAGCCGATAGTAGCCTAAAGCAAAGTACACAATTTATAACTTGTTAACATCTTCTGCTAGTTTTTTTGCGAGGTAGCGGATTGAGCATGCTAGTTAAGGAGTTTTTTCTTTGTCCATTTATTCTTCATTGTGAACCATTTCTTTCTTTAGTTGTTCACTTTAAAACCCCAAGTTTGCACACCTCACATTGTTGGCTCAAATGTTCAAAGTACCTTTCTCCATTAGTTGACTTGCAAGACACAATGTGGCAAATTTCACATTTTATTTTTTTTTGACAAATGAATGGATATTCAATCCCATGATATGGTAAAATATTTCATTCTATGTGCATTTGACATTGTAAACACTGCCTGAGCAAACAACCCCTATATTTATTTCCATTTTAAATCAACCCCCATGGAAAGTCTCCACCTTGAATATTCTGATTCTTAGCCGAACCTCAACCGCATTACCACACCAAAACTTTACCTAATCCAAAACAACCCTAATCTTAACCCTAAAATAACATGTCTAGATGTCCATGTCCATTCAATCCGTTTTGTGTTGATTTTACTCTGTTTTACAACCACATTGTGAAGAGCATTACATAAACAATGGTAAAAGGGTGAATAAGATAACCAGCTGCAGCTAAACCACAAAATTGCGATGACCTCATGTAAGATACCACAGCAATTCATTTTGGGTTTTTTCTTCATTGTAAATGGAAAACTGAAGTGATGGGATCTCAGGGAATATCAGGGAGAGGCCACAGGCCAGGACGTGAAAGGCTAATAGAAACAGGGTGGAGAGAGAAAAAAAAAAAAGATGAGGAAGTGAGAACGACAAAAGAAGGTTTGCAGCAATAAGAGATATGAGATATGGAGATATACTGAGGATGACAGGAAGGAGCACAATGGAAAATATGAAGTTGTGTCTGTAGCTGAGCTGCATTTCAACTTGGAGTGAGACAGTGGAACCTTTAACAGATCGCCATGTTGTGGTAAATCTACTGGCCTACAGATTTACCTGTTGTCATCTGTTCTGGTCAAGAAGAAGAAGAAGAAGAAAAAAAAAAAGAAAAAAGAAGAGCAGAACAGCAAATACAAGAAACAATAAAAAGGGAAAAGAAGGCCGTAAAATGCATTATTGTCTCAGTCAGACAGTTCTAAACTATAAACTCTGGCAGGGACCTACAAGCCAGCAGCAGCCTCCATTACCTTGCGGTGTAAACCATGGAAATAATTACTTTTCCAGGAGCTCTTTTTAGTACATGTACTCTCTGGGATTCTTATGGTAGTGCAGGCCATCTTTCATGGCTATAAACCAAACTATGCATGTTCCAATAAGAATACCTCACAGTAAATTGTCTAGATAACAGTAAGATATTATCATAATAATTACCGTGATATTCTCAAAGAAAAAGAAATCTCACCGTGATGGTGGGGCAAAGATAAGTCTTTAAATATGAATTGGGCTATTAAATGTGTTTTGATGAAGTCTTCCGCTGCTTTTTGATGGATTCTATAAGTATTCCTTTATTCAAACTGAATCTAAATGTTCTAACAAAATCCTCTTTGACAAAGAAAACCATGTCCCTGAGGTTTTTCGGTCTCTAGGGCCAAAAACATTATTCTCTCCACCTTTCAGCATGATGAATGAGTATTGACCGTCATGCTGACAGGCTGTAGTGTTGGTGAGATTCCCTTCTGCGTTTGTTGTGAAGCAATTATTGTCCAATCCCTTCACCAGACAACAACATGTGCAGACTACAGGGCTCCGACAAAAACTGCATTCAACGTTTTTTTTTGTTTTTTTTTTCACTTCGCATAGGGTCGTGACTGCATGACAGAAACACAATATTTCAGTAAATGTCTTTTATCTCACAATCAGTGCTGGAAAACATTACGTCTGCAGGCGAGACAGGCCTGAGTATGTGAAACGTTACCTGCCTCCAACTACAAGTCATCGTCGCCTCACACAAGACCTTCAATCTGTTCAGAGGATTTCTGCACCGGGTGCTCAGACATGAGAGGATTTGACATACTTCTCAGCGGTACGTGAAATGCAATCCGATAGCTATTCCCTGAGAGCTGAAGCTCGCTAGTCAAAACCACTAAATTACTAACTTGGCTGTTGTCATGGCTGTGTGTTAAAAACAACAGCAGGCAGTCTCCCCCAAACCCTCCTCAAGTCCCTCTACATCATTCAATCTCTCTTTTCCCCTCAGCCTTCATTTCATAAACATCCAGCTGTAGATCGTCGCCGCACGTCTGATTATGAATTTAGAAATGGTCTACTGGGACAGAAAACGGAGAGAGATGAAGGGAGGAAAAGTCCTACAACCTCCTTTTCTCACTTGCACATCATTTTACTCTCGACATGTCTCTTCTCAGCTGATCCATTCATCCATACTACCAATCCGGTTCCCTCTCGATAAAAACCATGTCGAGGGTGTTGTTACAACCCATTAGTAATCACTGCCTCGTAAATTTAGATGAGTAAAAGATTTAGCTACAAGTCCTTTGCATCCTTCCCGCTTCCCCTCCCCATGATCCATCTCGTCATTTCAATGGCATGTCACTTAGAAAACCAAAAGCCAAAGAACATATCAGCAATTCAGCGGAGGGTTGTAGATAAAACATCAGTCTGCTCCGCACTATAGATTATTTTACCATCAAAAAATAACTTCTGGTGTTCTCATCAATTAAACACAAGAGTCTGTCGATGCTGTGCTCACCAGCTCTCCATTACCCCGTTCCCCTTCTTGTTCACAGTGAGAACCGAGAGCAATGTGCTGACGAGGGTCCATTACTTAAAGGAAGTAAACTGCAGCACGCCTCATGCATGGCAATGTCTCATGAGCCGTCACTTAACCTACCATCAGAAGCAGATGTGTTTAGATTCGGTGCCGTCTGCTGTGTCAGTGGCAGGCGTTCGAGCTCCGAGCTTTTGAACCTGGCTCTCTCAAGGCTTTTTAGATATCAAAGAGTTATTCAGAAACACTGGTCTGATCCAGTTATCATCCATATTTTCTCCCACTTTACATAGGCCATAGTTTGGAAGAAGAGAGAATGGTGAACTTTCACTCCTGCCCAGACAGGTTGGCCAGATTTTACACCATCTACTCGCACCGTTTTTGGTGTCTCCACCCACAGTTCCCATGTAATATTTTATTGCTATTGTGACAGACACTTTTCTTTTCTTCCTCATCTAGGAGGGTTTGGCTAGACCGTTCAGGCTGCTCTCCATACATCTGCTCCAGGTCAGCGCTGGAACAATTGAGATAATCAGATCCTCTGTTGTGCTGCAATCCTGTCTGGGGTAATTTGTACAGCTCATGCCAGAATGTTTGTGCGTCATATATACGTAGACATGTTGTGAACCTGAGCAGGCAAAATTGTGTTTGGAGACTAAATCTCGCTCTCTGGGGCTCCCCTTGTCAAACACATCATAACTGTGTTAATAAAATATGTATGATGCGTTTATGGAGAAGGGGAATAAATACAATCTTAAATACAGACATCAACAGGCCAAGTCATAGCTAGTTTATGTTTGTTGCGGTAATTTCCATAATAACTGCACGGACTACTTGAAATGGTTGAAATCTTGGATGAACAGTAACATTAGAGCAGCTCTAACATGACAGACTGCTGATACATGCAACCCAGAGGACAACATTTCCACTATGCAGTAGTAGGACTTAAGCGCAAGCTTAGTTTATCTGCAGTAACTCCGTTGTGAGGGCATTCATAGAGCATGCAGTAAAAAAAAACATTTTTAAAGCGTGCGACCACAGACCAGAAACACTTGGAACAAATCCGGTGGAAATTTTGATTGGTCTATTGTTTGTTTTTATGCAAAAAGTGAAAATATGTCAACTTGAAACCTTCTGAAGAACATCTGGACTTGTCAAAGCTGAAGATATGATATCCAAAGTAGACTCCTTCCCGGAACCATTTTAACAAATGAGACTCACAACATATCGCATCATGGAAACTATCACTCTGTCTTTTTAACACTCTCAAAAATGATAACACTTTCTTCTAAAGGAATATGCCTTTTAGTCCCAAGTCATGTCCATTACTGTCTCCAATCCATCAGTAAGCCCCACTTCAGCTGTAGATTTCAGTATTGTAACATAGCTTTAAAAGGGTGCTTAAAGGTCGAAAATGGGCTGGAAGTCAGTAAAAACATTATTATTGCTCAACTCAAATTCAAGTTATTTAAAATTTTCCTATTCAGGCAGTGGTCCGAGTGAAACAGCAGGTGTGGACCAATACAGACACACACACCTGCGTTTCCCATTATGTGTCTGTGAGGAGAGCGAGGAGACTGACAGCAGTGGAAACTCTAGTCGAGTTTTTGTTTGGTCATAGCCAGTCATTTTTATTTTTACTTTCAGCCAGTGCTTTGAGACAAAAGCACTGTGAGAGCAGGAAAAGCCTCTGGTCCACTCTGTCCCTGCCAGGAGGCTGCTGGGTCACTCAGCATACTGTACACTCTGCTCCTCGTCTCCCTCCAGACTGCAGCCTTCATCTCCTTGTCAGCCCTACCCCTCAAGCAGGTCAGTGACTCCTTCAAAGATGACCCCTCCCCCCCAGCACATCACACTACACAGCCAAAAAAATCTCACCATCTTAAAGCAATAAGTAAAAACCCCGTCCCCATGCACCTGACCCTTTAAACCTTCCCCTTATTTTCCAAATTGCTACATTGGACTGAAATGCATGGACACATTTTCATTAGGCCTATAAAACCCATTCAGGCAAGTCAGTCAAACCAGACTGAGCACAGGAGCATGTTTGCATTTACATAAACCCTTCAGTCGCCTCTGTGTGAACTTGGCCCTGTGCAGTCCAGACGACGTCAGTGACTTCCCTTTAAGTAAAGAAACAGCAATTCCTCAAGGACGAGCCCTGATGAATGCTACTCAGGGACTTTAATCTTTAGTCCTTTCCATGACTCCGACACAACAAACTATTTACAAGAGCCCAAAAAAGGTCACGACATACAATTACATTGTTATCTAAATTAAATCAAACTGCGGGTCTGGGAATAATATCATGTCAGACGAGTACGAGTGTGAGTGTGAGTGTGAGTGTGAGTGCCAGTGCTGTTAGTTGAGACGAGACAAGTGTTGCACATATGCAATAGTAGGAGTCCCGCTGTACCACGCCACACTGGGATGTGGTCTGTGTGCTGCTTTTATAAGCCCACAGTGGCCAACCTTAAACACAGGTTATCCATGGCGGCTGTCAGGAAGGGCCTAACCATCCGAAAGAGAAAAAGCACGGGATCACATTGGATCTCAATGGAGGCAAACGACAAGGTGCGAAAGAAGAGGCCCCTTATCCTGCATGACTGTTCTATGTGGCTCTGCGTGGGAGCTCTGTTTCACAGCTGCTCATAGCACAGTATGCCACAGGGAGACATTTTGCAAGAGATGAAAGAGAGGAACAGAGGGAGAAAGACAGCAGATGGAAGAAGTACATTCTTAAATAGACATACATGTTCAATTATGGAAATGATCAACTGTACCTATCTGCTATTGACTAATTAACATCTGTTTTGTGGGGGATCTCGTCGCATAATTTGCGATACGCGGGAATGCGTTTCAGACATGTCACACCTCAACCTCAAAATGAAAAACAATGTGTTTACATCTCACGCTAGATGTCAAAACTGAAGCGGTCAACACCTCTCTTCTCTCTAAAGATTTGAGAGCAGCTCACCTCTGGCTGGATGGCTTTGAACACAGGAGCATCCATGAGCATGATCTGGCCCTGGTGGAGACAAAACACAACAGTTGTTAGACTTGCTATGTTCAGATTAAGACCAAAAGGACAAAATGTTTTCATATTTCCCCAAAATACCACACCGCCACGTAAGCGCTACGTTATTGTGTACTGGAAAAAGAAATAGTCGAAAGGTTACTTATATATGGACGTGCTCAAATTTGTTGATACCCCTGCACAAAAATGAAGAATGCACAACGTTCTCTAAAATTACTTAAAACTGAAAAATGCAATCGCCATCCACCATCGTTTACTCCATATTAAATAGAAATAAGACTTTGCTTTTCTTTTTTTTTTTATTCCACATAACATTTTAAATAACAATAATGAAAAAAAAACGCATGACCTTTAGAGGTAATCACGGCAAATGTTTTCTGTAGCTCTCAAGGAGACTAGTGCTCCTGTTAACAGGTAGTTTGGCCCACTCCGCCTGAGAAAACTGCTCCAGCTTTCTCCAGGTTTGATGGGTGCCTTCTCCAGAGTATAAGTTTCAGCTCTTTCCATAGATGTTGAATAGGACTCAGATCAGGACTCATAAAAAGGCCCCTTCATAGTCCAACGTTTTCTTCTCATCCATTCTTGGGTGCTTTTAGCTGTGTGTTTTGAGTTATTATCCTGTTGAAGGACCCATGGCCTGCGACTGAAAAACAGCCTGCTGCCACGAAGCAGCACGTTTGGCTGCAGAATGTCTTTATAGTCCTGAGATTTCATTGTGCTCTGGACAGACTCGAGGCACCCTGTGCCAGGCGGAGCGAAGCACCCCCAAAACATAACAGAGCCTCCTTCATGTCTCACTGTTGGAATGGTGTTCTTTTCTTTGAACGCTTAATTCACATAAAAAGGACATTCTCCCAGAAGGATTGAGGCTTGTCAATATGCATTTTATATTATTATTTTAATTTTTTTTATGTTTTTCTTTCAAAAGTGGAGTCCTCCTGGGTCTTCCATGGCCGTTCAAAAAGCCCCAGATGGTGAGATCAGAAACTGACGTACATTGACCTTGGAGTTTAGCTTGCATCTCGTTGGCAGTCATCCTTGTTTTTTTTCTACCATTTGCACTATCCTTCTGTTCAAACTGGGGTCGATCTTCCTCTCGCGACCGCACCCTAGGAGGTTGGCTGCAGTTCCTTGGATACTGGAACGCTCCCCTTTGCGTTCTCTGGTCCATGTTCAGTGTGGTGCACATGCTGATTCCAAACAGCACAGAGACTTATTTTCTCAATTTAAATGAGCTGAATGACAAGATAGTCGTGTGCGATACTAATTAAAGAAACAAATTAGTTTGAAATATCATTATAATCCAATTATTTGTTATCCATCCAAGGGGTACCAACAAGCATGTCCAGGCCAGTTTGGAATATCTTTGTAGAATAAGCAATAATTCATCTCTTTGCTTTATTCTATGGCTAAAGATGTATACTTGAGAAAAAAATTGCCTTTAATTTTATCACTTCTCAAGAGGAATGAAGCATTATTTCAATGACCTGGAAGGGTATATTTGAGCACATCCATAATAGTTCAACATTCAAAACACTACTTTTGAAGAGAGGTTATGTCCTCTCGAGGAGGTGGGTGGGACAGTGGTCTTCTACTGATTGCACCTTTAAAAAAGGCCTCGACATAGCATGGAGAGGGTCGTGAAGTAGAGGAAGAGTGCCCTCTTGTGGTTGCATTGTGCAAACCAATGGAATCAGATCAAAGCATTGAGAGAGGATTAGAGACATGAGGAGGAACACGCTTTTTATTTGATTCATCATGAGACAATCCGGTGCAACTTTATACCAAACAACAATGTAGCGTTAATTCAACAGAAATGTGACTTCTGTTTGTTCATAGTTGCCATCGAAAGTTTGTGCAGTCATCAGCGTCTGCTTAGCACTGCCAGACATCATCAATTATTAATGATCCCAACTCTGACCCCATTTCCTCCTCCATCATCCCATCTCCTCCTGTCTCAACTCAGCACATCACATTTGTGCTTACTCAACATTTCGTTTTTTCAAAACACTCCTTTGAACATTTTTAATAACCAGACAAGGACAGACAGACAGAGAGACTTAAACTTCACTTACTGCATATTCTTCGGGGGTGACCTTCAGCACATCAAACACAACAGCATCGAAACTCTTCTTCAGGTCCGAGGAACCCTTATCACTGAGAGACTCTGAGCTGCTGCTCTTCTAGAAAACACACACACACACACAACGTTGCATTGTAAGATTGTATAATATCAATATATATATATATATATATATATATATATATATATATATATATATATATATTACATATTACAATGTAATACTAATATAAATAAAGTGCATGATATAAAATGGAATAATTACATTTACATTATACATGTAATAATTAAATTATATGGTTTGCACTGTGTGTTTTGTTATGTCAACATTCACTGTTAAGGGGACACATGCACAAGATGAATTTGAAAAGAGTAGGTGGAGGTATGGTGAGTGGGCGTGACCTCACCTCAGAGACTGATGCAGCCGTGGTGGTGATGATTGACTGGCCATTAGGGAGGTCCATCATTCCCACACCATCTAGCTCTAGCGCACGAGACCATTCATCATCTTCAGCTGCAGCAAAGCCCGCCCGCCCGGCCCTCTGGAAACACACACAAACAACGGCACAGTGAGTACATTCCTCACCACATCGTGACAATTATCGCCTGCAAACATAAGCGGTCAAATCCCTCGGCGTGTAGCAGCAGCAGCAGCACCACCTACTGGTTATATGAAATAGGAGTTTTCTCAGGCTCACCTCATTATTATAGGCAACAAAGTTAACTACTGAACTGAATTGAACCTCAGAAAATGAGTTACGACTGAACTTGAGATGGCGGTGAAAGTGTTGACAGGTTCAGCGGTTGTCCCAGCAGGCCTGTGAATGGCATATGGACGTACACTTTCACAGCCTGTCACTTCTTACACACGAGAGAGGACAGGACAGAGGGAGCTTAGGCTGAGCATTAGGAAGAGATCTTCTGTGAAAGGGGTTTGGAGAAAGCAGCTGTCAGTTGGAGACACAACACTAAACAGCTTACAGCAGACACTAGAGTGTGACCCGCTGCCACTCAAATGACTCTACAGACAGGACTTAACTAAACACAAGAACGATTTCTTTTTCTTTGGTTGACTGGTTGGCTACCAGAGCAGAATATGTGCATCCTGAAAAATCAACAGCCGTCCCACTAGATTTCAACAGCCTATCAGATTTTCAGAGGCAGCTGGAATAGACAATCATCAGGAAAAGCCAAGTTTATTTCCAATGTCTTGCATTGTTAGTGTCGTGTTCTTCTTCCCAAAACTTGAGTACCAAAGTGGATTAGCTAATGCTGAGTATCTGAGTACTCATGCCATGTATGTCATTCATGCCAGTCATTATCATACAATGGATCCAAGCAGATATATCAATCTGAATGACAAACACACAACACAAGCTACCGCAGCCCAAACTGTAAAAATGGTTTATTTTCTTTTACCAAATGTCAAAACGGTATTCAAAGCTTTGTTTTCTTGATAAATGACTTAAATGATTAAAATCAATCCTCAAAATCGTCACACTTTTTTTTCTGTGAATGAGATAATCATTAAGTAGTTTCAGCATGAACATTAATTACTAAATGTTGCACAAAATGCATTTTCATTGTCTTTCCATTTTAATTTTTTCATCATAACTGAAAAAAAAAAAAAAGAGTAATCAGTCATGGATGACTTTAATGTTCCTGAATATTCTTCTCTGCTCATGACTGAAAAACACCTCAGAGACTATGCTTTGCATAAAGAGACAGTAATGAAAAATAAGAAGCTGCTTAGAATACTGAAGGTCAGCAAAGACATCCCTTGTGTACTTGACAATGCAGGCCTCTGTGTGTGTGTGTGTGTGTGTGTGTGTGTGTGTGTGTGTGTGTGTGTGTGTGTGTGTGTGTGTGTGTGTGTGTGTGTGTGTGTGTGTGTGTGTGTGTGTGTGTGTGTGTGTGTGTGTGTGTGTGTGTGTCTCTGTCTTTTTGGCTGGCCCCAGGCTCAGACTAAAATGGCCCGTGCTTTAAGAGCCATTAGCTGCCTCCCCAGTTGCATTCTGCTAAGCCAAGAGCAAACACCACTACATCATGTCGACTTCCCTCCTATTGTTTGACAGCAGTGCATAACTACACAGGAAGCAATAGCCAGTCAGTATTTACAAGTCTGAGTCCGTCTGTCATACACCTGTAATTACCTTACTTCCTAGTCTAATACTTATGTACGTCTTGTCGCCTTGACTGAGGTGCCCCTGGGCTATGGTATAAATTATCACTTGAAAGTGTTGTCTAGTTACAACATATTTTTTCACATCCAAGCTTTTTTCATGAAAAATAATTTTTTTTTCTCCATATATCCAAGCTTTTTTCATGAAAAAAATAGTATTTTTTGACATTGAAACTATTTAAGAAAATTAAGTATTTTTTCACATCCAAGCTTTTTTCATAAAAACATTTAGTATTTTTTCATATCCAAGCTCTTTTTTTTTTTTTTTTTTTTTTTTTTAAATAAAAAATGTTTCCATGAAAATTAAGTTTTTATCACATCCAAGCTTTATCACATCCAAGCTTTTTCTGTGAAAATTAAGTATTTTGACATCCAATCTTTTTACAAGAAAATGTAGTTTATTTTTTACAGCCAAGCTTTTTACATCAGGGCTTCTCAAACGCACACAAAATAGCTGCTGAACCACCTGTATCAGGACGAAGCACCTTGACTGTTGCGTCAGATTTTTCATTTAATTTTCTTTTACCTGACCTGGCCTTGAGCCATCGATCCATCTTGTCAGTTGAGGCTCAAATTGACCGCGCAGATCATTTATGACATAAGATCGTAAAACAAACCCACGTAGATACGTAGCTACGCTACATCTATGCTACACTCTATACTAGTCATTTTTAAACAGTTTGAGAAACACTTTTAAACTTATAATATATAAATTCAAAATGTGACATTTTACCAATATACTCACGGACCACTAGGGGTCACTCACGGACCACCAGTGGTCCGCGGACCACTCTTTGAGAAAGACTGGTCTTGATAATGCCAGGGTTGCAGTGCATGTGTGAAAGGGGCTTTAAACAAATAGAAGGGCACATGGAGAGCGCAACGCCGCTTCCGTACAGTAAGTGAAAAATAATGCCTGTATCCGCCCTGCGATTTGGATGTGCACCAAAAATTAAATGGGTTATTCCTTGCTACATCCCTCCAACAAGTTTCATAGAAATTGGGCCAGAGGTTTTTCCGTAATCCTGCTGGCAAACAGACAATCAGAACCACCATAGCGGAGGTAAGAAGCATTGCAGAGTCACATTTTCTCCGCACTGTGATGTGTACGACTGCAATCATATTCTAAGATGATTAATGCAGTTAGTAAACAACCCTGTAGGCACACAGACACGCCTGGGCTGACACCACACCTCTAAAAACAAGCAGTCGTTGCAAAGACAAGGCCGTACTTACCAGTTGTTTGTCAGATGTGCATAGTGTTGGAGGTGAGGTTAGCCTGCTGTTCTGTATTGCTGCTTTTGTCTATCGAGTCCCGTCTTTCTCT
>CALSBV010011200.1:14461610-14484282 GCA_943590825.1 Bovichtus diacanthus
GTGTGTGTGTGTGTGTGTGTGTGTGTGTGTGTGTGTGTGTGTGTGTGTGTGTGTGTGTGTGTGTGTGTGTGTGTGTGTGTGTGTGTGTGTGTGTAACCGAGCCTGCATTGAATGGAAGAGGAGCAACAGCTGAGACTGGAGAAACAGCTGTATTTCTTCTACGCCTACACTGCTCCCCTCCCCCTCATCCCCTCTCTCCCTGAATGAGCCCCTCACACCCCTTTTCTGACCCTCCTCTCCCACAGAGCAGCATGGCCAGGGGCTACACTCTGTGCTCACACACACACATAATATGTGCCCGAGTGGTTACACTACTGGTTCGGCCTCTGTTCTCATCTCAAAAAGGACAAGTACAGACAGGATGCATGTGCTACTAAACATTCATCTATTGACTAAAAATAGGAAAGACATTGTTTCCAGCGGCAATGTCACCCCCACCCCCCTTCTCTTCCCAAATCCTCCCAACTTCGCCAGAGACAAAGGGAAACCAAATAACAAATAAACATTCAGGTTATCCTTTTACATACAAAGCACAACCAAATTAAAAGTAGGCCTGTCCATCAAGTCTTTCTAGGTACGTGTCACTTTGTCAGTCATCAGTCTCTTGCACGCTCTGACGGGTTAAATGCAAATTAGTGTAAATCTCACCGTGTGTGCTGTGGACATGTGTGAAGATTTAAAAGAGCATTCAAAATCCTCCAGTTCCATTTTTGGATAATGCAGATATAACAGTCACATCTGTTAATGAGTTCCCTTCCACTTTTTTTTTTTTTTTTTTTTTCCCCCACAGAATGTTCATGTTGAATTTGGACATACAAAATCTAAAACAAAAATGAAAGACACTGAAATTTAAACAAACTAAGAGCGGATTAAAAACTCCACCAGTTGTGTGTGGTGGGAGGAAACAAATCAATTCATGAAAGTTGTATAAATGCCATATTATGTGGGAATATGTAACTGAAAAGCTTTATTTCTTGGACGAAAATTGCCAACTATTCTGAAATTTACTTAAAAGACTTGTACAACACTTCAATTTAAACACATTTCCTCATGTTACCATTAAATCTGAATTGTGTTAAATACAGTGTGTGCTACTTCTGTAACTGCCTTGTCTGGAATAAGCGTAAGTGTTTCATTGTCCTCTTATGCAAGGTCAGATGCTATTTACAAAAGTGGCGTGAATGAAATGGATTACCAAGCAGTTTGACAGTTGGTGATGCAAAGTGTGTAACTATAGGCAAGTGAGTACAAGTCTCTGTCTGCATGTCAAGACCCAACCTGTGGGAAACTTAACAAAGAAGACAGGACACAGGAAACGGGTCGTCTCACTCAGACAAATGTGAATGGATTCTTTGAGGAGATGACACAGAGAAGCACATCTTCTTAAGACACGATGAATCATCCCTATTCAGTCATTAAAGAGTCGCAGGTTGGTAAAAAAGAAAAGATAAGAGCAGAACAGGTGGTGAGGAGGAGACTTCGTATTTATACACTGCGTTCTTCATGGCCAAAAAGCACACAGTGTACCTAAGACGGGCCTGTCTGATGCTAAGGAAAGAGTGCAAAAGAAAATGTTGATAAGCAAATGGAAGAAAGGGCTTAAGAGACCGAGAGGTGGAATAATGTTTGTCTGTATCTGATCTATTATCGTTGGCAGAGTTCGGGGCCAGGTTCACGAGTTTCCATGGCATAGCCAACGCTCAGCTCTCAGTTAGACTCCTAAGCCAAAGCACTCAGACCGATAGATGAGGCTGCGTTGTGACCACAAAGCCTCGTCTCTGATAAAGACTGGTGGATCAGGACAATGTGCAGGGGAAGTGGAAGGGTGCGGCGTCGCTCTGTTTAGGTACAATTGGGCCAGCAGGCCTGATCCTCATTCGGCATCTGTAGAACAAAACTCCACTATTAGTTCAGAGTCCTGACATCCATAGAACTCAAAACACCTGAGCACACACACGTCGTCCAGTGTAGTAAGCCCTGCAATCATACAATTAATATCTCGGGCATATTTTAAATGATGTTTCATGCGATTGTCCAAGCCAGAGGACAAAGTAAACGAGTCATGGTGTGACGGATGATGAAATATGTTTGGTTACTTGAGTTATCAGCTTTCCACAACACTAAAAAGGTGTTCCTAATAGTTTGACCACCCAGTTTAGATCCATGAGGACACCCTATGGCTTTCCTTCCCAATATAAAACCAACATAATCATTTTTTTTGTCAACCCCAACACTTTAGTCCAGGTTAATGACCTGAATTCTCATAACTGTAGCCTTATTTGCAATCATAAAATCTCCTAAAAACATCTTGTCTTGCCATGTTCCTTCAAACCGACTGTTGCCATATTTCGTACTCCGCATTTGGCCCTCAAATGACACTTCCTCTGGCGAGAATATTTCAGATATGCAGAGCCACATGACACAGGAGGCAAAAGACCAGCCTCAAAGTGCCAGGTGGAACGAGACCCTCATAGCTGACATTCTGCATGCCTTAAAGGCTGGGCCCCTTTTACTACAGCCCTGTCCCTAAACTCAACTTTGACCCCTGACCTCACGACCTCAAACACCTACGACCTGACACACTAACCCTGGTAATACAGAGCAGCCAGGTGAGCCGAGCTGATGTTGACCTTAAATTGCATAGATGTATTTAGAGAAAAGACATAAATACACATGGATTCACATGCACAGATGGAAAAGACATGAACGACGACCATCCAGGCAGTGGCATGCAGGAATTTGAGTAAAGCCAGTTAGTTGAGACAATGCCCAAACCGCCAACCGGCTTAACACAGAGGCATCTTTCCACTTTGATAGGATACGTTCACGGTGAGAGGAAGTGTGCGGTACAATTAAGGCAGGGAGTCAAGTTGACATAACTGAAGTATTGAGAACATTTCAGTAGAACATTGTGTGATTTGTGGTCCTGATTTCTCAAACAGGGTTTACGATCATTTGATACATGGAAATGTTCTAGGTCAAGTACTGGCATTCCTACCTGATAGATTATAACTGACAAAGTCTAGCGAATATAACAAGGCGGAGGTTTCATTAGGAGAAGCTTGAGACCAGTATTTCAACATGAGCTGTAACTACATTAGAACGCGCACACACACACAAACAATGAAAAAAAACAGGCAGGGAAGGGAAGCCCTGGGGTTTCCTCAACATTTTTGACTAGTCAGCTTAATGCTGTATTCAACTTCAATGTGAGAGTAACTGGTTAAAGTACCACACCCTATCTGGAGAAGTTTAAGGACATAAATATCCATGCAGTACAAGTACCTAGTGTTTTATCAAATCCAGATTCCAGCAGCCCTTTCAATAAGGACCAACATCAACAGTCTGACAGGGCCAGAAACTGATTTATTTTATTTTTTTTTTTTTTTTTAAAGCAACAACTAAATGAGTCTTGCATTGTGGTTGGCAGTCGCAGTGAAAGAGCAATAATGACAGACGAGGTCAGAAGGGATCTGCCTCTTGATTCAAAAGATCAGTATGGCTCCACATAACTCCATATAACCATGAACTGTTTACAAGTAGGGCTGCTTGGTATCAAACCTAAATACTATGGAGGATTTAGGGCAGTTTTTCCTGAATATAATGTACTATATGGTAAAGATATCACCAAATCATGCTGCTACATTTGAGAATTTCTTTTAAAACGAAAACAGATTTTGTTAAAAGTATTTTGTAATTGCTACTGAAAGCGAAGCCAGGTACCGTATTGGCAACAATCATCCCAAATGAGACATATTTTGAAAGTTCCTAGGAGGACGAGAGGAGGAAGGAAGGGAGAAAGAAGGAAGTAGAGGTTTGTGTGTTAGTGAATGTAGTAGATATCAAGGAATTGTGAGGGATATTGCCTAATACTTACACAAAATGAATCTCAGGCCGACAAGAGAGGACTAAAATAGCATCAGATCCCACTCACAAGAAGAAAGCAACATGAAAAAGAAACACAGTGAAGTAACACAAAAGGAGAAGCTAGGAACTTGAGAGGAGAGAGGGGCAAAGGAGACAAAGTTAAGCAGCAGTCCACTCGCTGTGCAGCCCTTCATGTGTGAGCCACTCCCATCGGTGGTCAAATTCGAGCTAAAATGTTCTCAAAGCTCCGGGCCTCCTGCCGCCCCTCAGCCTATTGTGCTGTGCGTTTAGCAGGGAGTGTCTGTGTGAGAGAGATTCAGCTAAAAGTCACGAGTGACCATTTGTGTACGGTCTCTGCTTTAACATCGGCTGCTTTCTGGGGCCTCCACTTCTCCAAAACAAAAGCTGAGATTACAACACAGCAGGAACCACATGGCAAATGCACTCATAACAATAGAGAGGCAGTTTTGCAATACTTCCTCAAATGTAGTGTACAACAAAATAGGCACATTGCTCAATCTGCGCAGTGAAACGTAGTGCCTGCCTCTGACATTTCTAGTAGAGTAGTGAAAGCCAGGACGTGGATAATCCTTCTCTTTTATCTTCCTTCTCACACATACGCACACAGTCAGCTAGTCAGGTGCTAGCCAAGCTCACATCTACAACACCCACTTCACCCAACTGCCAGCTACATTAGAAACACCTCATATATAAAAATGTTTTAAAAAGTCTTTATCAAACACACAATCGTACACACAATATCATTATCAGTGTTCCAAAACAACGTGTCAAGCGCAGAGACCTTTCTATTACTCCCAAGAGCAACAGAGAAGTTGGATGACTTTGTGGAGTCGACATGAAAACCAGAGCAGAAAATGAACACGGATAACTAGCTTTGTATTTGCACTTGTAGTGACCGAGCCAAGGCTGGGGAGGCATCAGAGGAAGAGTGTGACGACATGTGACTTCGCAGTTCCATCTGTGCTGAATGGATGTGCCAGACACACGCATAAAGTTACCCTGGCAACTGAGCAACAGCACTGGTTGGAGGTCACACAGAGAAAAAGCTTGATGCAGACCAAAACGCCTCTAGAATATGTATAGCACTCAAAAAGGAGGCTACAAAATGACTGCTTATTCACTCAGAAGGGAAGTCAAACAGTAAGCTGCACGCTACAGTACATGTATAGTGCTGCAGAGACACACTCATCTAGGAACATTTCATATAAACTGTGTAGTGAACCTGATGCAATGCAGAGCTGAGAAACAGACCAGAGAAAGACCAGAGATTCAACTTGATGATGCAAAAGCCATACAATGTTTTATCCCTTTCTCTTGTAAACACACGGCTCTGATTCTGAGAGGGGAGTTTCATTTCACACACACAGACACACACACACACACACACACACACAGATGTAATCTCCAACTAATCACATTTGCAGGCCTTGGACAGAGCAGCCATACTACAGTGCTGAACAGATGGGCCCACGTACACGAGGCATCTCTGGGATTAGTTTAGCCCAGAAGGTGGAGGTGGTATGTCGAGATATCGAGGGACGGTTTCTAAAAAGTGAAATGACGCTGAAGGTAATCTTATCGAAGCAGGTATAATGATTCAGAAATGGGAAAACTAAAATTTAATCTATATATAAAAAAATTTTTTTTTTTCTTTTTTTGAAAAAAAAGGTAAAATCCTCCGAATGATTCCTCTGGTTGCAACGTGACCAAATGTTTCAATTAAGAACTGTTGCCTTACATCCTTCCAAAGACAAAGCACTTAGCCATAGATAATTACGTGTTATACTCAGGGTGATGCAACTGAAAATAAGAACAGCACTCCAACTCGAGGGTGCTTCGGCATAACCTCCGGGCGCTGACATTGTTTCTGTTGGCAAGCAACAGATATTGCAACGTGATGCTTTTTGTTTACAGAGATAAAGAACAGGATAAACCCCAAAAGACACAATGATAATTCAATGCAGCCTTTGGAAATAGGCTTACAGATGAGACTTGTGCTGCTTAAGACCAACGGTGCAAATCTCCATGCTGGATAGAATACTGAATCAACCATATTCTATTGGATTAAAACCTAAGCTGTAGAACTAAGACTACTTGAGTAAACTTCAGATGTACCCTTGGCACCAACTGACCACTGTCCTGTAGGCGAAACTTTCACAGGTGATATATAACAATTTTCAGTAAAAAAAAAAGTAATTTTAAAACAGATTCCTTCTCTGATATACGGAGGACGGCGCACTTGGAAATATTTAGGTTTCATCTCCACTTTTGGTCTTAACTTTAGTTTCATCCAACCACTCAATCAAACAAATGTCAGAACTAGCACGACTCCAATTATTAACTTCTGAATCTATTTTACTGTTAATGAAGACTGCCGGAGAAGAATTAGATAGTTGCAGTCTTCATGGCGTAACACGACACCACAGCACTGTAAAGGCAGGCCAGTCATGAGTCTGAACCAGTGACCTCGGGGTCATATGTTAAGTGTTGAGAACAGCAGCGCCACACAACCATACTAAATATCGATATGCAACATTCCTTACAGTCCTTTAAAATGGGGAGCAAAAGGCGAACAACACCAACGTCACACTGACAAAGAGTGTGTTAGATTGGAGGTTTGAGTAAAGAGAGGCTTTGTTTAAGAAAAGGCGGCCCAATAGTAAAAAAAAAAAAAAATGGTTGAATGTAGATTAAAACTAATTCAGCTCGACAGCTAATAGAGCTGGCCCACTGAAGTGTGTGTGCTCTCAGTACAGGAACATACAGTATCAGTGGAAATCCCTGACCTCACATTAAGGGAACAATGACAGATAAAGTGAAGTTCAGTCAGACAGCTCTCAAGGTTTTAGCTATGCAGATAGTGAAAGAACATGGTACACTGACCACTGTTATCAGACCACCATTGTCCGATTCATAAGACATTAAACTGTCAACATACCTTCATCTCAGCTGTGATACAACATTTACGATACAGCCTAAAGATTGGGTCTGTGTACACTTTTAAAAATGATGTTATATTGATGACTATCGACCATTGAAAGTGATATTATTGATCAACAAAAAGGACATTACATTAATGGAGATAGACAAATTAATTAGACAAATGTAAAACAGCTTTCTGATTCAGAGTGTTGTTAAGGTTCGAGAGCTTTATTTGAGAAACACCCACCAGCTGAAGTTTGAAGGAACCTCCCTGGTTTATGCTCCAAAAGTTTAATTCATTTCATTCTTTAATTTCTCGGCATCGAGGTCGCGAACAGTTGGTCACTCCTCTCCCAGAGTCAAAATACACGACTCGTCTTAAGAGCTCATTGTATAACCGAGACCTGCTATGCCGGAGACAAGGGAGGCTGAGCACAGTATTGTTCGTGGGTGAACCCACGCCACACCCAAAGCGCTCCCCGGAGGACAACTGTGCAGGGGGTTCACCGCCAATGAGCTCTCCACAGCACAGCTTCTGCAGTAGGTATGTCTGTTTGGCTAACAGCACAAACGGGAGACAAAGTCCCCCCAGCCCCCTCCCGTCCTAAACACAAGCGAACTGTGTAGCGACTAAAGTAAACAAAGTAAGACTGCAAGGTGGGGACCACAAATCGCTAACTCACTGCCTCTCACCGCTCAATGTGTCCATATTAGCGTGCTGCAATTCTCGCTAGCTTGACTCGTTAGCTAACTTAGCTTGGAAAGGGAGCGCATGATTTATTATTAGCATTAAATCAAACTCCTCGGTGTGTGTTGGGGCGGCCGTGTTTTCACGTGGGTGGAGGAGGAAACGAAATAGCTGGCTAAAATAAACCCCAGCATCCAGCTACAGATAGTCTGCATTACCAAACAAAACAAAACAAAAAGCAGGACATGTCTTAACGTTTCTCTCGCATCTCCTTGTCCCCTCCTCTTGATGGATGCCAATCTACTTTGATAACGGAGCATCCTGCATATAAAAACAAACACATCCAAACCGTTGGTGCGGCTTAACGTTACGTTAGCTAGCTACCTCGACGGCTGGGGGCTTCTAAATTATGTCCATTACAAACTTTGACACCTGATTTTCTATAACTCACCGAAGTGTGTCGTTTTCTTCTCCCTTCTTCTGATATTCCGGTGGGTACATCAGAGACCCGCAGCAGACAGCTAACAGTTTTTAGGCTAACGACCAGGACACGACGATGCGCCTCGCAACAGCTGTGTTCTGTTTTGAATGAGGGCTGAGGAGACGCACGGCTAACGGGCGGAGCTAGCGAGCAAGCGGACCGGTCCGCCCATCACCAACACACCGGCTTAGTTTAGTTCTTTATAGACAGAGACATATTGTCTGCATTGTTTACAGGTTGCTGATACAGTGTCGGTTAAAATGTTGACAGATGGTAGCAGCATACTCCGTGGAGCCTTCAGGGTAAAGCGCCCTGTGAGATTTGAAAAGGGCGCAAAATTCATGTCTTTTATTCTGACTCCCTCTTGTGGCCCGACTGACGTTGTGCCCACTGGTGATTGTGGGTCCAGTATGACAGAGGGTTTCATTCTAAATTTTAATTACATTTCGCAATCAGTGCTACAGTCGACCTTCACAATTTGAGGCAGCACATTTGTTTCCGTGGCATACCATACTAGTAACGAGGATTGGGTCCAATTACTGGACAACTGAGTTACTGATTACTGAGTTCCACAAATATTATTTTTCCACTTTGAACATCTCGAAACATTTTCAATGCAAATAAAATGCATTTTGCATGTTCAGCATTTACAGTTGGTCAAATCAAATTATCCTTATATAAACAGTACTGGCACAAACTACAGATGTATTGTTTGTGTTCTACAACATGTGGGACGCTGTTTCTTTTGCATACATTTTTGTTGTTGCTGGTTTTTTTGTTTTTTTTTTAAAAATCAAATCAACATGGAGGACTTTGCTCTTGTAACGCAGAAGAAGCACTTACTCAAAATATTCATTTTCAATGTAGCTAAATAAAATCTTTATTATCCATAAATTTGCATTTTCTTTCCCCTGCCACAAAGTGGAGCACTTGTCCAAGAAACCTCAACACACTCTTCATGATTTAATAGTATTAGGTATCATGAAAGTTTCATAATTATAATATTGATATATTTTAGTGATGTAATAACAAATGTAATGAAGTAATCCATGACAATGTAACTATCATTTAATTGCACACTTTTTTTTAATATTCTGGGCTGACTAGTTACTTATTTATTGTAATCGGATAATGTAATCCCTATTACATGTACTCTGTTACTACCTACATATTTAAACATAGGCCTAGCATTGCATAAAAGGTAGATGCACATGACAATCTGATGCTGATCTGATGACAGTACGGAGTTCAAACTGCCCTTTCCCTAATCATTTCTATAGCCCAATCATAGTCCTTCAAAAAAGGCATGATTCATAAACAACTACTAATAATTTCAGTTGCTTTTACACTAACTTCACATTTGACTGAAATCTACCTATTCGAAAAGTAAATACTGCTCCCTGAATTTGACTGTCTACACACTAAATGAGGCAAACGCATCCATTTAACCATTATCTTTTTAAACAACATATCATCTCCTACCTTTGAACCCCTTAAGAGGTTTTGTTTTTGCACATATACTTGTCCCCATAAAACAACCTGACTGAACACAAGACGTGTAGGCAAAACAACGATAGTTTAATCAAGTGTCACATTCATTCCCCAAATTTGAGCTGCCTTTCCTTCTCTAAACCATGCAGCTCCTTCGCTCGATTCTTCAGCTCCTCAGCTTTCTTGTCATCCTTCTCTGCCCCATCCCCAAGTTTGTACATACGACTTGCATTGGCGCAGCCCCACACATGTCCCAGCTCACAAGCCCTGTTAGCGTACATCAAAGCTCGAGTCATATCTGGTGGCAGTCCTTTGGAATTGCCCCCAATGAACAAAGCACTGAGGTTAAAGCAGGAAGGAGCAAAGCCACCGGCGCAGGCCTTCTCATAGTACTGCCGGGCCACCGTCAGGTCAGGTCCTTCGTCACTAGCTCGTCCATCATGGGCTAACAGACCAACGTTATGGCAGGCATCTATAGACTTCTTTCCGTTGGCATTGCAGGAGCGCAAAAAGCAGGAGTATGCTGTTTTCAGACACTCAGTCACTCCACCTGGTGGGAAGAATACAAATCCCTCACTTGAATAAAAAGTAGATATACCATTAAAATGATTCCTTTAGAAGTACTGCAAGTATCACAATTAAAAGTACTCATTTGAAAAATGTAATATTGCATGTGGTCACATGTAATCATCAAAATCTAATTGAAAAGCATAACATTTCCTTTTGTTTTAATACATTTTGCTTGTAAAACCTTACCTTGCAATGTAACAGGTAACTTAAATAGCTATGCATTTATATTAAAAAAGTACATAGTACTTTGCTTGAATACTTAATGTCATAGTATTAGTCCCATACATGCACACAATGTGATGTTGCCACAAACATCAGCGAAGGTCAAATAAGGAAAGAAATTAGCCACATTGCAGTTTTACCTTTGCCTGTGACATGGTAAGCCCCCAGTTTATAGCAGCTCTCTCCATGTCCATTTGTCTCACAGTTATGTTTGAGAACTTGTGCTGCAGATTCATAGTTTTTCTTCACACCTTCCAAGTAGTCTGAGAGCCTTTGGCACCCTAAGAAGAACATGGCACAAAGATAAATGATGAGGTAATCACTAACACATAGCAACAATGTGCATCTACAGCTGGTGTCCAGTGTTTATTTTATTGTATTTGATATGGACATCACAGTAGCATTAGAATGTAACATACATAAATGCATAAGGACCAGATGCACTGCGTTTGTAGCAAAACACTAATTTACAACACCTGCTTTTTCTTTTGAAGTTAAAATAGAAAAAGAAAAGAAAATATACCCACGAATGCATGCACACAAATACATACACGGATAAATACACATAGATACAAATATACAAACAGAAAATATAGGTATGTCTACGGGGGTAATACCTCCATTAAAAGCATTAACAGCCCCTTTAATTTGAACAGAGCAAGACAGTGTTACCTTCAGGATCCTTTTCTTTGTAGCACTGGAAGCTGTACTCCGTCCCCAAAGTGTCCAAAAACTGCTTCACTTCATTCTCATCTTCAAAGTTTATAAGTCCAGCCATATTTCTTTCACGTGTGTCGCTTTTAACTTTACTACAACCGCATGTGCTGGTGAAGGTTTAGCTCCCACTACATCCACTCCACTGCCACTTGTGACCTTGGTGAATGGATTACTGAGCAATGTCACAAAAGCCTCTACCTAAAAATAAAAATCTCAATGGAGGTGATTACCGCTAACGGTAGAGTTGTTATAAAAGTGTACTGCAATAACTTATACAATAGTGTTCTATTAAAAACAGAAGAAGACCATGGTCACGCGTCTCCTGGCGATCATTTCCTGGTTTTATAATAACCCTCCTGAGCCGGCTTCCGTAGTCCAGCCCCTTCGCTCATGTACTTCCAGAGCAGTGACCTTTTGTTTACTGTTCGTGGAGTCAAAAATAGACATAGCTGCTGGCTGTCAAAACCATATTGGCCTATTAATTAATTCTGCTATTTATAGCTTCGGTCGCTCCAGTGATACGTCGATATTTTTTAACATGAATTTCGCCACAGCAGACAGCTTTCGACATTTTTGTACGGAGAGCGATTTTCCAAAACGGAGGCTACAACAAGTTAGCTAGCTAGCTAGCTGGTTCTCCGCTGAAGATCGTCGGGGCTCTCTCCCTTCATTACTGTTGTACTGTCAAACCTGCAGGCATAACGCCAGGCTCTCCGGCAGGTGAACACTGCCAACTCAAACGGAGCTGTTTCACTGCAGAGCTTTTGTTTTCTCCCCGTGGTGGAAAATACACCAGTCTCGGTTGCATAAGCTAAAAATAAGAGGGTTTTTTTGTTGTTTTTTTTAACCATGGCGTGCAGTTTCCTAAACACGGTGAGTTTCAGTTTTGCCTTCAGGTAATTTGTGTGACGTATTTGTATGTGCAGTCATCAAAATGAACACATTACATTAAATGCATCTACGTCAACAAGCATCCCTGTATGTTTTCAGGATGAGGCATCTCCACCGGCTCTGACAGACCTGTGCCTGAACCATGTGAGCCAAAATCTGGAGTGTTTCTGTGTGAAGCGCCCTGATGGCTCCCTGTGCTTCAGAGAGGCTGTACTCTTCCCGCAGGAGCTAGCAGACCAGCTGCTGGCCAAGATGGCCACTGAAGGTAAATCTGGACCTTTTCATTAAAGGGAGGGGCCCAGATCCCTATGTTCCCAGGGCATGTGTGTCTCTTGGTATAAACCAACATTGTCAGTGAATGACCTGGGCTATCTTCGCAGTTCGTATTGCAAAAGAACGAAAGGAAATGGACGTTTCAAATGCAGTTTGAATGATAAAAATATGTTCAGTCATTGTGGAGATGTAACTGGGAAAAGTCAAGAAAACTGTCTTGCCCGCAAAGTGCGTATTGAGGAGTATAACATCAGTAGTCGATAAGCTGTAGGTGATTTCAACATATTGACCTGAGGAAACATACATTGAACATTTGACCTAGGGGGGAAAAAAACATTGCTGAGGACATAAAACTGTTTGAAAGGTCTCCTAATGTATCGTTATGAGAAGATAGGACTCATAGCACAGATACGTGCCCCTTTTAAGACACTACTAAATAGAGTTGGTTTTGAATTCTGAATTTCCTACAAGCCTACAAAACCACTACAGTAAAGATTTATATTTTAGTTTATATGTTAATTCATTATTATTGTTATTGTAATTGTTATTGACTTTTAGAAGTTTCTTGTATACCCTAAAAAAAAACTTTTAAAAAAAAGCCCACTTAATCTGATGGTATGTTGTCACCTAAACTAAATCCCTGCAGCTGGTAAACAAAGACAGTATTGAGCAAGGCTCAGTCCTGCATGAATCCAAAGATTAAATTTAACACAAGTTCATTCCACTACAGGCCTGTTGAATGACAGCACAGCGGGTGTATTTCGTAACTGTGAATACATGCGGCTGAGACGAGCCTGCATCCGTACAGCACGTATCTCTGCAGAGGCCTTCCAGAAAGCGCTCTGCCCTCACAGACTGTTGGAGCTGGATGCTGCCAGGGTCAATGCAGACCTCACTATTCCTGATATTCTACAGGGACTGGCCACCAATAAATACTGTCAGGTAAAGTGAGAGTATGTCAACTTGTGTGAATAAAAAAGAAAAAAAGACATGTAGTCAAACCACCCATTTCTCCCTCAATATTAAAATAATTTAAGCTTATTCTTTGTTGTTTTTTTCCCCTCGAACATTCTGCAGGAGTCCCTCCAGCGACTTGTTTTAACAGGTCTCACCATGTCCTCTCTGGAGGAACCAATTCGGTATCGCTTCAGCTCCCTCCCGGGTCTCCGCTCCCTTTCTCTGGCCAACGTAGACTTCTATGACTCTGGGCTTGTCGACGTGTGTTCCCTGCCTCGGCTGGAGAGCCTCGACCTCTCCAACACTTCAGTTACCAACCTGAGCCCACTGCTGGGCCTGAAGGAGCGGCTGCGCTCACTAACACTGCACCAGCTGAAAAGGCTGGAGATGAGCACTGCTCAGCTGCTGGGAGTCATAGGCCAGTTGGATGTGTTACAGGTTAGTGGAAGGATGGAGCTGAGTATTGTGCTGTGTCAACCATTAAACTTGTTTCTATTTGTTGGATTTGTGCTGAGAAGAAAGCTTTCACCATCCACGGCCCGGGATGGGACGATATAGGATTGAAAACAACCACAATAAGTAAACAGCTGTCGCGAGAAGTGAAATAGAGGCTCATTAAAAAGAAATACAGGAATTATCATGTAAGAAAGAACAGACTAACACAAGTTTGCTTTTTTATTTTTTTTATTCTTTTATTTATGCAGGGGAGAGCTTTATGTTTTATTATTACTTTATTTAAGATTGTTTGATTGTTTTTAACTTAAAATTATATTCACAAAAAAATAAAGATGTGGCCTACCTGTGATGCAATAAAAATATTTGTTTCTTAACAAAATGTAAGGTAACCTTTTTTCCCTGCATGTTTAAGGGAGATTTTAAGAGTTATAAGCATATTTTGATGATTATCGGGATAATATCACTTATCGCAATTATTATTGCCATGATAATCGTGACATGAAATGTTCATTTTCTTTAAAAAAAAATATAATTTTGTGTGTTTATGCAGCACCTGGACATCAGTGATGATAAACAGTTTACCTCTGACGTGGCTCGCCAACTGCTTGGACAGCCAGGGATCCTGCCCGCTCTTGTTTCCCTGGATGTGTCAGGGAGGAAACAGGTGTGTGTGTGTGTGTGTTTTATATTTATCATTGAATATATCAGACTATAGAGCCATGTTGTCGTTTACTATGTGTGTGAACATTGCAGGTCACAGATGCAGCTGTTAAGGCATTTGTTGAGGAGAGACCAGGGATGACCTTTGTGGGACTTCTGGCCACAGACGCTGGATTTTCTGACTTCCTCTCTGGAGAAGGAAATCTAAAGGTAGGCTATAGATGTGTAAATGAACATCAATAACATTGTGCATAGAAATGTGTGTTTGCTACAGTCTTTTGTGTGTAAACAGGTAACAGGAGAAGCCTACGAGACCCAGATCTGTGAGGCCTTGCGTCGCTACAGTGAGAGGGAAGGTTTTGTGAGAGAAGCTCTGTTTCATCTGTTCAGCCTGACCCATGTCATGGAGAAACCGAGGCCCGACATCCTCAAGGTGAACACACATTATTGTGCTTGGAAATTAAAGGGAAACTTTGCTGATTTTACAAACATCGTTTGTTTGCACATCCCACCCACATTGCAAAACGATACAAAGCCGTTTGAAATTCTGCAGAGTCTCCCTTTTTTAAGTACATTTTCTCATTCCATTAAGACGGATGTTATGCCTGTTTTCGGGCTGTCTGTCCCTTTTCTCATGAACGCAACATCTCAGGGACGCCTGGACGGAATTTCTTTAAATTTGGTGCTCAAAGGTCAAGGTCACTGTGACCTCACAAAACATGTGTTTTAACCGTAACTCAAGAATTCATGTGATAATTATGACAAATTCACAGAAATAGGGTAATATAATGAGGTGATGACATTTTGGACAGACATGGATGTAAACTGCAACTTGTCTGGTTGGTGGAGACATAAGGCTCTATTCTATTTGCCCTCTCTCTCTAAGAAAACAGTGCAGATTATCATAGTATATTATTTTATCATGTTTAAGTGTCAAAAATCTTCCCAGAGAGTATTATACCAAAGCCCTACACCCCCACTCGATTTCCGCACACTTCGATACACAATATTACTTCCTTTTTCTCGTTTTCTTTTTTCTAGCTGGTAGTATTGAGTATGAAGAATCACCCTGCCACTCTGAATGTCCAGCTGGCAGCCAGTGCCTGCGTGTTCAACCTGACAAAGCAGGACCTGGCAGCAGGAATGCCGGTGCGACTGTTGAGTACCGTCACTCAGCTTCTACTGGAGGCCATGAGGACGTTCCCCAACCACCAACAGGTAGCTTCATGCGTGCACTCCTGCCTAGTGGCATACTTCATGGATCTATGGCATCCATCACAATTTCTAAAAAAAAAAGACAGTTTGTCAGTTAGCTGGCTGTCACACCTGACACAGGGAATCCTCATGGTTGAAATGTGCTTTGTGTGACATGTCAGAAGTTCCCATCAAAGCCAATCAAGGCCCAGATAGCTACAAGAAAGTGTCTCTGCTTATCAGTTTTCCCCTTCACAATGTATTGCATTTTCTACATTAAAATGTTATGAATAATAATTCCTATAAGTATTTTGTGTTTATGCACTGCTGAGCACAAAACATAAAAAAACGTTTTCCCCCGATATTCTTCACCCACATGTGTTTAAAGATTCTTCGTTCGCACTCAGAACCTGCTTTTGTGCAAAAATAAACTTCAGACATAAGCCTAACCTACTTGAACCGACTGAATTTCCAGCTGCTTCTACAAGATAGAAGAAATAATTTAAGTTTGAGGGTGAGCTGGGGTTGGAGGCTTGGGTGTAGGGGGGTCGGCAGCTCGGGGTGGGACATGTACGAGAGGGAAAGAAATGTAAGCAATCTAAGTGCATTGTTTCGCCTGAAAATCCTGACGTGTTGGGGAAGTTCCCACAGTCAAAAAAACAAGAAAAGTACATCAACAGATTGTGTGAGGTCAATGCAGTCAGATGTTTTTAGACTGATGCCTGTTTTGGTTTCTCTGTCTATAGCTGCAGAAGAATTGCCTGCTGTCTCTGTGCAGTGATCGCATTTTGCAGGAGGTTCCATTCAACAGGTGAGAAATACTCATTTGACTTTAGTATTCTAATATCGTTTTAACATGTAGTTATTATGTACATTTTAAATGGTTATAAAGTCATTTGAGAAAGACTAAATGTATAAAAGATTGAAACCGTAAATGTGTGTCAGTGGAAGCAAAAAAGGAAAATCCGTACTGGTCCTAACATGAAACCAAATCTGCTCAATGTGTATTACGCTAACATCCGAAATGTTTTCTTCTTCTCCTTGTTTGCAAGGTTTGAAGCTGCCAAACTAGTGATGCAGTGGCTCTGCAACCATGAGGACCAGAACATGCAGAGGATGGCTGTGGCTATCATTTCCATACTGGCTGCTAAGGTATATGTTGCGTTGCATAACATGTGCTGTTATTAATGCATTTTAAGCACATTTGTAGGGTTTTCTTTTTCTTAATCTTTTAGACGTGTTCTTTTTCCAGCTGTCCACGGAGCAGACTGCTCAGCTGGGAGCAGAGCTGTTCATCGTTAAGGTGAGGTTCTCATTTTGACTCTATTCTCTTCCGCCTTGACTAATTTACATTTTCATTGCTAACATGCTCCCCTCCCTCCCCTGCAGCAACTGCTCCACATTGTGCGTCAGAAGGCCACCCAGGGCGTGGTGGACGCCACCCTCAAATTCACGCTGAGTGCTCTCTGGAACCTCACTGATGAATCACCAACAACCTGCCGCCATTTTATTGAGAACCAGGGCTTGGACCTGTTTATTAAAGTTTTAGAGGTACACAGAAACGTCTACATGTACATAAACATTACGCGCTACCTACAAAGCAACTTCTAGCAGATTACCATACTAGTTAATCACAAGTTGCTTTGTAAAAGTGTATTTGCCTCTGGGCTGGATTGACTCACTGTTGTTTTGTCCCCCCCCGCTCTGCAGTCCTTCCCCATTGAGTCCTCTATTCAGCAGAAGGTGCTCGGTCTGCTGGTCAGTTTATTGCTCTCTTATTACCCTTTTTAGAAAAAACTGAAAGTTGAATACATTTACAATATTAAGACATCGTTATTGCCTTTCCACCTTTTTTGTTGTGTAGAACAACATAGCCGAGGTCGGGGAGCTGCACGTAGAGCTGATGGTGCAGGGGTTCTTGGACCACATCAGCACCCTGCTGCACAGCTCGGAGGTGGAGGTCAGCTACTTCGCCGCGGGCATCCTTGCACATCTGACGTCACGAGGAGAGGAAACCTGGACGCTCAGCTCCGAGCTTCGATCCACACTGCTGGAGCAGCTGGTAGGAATCAGCAAGACGTTTCATAAGATAGATACTGCACAGTTACTTTGAACAGTTTTGTTTGAGTCGTTTTTCTGTGTTTCTCCAGCATAATGTCATTATGAAGTGGCCCGCGCCGGAGTGTGAAATGGTGGCCTACAGGTGAGATGCAGCTTCTCTACAGTAATGATAAAGCAAAAAAAAGTAACTACATCAAAGCAAGTAGGGCCGTATATATTACACCGATTCAGCAGTTAAACCATAAATAACCTGTGACACAAATTAAGGAAGGATTTATTACCTAGTAATACTACCAAGTCTGTACAAGTTCATTTTCTTTCAAAACTGAAAAATCTATTTTAAGGGAGCGTCCATAAAATGTTTTTGTGTCACAATGTTTTTTCTTTATACTTTTGAATTGGAGTCAGAACTTTTCTTTAGAAACCAGTAGTCAAAACCTCAACATGAACATGTGACAGAGTACATACTAAATATATTCTTTTTGTCTCTCATTCTTTAGGTCATTTAACCCCTTCTTTCCCTTACTGGAGTGCTTTCACACCCCCGGCGTCCAGCTCTGGGCGGCCTGGGCCATGCAGCATGTCTGCAGCAAGAACGGTGAGACAGATGCACCTCCAGAACATATTGTTATTGGAGTTTTATAATTTGAGTTCATTCACAAATAATTAACTGACATCTGTTTTAGGTAGTTACTTATTCGCCTTCTCTAACGGCTGACAGATTTTAATATTGTATTGTGCCCGTGTGTCTGCAGCCACTCGCTACTGCAGCATGTTGTTGGAGGAGGGCGGCCTGCAGCAGCTGGAGCTCGTTCATACGCACCCACAGACCCACAAGGACGTCAAACTGTTGGCTAAGAGCATTCTGGAGAGCCTGCAGCGCCACAGAGCCCGCACCGGCCAGCCTGCACGAACACACACAAGTCGCCACCTGCCGCCACAATAACCTCACAAAGGTGAAGACTCGCACACGAATGGACATTTGCTAGATCAGTCTCACAATGGCTGGAGGTTTTTCATTCTTTTACCTTTTTCTCTTTCAGGAAAATGAGGCTCCCTGACCAGGATCAGGACATAAGCTGGGTCCCAGAGGGGGATTTCGTATCGCACAAACACACTTTATCAAGAATCCCAAGAAAGTAAACACTAAAGGACAAACTCTACGCAATTCTTTGCACACACACACACACACACACACACACACACACACTCACTTTATTTATTTTCCTTGTGTTTGTCTCAAAACAAAAAAATATTTCTGTGTGTGTGTGTGTGTGTGTTAATCTTGTGATTTAAAGATGTAATTATAAGAACTGTTGGTCAGTAAAACTTAAATCTCAACCTGAGATTTGTGTCTGTGCCCGCTCTTCTTAGTCTGACAATGGCAACGTGATGATTTTTAATACCAAAAAAACCTGTCAGTGCACAGGTACAAATGTCAGTTTGAGATCGAACCCCCGAAAGCTCCGCTGAGGGTTGACACCCTCTGGCTTCTGTATGTTACTGAAGGCTCTGGTTGTCTGAATTGGTCAATTTAGCTCATTAGATATACGCATGACGCTGCTGTGAGCTCAAGCATGCTGGAGTTTGTCTGAATGCCCGTACTGTTCATTTTAGGAAAGCGTGCTTGTTTGTTTATGGCAGTGTTCCGTTCACTGAAACCAACGCCTCCAGGTCCTCAATACTGCTGTTGCTCTCTTCTTTAGTCTTTTATTAGCTAATGCCTTTGATTTAATGTGGCCGGACACTTGCCTAGAGTGTGTTCAGTGGGTTCAAAAGTTCCAAACATTAAAGATGAAAGCCTAAATTATAAAGAAGTTGTAAGTTGAGAAGTTCCAGTGTATTTTATTTTCTAAACTTTTAGAAGCCCGCTAAATCGGTCGTGTCGTTGCCAAAACCAGCCAAATCAGAAGATCCAGAGTCTAATTGCAACTAGTCGAAATGATGTTTGGTAAAAATGTAAGTGTCCTCTCTGGACACAAATGGCAATAAGGTTGTCAATATAGTCATGGTGGATGTACATGTGTATTGAGTCGCAGATGTTTTCTTCTTTGAGAAACTTGTGTATATATATCGGTATGTTCGCTGTGCTTTCCAATGTCTTCAAGACAGACTGCACTTCAGTGTGAGCATGTGTGTGTGTACATCTGTTGCTGCATCTTAAAGCGTGTATCTAATTTGTACATTATAGAAAATGAGAGAAATTGTTCAGGACTGGTTGAATCTGTTGCATGGAAAATATTATACTGTATGTTCCATTGTTTATCTGAGAGCTATGATTAAGAACAAAGTAAACGGAGAAGATGCGCCGTTTACCCGGAGAGAGTGCGAGTGTCATCTAAATATTCCCGAGTGTTTTTCTGTTCTGCAATGGCTGGCCGTGTGACTTTAGTATCCTCCAGAATGCTATTTTATCAGGTACACTTCTGCTTTCCAGAGAAGCCACAATTTGCACATTCTCCTTTTTCATCGGAGGCCTCATTAAGGCCCCGTCATCGTTCTCCGTTAGAGCTGCAACGATTAGTCGATCGGAAACGATCACTGAAAAAGGCTGTTTTCAGCCTCTTTAAATATGGTGAATTCCTGATTAAACTGACTGTCTTTGGGTTTTGGAATGACAAAGCATGACATTTAAAGACATATCCCAAACACAGACACTTTATCAAGAATCCCAAAAAAGTAAACACTAAAAGGACAAACGCCACGCAATTCACCTTGGACTTTAGGCTCTAAAATGTCAGAATATAGCAAAAAAATGTCCATCAAATGATTAATCCACTATTCTAGAAAATAATCTGCAGAATAATTGTTAATGAAAACAATCATTAGTTGCAGCCCTATTCTCTATTCAATCAAAACTAATACTGCTTATACAAACTGATACCAAACCCCTGATATAACATTTGAGGCAAAGTAGATTTTGGCATCAGAAGGAATAACAGTGACAGGTCACAAGACTTGTATAGATCATTCGTATGTTAATGGTAATTAAGAGAATATATTGGGCTGCTAAATGGTACTCAAACAGCTGCAAGCAAAACACTCATCACCTCATCTGCTCAGTGAATTTACGGCCTTATTGTTTTTCTGTAAATCAGTTGTACGAGCTTGCTTATTCCGCACGTGTCCTGAGCTGATCTCATCCGCTCCAACAAGGGCCGAGAGCAGCAGATGACGCAGAATCTGTTTGTTTTTGCCGTGTTTTTCTGTTGCTCCTAATGTGTCGGATTGTTGAGTTGAGCCTCTGAACATCACATTGATTGAAGGCCAGTTTAATTTTTCACAATTCAGATGGAAGATACAAAAAGTCAAAGATGCTGTATGTCTGCTATGACTGTGCCATGTTGCTGCTGAGAGTCTCGTTTTCAAGTTTGGAAATTAAAGAATGTACATTGCCATAAACTGGAGATGACACTTGTGTTGCCTTTTTTATTCCAACAATGAGACTAATAAGTATGAAAAGTGTGAGCAAACTGTACAAACCTACATTTTATTTGTCATCATTTTAAATTAAATAAAAAAACATCTCCCTTCAAAACAGTCAGCACTAATGTTGACCTTATCTAATGTATTGATGCTGTCTGGGATGCACACACGAAATCAATGGGTGTTAATTGTTTATCAGACATGAGGTTATGGAGAGCAGCGTTAGGCATTCGATCGTCAAAAGAGTCTATTTCCCAGTGTACCGCGGGGGTCTCTTCTCCATGAAGGCAGCCATACCCTCTTTTCTGTCCTGCGTGGGGATGACCTGAAAACAGAGGGTAACGGTTACAGCAGGACAACAGTGGGCAGATGATCTGAGCACAGCTGCGACCATTAGTCAACTAATAGTCATTTTTCATGCAGAAAATGCCGTTTCCAGCCTCTCAAATAAGGAGATTTCCTCAATTCCTCTGTTATACATCATATTAAAGTGAATATCTTTGGCTTTTGGACTGACGAAACATAATTTACAGGTGGTGTGCATATCCCAAGCACAAGCACACGTAACCAAGACATTTAAAGACTTCAGCTTGGACATTTTCACCTTTTCAAGGCATTTTGTATACCAAACGATTAATCTAGATAGTAATCTTCTCATTAATTGATAAGGAAAATAATCATTAGTTGCAGCCTCGGGGGCTTTCACGAACACCCGAGAGCGAACATCAAAGCTGAACCAGAATCAACTAGAATTCTATGCACTGCTTACACTGACATTGATGAGGTAAAAAGTCATGGTGGATCATCGGCATCTGACTCGACGATCGTGTGAAATTATAGTATGCAAGTATTTTCGAAACATTAAATAAGCAGTGGAAGACTTACCCGAGCGTAACACATCCTCTCTATTACCATTGCTGAACTGATGTCAACCTGAAAGAGAAAGATTTCAGTCACTACCATCACTGATGTAAAAACAATTAAATCTATGGATCACGATGTACCTCAATGCCTCTGTCCATCGCCTCTTTTGCCAGCCGCACAGCAATAGGACCCTGGGCAATAGAAATGAAAGAGAGTTAGATGCTGATGGTATAGAAAACACCCTACTGTTATAGCCATCACCATGAAAGTTTAATACCAGATTGTCTGCAATAAGAAATGGAGAATTAACCAACAGAAAGCCTAAATTACAAACTGGGGAGGTGGAGTTTGAAAGAAGTGCGTGTTTATGGGGCTGGAAGGGACGAATAGAAGTTGCATTATGGGAGATGTAGGATTTAGTGTTTTTGGAGCTTGTCCCATTCTAGGCACTAAAACTTTATTTAGCCTTTATTTTGCACAAGTCTCTTGCAAATCCTCCAACATCATTAAAGTTAAATACTGAATCTCTGGAGAACCAATTTAAAAATCGCACTCAAATTCAAACTGGGGCGACTCCAAACATTTAAACAGTCGATTGCAGAGGCCACTTCACTTGTCTTGTAAAATTGAATCTTTGTTTCTAAAAAGGAAGCCACAACAACACTAAGAGAAGAATCCTTGGGCTCTTACAGATCGTTATCTGCTCCATGCTGACTCACTTTCATTCAATGCAAATTCCTGTCAATCACTAAATCCATACTGCGTGTGTGTGCGTGTGCATGTGTTGCTATTTGTGGTCCATTTCTCCACTTGACTGCCACTCTGGCCCTGCCAACTGCGGGCATCTGAACTGGAGTGAAATAAATATGGAGTGACATAGGCCTGGAGAGAGAGAGAGGGAAGATAGGAGG
>CALSBV010011200.1:14503603-14506103 GCA_943590825.1 Bovichtus diacanthus
GTGTGTGTGTGTGTGTGTGTGTGTGTGTGTGTGTGTGTGCGTGTGTGTGTGTGTGTGTGAGAGAGAAAGACAGACAGAGACAGCAATAAGGATGACTATGCCTTCACTTCAGGAGTACAGAATGACCTCTGAGATTATTGAGAGCAATAACCCCTATACACACAATTACAACTACAATTACAAACACACACACATGCGCATGCACACGCACACAAACACACACTGCTCATCTCAGCACAGATACTCTACGGAGCTGCTGGTTTCTCTGAGGGGGCGGATGTAACTGCATACTATGTGAAGTGCTCTTGAGTAACATTCTGTAGATTATAAAAAGACGTGAGAAACACACACACACACACACACACACACACACTCACACACACACACTATACATTAAAACACATACGAAGGTATTGGGGGGGTCACAAAGAGAGTGATGCCTTATCTCTGCGACAATAAAAAGGGAAAACTAGTACATTTCGGTATTAAGACGCGATTTTCCTGAATGCCTTTAGGCAACTCACTTGAAATAGTGAACAGTCACTGTTGTCTCTTATAGACAGAATCTGTCCAGAAACGGTTTGGGATATGATCGAATAATTTGAATGTAAAAACTAAGAATGAACTACATCTACAACTCACTGCTGGTGGGATTGAAACGTGAGTTTGTAATTTTCACGGCACCCTGTGGAGTTTTTAAAGCTCTAGTGTCTTCATGGAGCAATGTTTTGATGAGCACGGCCCAATTTGTTTGTGTCTCGTGCTCTATGTACATGCAGGAGCGCACTGGTGACACGATCCATATTCCTGGTGATGGGTTAATGCTATTGTTCTGATTAAGAGTTGGTGGAGGTGACGTGGACGTAAGCGATGCGTGTTTCAATTCTTTCCACACGTTTGGAGGCCTCAAGGATACAAACAAATCAATTGTGAATGTAAACATAAATTGTCTTCATGTCAGGAAAACTCCACAGGGTATCTTTAAAGAGCAACTTAACACCTCCCTGAAAATCTCGTCTTAGCTGGCGTCCAGTGGTTTCTACTTTGCTTCAGTGATGTAGAAGTGTACTCTAGTGTGTGTCAGTATACCGTGATGTCACTGTTGTGTGTGACCAAGTTTCCATCCAAATGCTGTGCAAAATTGAACTGGATTTCAAGAAAATCTGTAAAAGAGAATGCAAATGAACGCTCATTTCCATCCACTACTGTTATGTTGCGCACGCCAAGATTAAATGTCGGTGGCGCTCGTTCTCCAGTCATAGGCCATTAAACCATTGCAAAAGAAGAGCGCGCAGAAGATGATGCAATCAAATCAACGCAAGTCAAATCTCAGACGGTGGAAGAACTGAGCACGTGGGAGAAGTTAGCCTTCAGGGCTTTCTGAAAGCAATCTCCTTAGGTTTAGGCAACACAACTTCTTGCTTACCTTCAGCAAAAGATTATGGTTTGGGTTAAAATAGACCCTTTCAGTCAGAAAGCCGTGAGGCAAGCTGCTCCAATGTGCAAAACATTATGGAAATATAGCATTTATGTTTGTTTCATGTACTAAAGTGAGGAACTTTTTTTTTTTTTTTTATGCAGTATTTAAACATTTATCCCCAAAGTTTCACTTATGTTTTCTATTGAAATTGAAAATGTGCATAAAGGTGGATGGAAACGTATTGAGCTGGTCAGAGGAAAAGCAGACCTGATACGTTCAACAAGAGAGTGCAGTCACACATTGCTATTCAGCCTGGTGTTAACTTAGCTTATTCCCCTGTGAAGATGGGCAGATGAAGTCTACCTATAGCGACACTATGTGACTGTATCATATCTTGTGTGTACTGTACGTGTGTTTATCTTCATGTTTCTGTGTGTTATGCTTTCCTGTGCTGCGAGCCACACTGCGGCAGTCTCTCATCCGGTCTACACGGTCTCCAAACTACTGTAGTTGTAGAAGTGGGGCAGGTTCGTTGTTGCCGCACATGAAGACAGTATCAGGGTGATTGAGTCAGTCGTATAGCTAACGATGACGCTACACAATGTGACTGGGAGCCTCGCTTGATTGACCTCAAGTTACAGTTGAGCACATACAGGCCGCAGTCTGTAGCCTGGCTGTCATGGTGGAAATGGGCCTCTGGAGTAGTAGTAGTGTGCGTGTTCATGTATGCGTGACTGTGTGTTTGAGTGGGGCAGAGCGATCACAGAGCATCTCTGTGAGCAGCATGGACGAGTGATTCATGAGCCCAGACTGATCCAAACCCTTCCTCCTCCATCCTGCTCCGCTTCCGCCCCGTCCGTCACAGGACTGATGGGCGGTTAGAGATGATATACGGCAAACTGCGGATAGAGGTGGGGTGGAGAAAGAGCGGGGTCACCATCAGAAGCGGGAATCCATCCTGATTGATGTACTTAGCAGCTGTATAGAAAGACTGATTGATAGTTAGGCTTTTATTCATTTTCTGAGCTGAATGGCTCCAAATGCCCCGGATGAATGGGCATAGTGAAATGATAACTCTCC
>CALSBV010011200.1:14508603-14517227 GCA_943590825.1 Bovichtus diacanthus
ATTCACCGACCTCTTTCTGAAAACCACATGAGTTTGTTTGGCTGCACTGTAAACTTACACAGCAGTTTCTCTTCGGCTGTTTTTCTGAAGCTATTCAACGAGAGTTTGCTGTAGTATTGATGTTACCACGGTAACAACAAGCCAAATCAACCAGGACAAAACGCTTGACTTCCAACTGAAATCGCATTAAGTCGTCCCTTTTCGTAGTTTAAATATAACAGCTTAATGTAATTGTTAATAGGGTTTTATTATCAAAAGGAAGGAAAAGGGGTATTTGGGGAAATATCAGAAATGTTCCTTTTTCGTCTCAGCTGGCTGGAGGAGCGTGAGGGGGGGGGGGGTGTTTGAGTGACAGCAGCGAGCAGCCTGCCAGAGTGCTGGTGTTTCACCATAGGAAACATGAGACACAGTAAACATAAGCCGTAGCCGACATGTCATGGGCAGAGAGCGCGTTGATAGTGGTATTGAAGAGTTAGGACCACACCAGCTGCTAAACAGACCAAAGTGACATCAACAATATAATAATAAGGTACATTTACATCTAACAAAGATAGAAGGAGTCTCTGTCTCTTCCTGGACAACCGTGCATCTGACTGACTTCACACTTGGCGGATCTATTGCTGAGGAAGCAAGCAGAAACTATGTTGAGTGTGAGCTCTTGAGATCAATGGGACATATCTATTAGTAGTGTGTTAGGTACACACTCTGTGGTGTATCGAGAGGGGACCCCTATTAACTGTGCCATCGCCGAAATGTTGGGTACAGTTTACAGTATAGTTAAATATTACCGTCGCTCGCTACAGTACATTCAAGAAGAGATAAAGAAAGACAGACCGGAGATCTACGGGACATAATTATTGGAAATGTTTCTATTGCTCAGGGCCCAAGGAAGCTGCAATACAGAGGCCAAGCAATTGGCCCTTTCCAAACAAGCACGTTTTGAATGGACATTGCACCCATGCTGTTTAATCTTATTGATACTCTTTACTGACTTTTGTGTGCGTGTGTGTGTGTGTGTGTGTGTGTGTGCGCGCTGATTTTGCTGCAGTAGCCTATTGAGGCTCAGTTTCAGCGATAACCTCCACTTTGTGAGGATGAGAACAATCTCACCTGAGATTTACACACACACACACAGACACACACACACACACACACACACACACGCTCACAGAGTAGACCTCAATAATCTTTGAGCCTGGCTATGTCCATTTCTATAAATCGATTTCCTGTAAAATACACACAATGTGTCCGTAACGTGTAGCTCAAAGATTTGACCCCCTGCACGCACACACGCACGCACGCACACACACGCGCATGCACATAGACTTACGCTCACACACACAGGGACAGGGTCACAGGCTTAGAGCAGGAAGCAGAGGCTCACAGATGACTTCAATAGATGCACACATGAATGTTTTAGCTCCCCTCCCTCCCCTGACAACTTTTCTTTCCCCTCTTTATCTGTCCTCACACCCTGCTCCCACCTGCTTGGCACACAGCACTCCACCCTTCCACTTTCTCTTTCTTTCCACTCCCCCCTCCTTTCATTTCAGTTGTGCTGCCAACTGCTCAGCCACTGCACTGGCAAAGAGCAGGCTCTAATCCTTCACACGGCCCTCGGAACTCTGCCTGCTGGATCTCACAGCGCTGGAGATTCTGCAGCTTCCCTTTGCGAGAGACAGGAAGGATAGCAGACAGACAGATGGACAGACAGACAGAAATGGTATACTACTAAGAACACAAAACCCCAGAAGCACAAGAGCAATGCTAGAGACAAAACATTTTGTGTTCACACAACCATTACTGTGTGTCTGTGAGTGTGTGGGGGTGTGTGCTTGAGTTTGTGTGCTCAGTCTGATCCCGTTATTTCTCTGAGGGCGATGTTAGTGCGTGAGCATGAAGCACAGAGGCCATCTAATGCAATAAGTCAATAATACATCCCATCATTGCACACACACATGCACGCACGCCGCACACACGCAGCTCGAAAACAGCCTTCCGGGGTAAAGATGAGCATTTTCTTCTTTGTGGATCTTTTCTTTTTGAGCCACTTCATGACTTCATATTCGACTTTACATCGTCTGTACTCACCGCTGACGTGGACAAAGTTGTGAAAGAACTCTCGTCTCATTTCCATTATGAAGTGAAAGTGTGTGGAATATTCAAATTGAAGCAGGAGAGTCAAAACTCAAAACTCAACAACTGTTTGTGCATCACTTTCAGCGTGACCCCAGTTTGAGAGCTTATACACACACAAACACACACATGCACACTTTCTAGCATAAAAGCCTTTCTTTAGATGACATTGTGTGGGAGCAGAGGAGAGTGTGGCTGTCAGCAGGATTCCCTCTGCTTGCTTGCCCTTGAATGTCGTTAAAAGGAGCCTGAGAAGAGAAGAGCAGGGACTCACTTGATGGTTAACCCATAAAAAGGACAAAACAGTCAGATCAGTACGGTCACGCCAGAATGCATTTGAGAGACTTAAAGGGAAATTCCGGTGTTTTTCAGGTCTTATTCTCATTATTGTGGCCACATGTATCGGGGTAACCTCTTAAAGCTTTCCAAATACACTTGAATTTTTACATAAATCTAGTCGAAATGCTTGTCTATTTATCTTAATGAAAGTGAACACAGGAAGTAGTTTATGTAGCTAATTGCTAATTGCACATTAGCATGGCCACAATCATGAAAATAAGGATCCAGTTTAAAAAAATACTAAAATGTTCTCATCCAATAGAAAAAGTGCTCAGAGTTAATGAGGAGCTTTGCTAAAAAGAGACATTTCTTTCAGTGGACGCTGAGTGGACTATGTGTGAAGCAGGTCAGTCAGTAGGTAGTGGTAGAGTGGTAGTGGTAGTGGTGAAATAATAATTGTCAGACTATATGTGTCCATCCTAGAAAAGTCAACATAGTACGATTAAAATAAATAAAGACAGTATTTATATAATTATAAATTTATTAGCTAACAATTTCTGCAAATGAGCCAGAACGTAGTCTTAGTTCTTGTTCATGCTTTTACGCTGTGGACAGGGGGTGATTTTAATTAAAAAAAACAGTATCAGGTGTGAAAAGCAAGCAAGCGCCTTTTCCAGCATGCACACATTGTGACTAGCAGAGGTCAGAGGTCACGAGAGGGCTACAGACAGATGTTATGTCATAATTACAGTACGTGAACAAGACACATTTTCTATACATTAGAAACACACCATGTGCACTCATACAGACAAACACCTCACTGAGCAGCAACGCACCTGAGGGTCTCTGACCTATAATATAGTATAGGGCCTACACACACACACACACACACACACACACACACACACACACACACACTGGCCTATCATCTTGGTTGTTTGACTTACAGTAGCTCTGCTTTTTCGAGTCTCTCATCTTTGGCTTTACACGCTCCTACACACGAACACACAGACACACACACACACACGCGCACACACACACACGCACACGCGCACACATGCACACACACGCACACACACATGCACGCACACACACACATTGAACACAGACTATTATTGTATGAAACTACACAGAACGTGCTTCTGTATGACTGGCAGTTCTGGCTATTTAAAACTGCAGTAACTTATATTAAGTAACATTTTATCTTTTACTATTATTAAAATGATAGACTGATGTTTAACCAACGACTGTTGTTTCACTCTTTCTGAAATGTGTCTTCTGTGGGTCTTTTCTGTGTTCCATGTCCTCCACAGCGATGTGCAAAAGTACACCTATACGTCAGCACAATGTGTGGAAGGAGGGCAGAGAGGTGATTGATTTAGCCTCTGCACCAACGCCCTGGCACTCAAAAGGGGATGGAGGGATGCAGGGGCGGGAGGGAAAGAAAGGAGAGGTACATAATGCTGCTGCACCTGAAACCTTACTCAAACCTTGTCAAGCCTGAACTACACTTCTCCTTCCCCTTTCTTCTCCATTAGTGTCTTTTTCTATCTCACAACTTCCCTAATTTCCTTATCAATTCTTTCCGCCTCCTCCGTGGGCCCAGTGTTTCTTCCCTCTCCTGTTTGCTCTTATTTCTTTCCCCACTCTGCCTCTCTCTCCTTATTTGTCTTGTCTTTTTGCTCTCCTTCGCTTTACCTCTCTCCCTTATCTCCTCTCGTCTTTTTGGCAGGAACAGAGGTTTTATTATCCAACCTCACCTCACGCCAGGATGGGTCAGATACTGCAGAGGAGCTGTCTTCATTTGGCACCTAATGTGGAAAGAGAAAATAAAAAACACAGTTGGGGCGAGGTAGAGAGAGTGACACCCATGAGGAGAGTTTATCCATGTACTGTTAGGTGAGACGGTTCAGCATGGCAGCCCAGCTAATGGTGTACAATGTGTGCCTGTGCAAATGTAAAGGAGGTAGTGTGTCTGTGCAGTGTGTGCTGCAGCCGCACTTTGTTAGCGGTGCGTCACCGTGGATGTGGGCTTTCTCAGCAAGGATGGTAGACCAGACTTGGCACGCCGATGCCAAAATGCCAGTCCTGGTCTCTGCTGCCAGCTCCAAGGAGCCTCAATCGATCCTGACAGCTCAGTGTGTCACCAGGTCACACTGACACTCTGAGGAAGGAAAACAAGGACAAGGAACCATTTAAATCATCTAAAATGCGCTCCTCTCCGAAGAATTAGAATATAGTAACAATGTAAAGTGTGTGGCCTGTTGCTTGAGCAAATCCTGTATTTTGTATTTTCTACTACAGCAACCAAGCTCAAGCCTTCCTATTCAGACAGAAAATTGACTCAAAGTCTGGCTGTCCGTCTCGGTTTGTTGGGGAATTCCTTTGATGCAGTTCACCCAACCGAATCAGGCGGCAGCAGCGTTAAAAAAATAACTCCAATACATGATCACGACTCTGACATATATTTCAAGAAAATCACCTTCTGCTAATTATCATGTTTTTCAAATCAGATTCGAGTCTGACAGACAGTCTTCATTGGAAAATGAAAAACAAATCTTATTGTAGCATCTAAAAGTAAATTGTGCAGCATATTTGTTGAGCTTAGAAAGAAGTTTAGCTTTAAAACTAACGTAAATAAAGTATTGTTGTAAAATAGTATTAAACATTCACATCTGCCAACCAGAGCAGCGGAGGGAGTAGTGCTGCCCATGACAGGAACACTGGTGGAATGCCCCTTTTAGATCCATTTTACCTTGAATTTTGATTCTTACTTTAGCTTGAGGTTGAACATTTTTTAAGTCCGGTGATATATAGAATCACAATACATATACAAACATGTAACATGTCATTTAAAAAAAATATATAAAAAAATATGTATGTGAGGTGTAGAAGGAGAACTTTAGGAAAATCCTTTCACCTCCCCAGTCCCCACACAGAATGTACTGACAAATGAATCATGACGTAAAAAAGACACAGTACTGCTTATGCCCCAAGCTTGATTCATAACGATAGACAAATGTCCTCAGCAGACGTTTGGCTTTCTGACCTCGACCTGCTGACTGGCTGTCTGACGGCAAATCTCCCTCCAGGACTGAACCTTTGAACTTGTAGAGAAGTGGGGTTGAGTTTGCCAGGACTGGAGTGCTGCCTGCAAGGTTAATAGGCAGGCCGATAAAACAGGACTCTCACACCTCACCACACCACCAGGAGGGTGACAGGGAGAGAGTAGTAGTGAGAGGAAGCGAGCAACTAACTGATATAAAGGAAACAGAAATCACATCTCACGCACTAAAGTGTGTCACAGTCAGTGTCAGGCTCAGATCTGACACACAACGGGAGCATTTTCCAGATTTGTGTTTTAGATCTGATTCTCTTACTCAAACCCAAAGATCTCACTTCCCTTTCTACATTCAGCAGGTTTTCAAAGGACGAGCGTGTATCTGTGCTGAGCGGCATGAGAAGGTTAACCAGCCTCAGATTAAACCTCAGAATAGCAGCTCAGCGCTCCTGTAATAGAGCTTGTCTTCCTCTGAGAGTAACAGCTCATTACCACAGGACTGCCCCCAAGGACCCCCCCCCCCCCCCATCACCAGCACCTCACCCCTCTCAACACGACCTCGCCCCTGAGATGGAGCCCCAACATTGTGACGCATATCTACGTAAATACACTCCCCTCCCCATAAACTGCTAACCTTAGTAATCTCAAAGTAACTCCAATACCTCCTCCTGCTTTTGTATTTTACCTTCCTCTCCACCATCATTGCAGACATTTGACCCATCTTTCTTCCAACTGAACACCCCACACACACACACACACCCACACACACACCCTCCAACGCCTCTGTTCCCCTCTGTCCCCTTGCAGGGTGGCTCTTGTCGACACCTTTCCTGATTTGGACATTTTTGATGAGAATTCCCCACCTCAATCTCTGCTGTTTCCCTACTTAACCCTCCCAGGGGCTTCCCAGATCTGCTCTGACTTACACACACACTCACACTGGCGCAGACACACGCAGACGAAAACACACAAAAATGACTGGTTCATGCTGGCTGGGATGCACACACCGGCACATGGGCGTGCATGCGCACACACTCGCTTCATTGTAGCCTTAATGAGGTCTCATCATGTCTTTTACTTTTTCTCCTCCACTCTCTCTGCTCTCTCTTTTTCTCTTAGTCAAGTGTCATCATTTTCATTCTGCCGCTGCACTGAGGTGTCAAATTAAAACATTAGCTGAGACAAGTAATTGAACTCCTTTCAGAATGTAGATCAACATAATAAACTATTTTCTGAGTCCTGTTGTGACAGTCTGTGAGACGCTTCAAAGACATGCACAAACACACTCCGGGAAGTCATCAATAAGTATGTGTCTCCATGAATACAAAGTGTATTCTTTTCTTATCTGCGAGAAAGTAAGGAGAAAGAGTCTCACTATGGAGGAGAAGTCCTGTATATGGATAGTATGTGGTCTCAACATGAAGGACGAGGGCTGGGTGTGGAGTGCCTCTGCATGAAAATATACAGTACATCCAACAAAGGTCATCTGACTTGGCACACTTACCATCTGACGCATGGGAATGGGCCATAGAGCCAGCATCTGAGGGGGTGGCCACTGTCAGTTGCAGGGTAGGATATAGCTGAGTAGTTCAAGAATAAATCAGAGATGGAAAGTATGGTTAAATTGGTTAAAGTATTTGACTGGAAATTAGATGAGAAAATCGATTCCACTCTCAGCTCTGTGCAGTAATATGAAGCTACAGCCGGCTGGTTAGCTTAGCTTAGCATAAAGGTATCCTGGCTCTTTCAATGGGGGACGGGGCGTATCACAAATACGTTGGTAATCAATGTCTGGCGGAAGTCTGCGTTTGGAGGAGGTTGGGGTGGATGGGAAAGTTAAATACATACATAGTGAAAACAGTTAAGTCAACATTCATTTATTTTATTTACGTCAGTAAATGAACTAAAGTTTTACTTTAGTTGTATGGGAATTCAGCTGCTTTTTTACTGTACAGCAAAAAAGTGAATAAGCTTATCTTCCAAAAAATTAAACTATTCCTTAAAGACTTGAGTCGGTCCATGTCTTTTAAAATAGAGAGGTGCTCATGGAAGTTATGGGTCAGACATGGAGGAGAGTTTGTTCAACCTCAGGGATATGTAAAGCATTTACGCTTACCTCGCCTTTTTGTCAAAACACAAATAAAGTATAGATTCTCACATGCCCTTATCTCAGAAACTGCTGGCTCAGCACTTTGCTGGTTCTAATAGCTGTGTTGTGTGATGATGCGTGGCCTCTTGATCCTATAGAAGGTAGAGGTGTAGTCTCAATCCTCTCAGGAGACACTGAACATAGCCGAGTAGAAACCCACTCAGACGAAACGCACACAAACGCTGAAGCTCTGCACACAGTCGAGCAGCTACAGCTGACGGCTTTGAAATGGACAACACAGTGTGTGCACGTCTGTCGGCTGCAGAAAAGAAAAGAAGAAGAACATTTGAATAACCGGAACAAAGCTCCCAATGTAAAGTTTCCTCCCCTGTCTCAGGAGGATTCCAGCAAAAAAAAAAAAACTCAGTAAGTCACAGTACTCTGAAGCCCATTTCTGTCCACGTCTGTGGTGGGCTGATGAGTTTGGCTGTGATCTTTATTGCTTCCCAAGAGAACACCAAGAGCAGATTACTCTGTCCCTCACTACTATCTACTCTGTACTTTCCCATCTTTAACAACCTCCCAGAAGAGATATCACACACACGCCCACCCCAGCACGTTGACGTAAACCCTATTCTATGACTTTAAATGAACTAAGAAGCTACTGTCGCATTATTTGGCTTATGTTTTGGGGCAAAATCAGTTAAAGTAACAGGTAACAATTTGTGACATGAGCAGGCTTTGATGAACTTTCTTCAATAAACATCGGAGCGGAGGGGGGGGGAGTAAAAGAAGAAAGATCTCTGAAAAAGGCAGGGTCAGATATCATGCTGGAGGCTGCAGCTAAAAACTGCCATTTTTGGATCAATACAAGAGAGAGCAGAATAAAAGATGGGAAGAAAGGGAGAGGAGAGGAAGAGAAACGATTCTGTGATTCCTCTCCTCCACATGGGCCTCCCTCTTTTCACCGAGATGCTTCGCTATCGATCTGACAGAAGAACTGTGTGTGTGCGTGTGTGTGTGTGTGTGTGTGTGTGTGTGTGTGTGTGTGTGTGTGTG
>CALSBV010011200.1:14519179-14552399 GCA_943590825.1 Bovichtus diacanthus
CACACACACACACACACACACACACACACACACACACACACACACACCCACACACGATACTGGCGCTTAAACATATCAGGACAAAAAAGATAAAGTTAGATGTTAAGGGTCAAAAACATAACTATTCCCATTTTAAGATGACTTTCTCGTAGATGATCTACTGTGTTAAAAATACAGCTAAAGTCTTGAGTGGCGCCGTTTGATTATGACTGTCTTGAGTTACAAACTAAAGTCAGCTTGACTTTAGTTATAACACAGTGCCCTGCTCTTATTGACAAATAAAATATGTTGAATTTGTTTCATTTTTTTGTTTTATTTTTGTATCTTCTCATGTCATTTTTGTAGGGTTTTTTTGCATGTAAGATTCTACAAATATAAATGCCAATATGCTGATGTTTATAGGCACAATGAGTCGGATTTTCCTTAATAACAATTTCTAGACTCATACAAAAGTAATCCCTCTCATTCATCCCCCACTAGAAGTGTGTGGCGGTGTCTGGGCTTGAAGAGGCCCTGCCCTCTGCCTGCATTCTTCTGTGTTTTTGCGGGACGTTTCTGGGCATCAGCCTCTGTACAAATGCAATGACCAGGTGCCAGATCATAAACACGCATCCAAGACGAAGCTACAAAAATGGTGGACACAGAGAAAAAAAACCCTGCAATTATCCAAAATGCCAATTGAACAAAGCTCGTTCCAAAACAAGAGTGATTCTGGGGTTAGCTTTCACCCGCTGCCGAGCACCTGGCCCTCGTTGTGCCGGTGAGGAGGGGCCAACTTTGAATTGTGTGTTTACAAACTACAAATCACTGTGCCTTAAACAGGTTTCACCATCTCAGTTTAACATGCTAGCATGCTAACATCCGCTCGATCAGACCTGATGATGGTGCTAGATAAAAAGTCTGATCAAGATCAAGTTAATACACTTCATCCTCGGGGGGAACACTGTCTTATGACAATCTATCTGATAGTTATTGAGATAATTCAATCGGAAAACAAAATTGGCGGACCGACATTACCATCCCCAGAGATCCGCCACTAGCATGGCTAGCGAAAGGCCAATATGTATATCGTCCCAAATAGAGGGCCAAAACGTCTTTGCCGTTAGTAAATGATCAACTAAACCACTTGTGCACAGGCTAAGATAAGCTTTGATTTCAAACTGACTAAATCTGTGTTTTTCTAGCACAAGTCCATGTCTCTGTAAAGCTGATATGCTGTAACTATCATATCAAAGCCATCTGTAATTTAAATGCTCACACTGGTAACTATTTTGTAAGGCCTGCCAGCTAAATGTAGGAGTAGGGCAGAGTGGTTTCTTTGTGTGTGTCAGATTCAAGTGCTCTCAGAAGTGCGCTCCAGCTGTGTTCAGCACCGGCACTCTATTTATAAAAAGGGCATTGAGGCGTGGGAAGAGAGCATTATGTTGTATCAATATTTCAGATAGCATAAACCACGGCGATGTGTTACTCAAGTAAGTGAGTAGAAAGGAGATGTCTGTGTGCGTACACACAAAGAGATACACACAAAGACACGCACACACACACAGTGGCCTGGCCTATAATCGTACCTATTTAAAATGCTAATTTCCTCTCTCCCGCAGGTGCCTAACTGTGTTTGAAACTAAATTGCTCGTCATAGCAGGTCAATCTGAGCCTAGTGAATTCATCTGTTCTCTCATTACACTTATCGATGCTGAATGCTGGACAATAGGTGCGTTGAGTAGCTGAGTGCCCGAGGGTTTGAAAGCAAAGCCTGCAGCCTCTTCTTGCTTTCTCAGATAGATTTCCACATCAGCCCGTGAATATTTTAGTATTTGGCTTGAATGATCCTTTGACCTGTGACCATCTCCATTACCATGGAGAGTTAACTTAGGGGTTCTCACTAAACTACCAATCAGACTAAATCGCCTGTCCCCAGTCGATCCACACCAGCCGACAGGAGCTGCACTTACCTCATTTGAGGGGATTTATAACATACTTTACTCTGAACATGTGCATGAAATACCGACTTAATAAAACTGCAGAACAGCCATACAATGTAGAAGAAAACGTAGCAGTCAGGATGGAGATAATTTTACATAGGAATATATCAAAATGCATAGAGACACATATACAAAGTACCTATAGAGTGTATTAAGTGTTCTCTAAGCCTGCAGCACTCTGCAATAACGCTATGGCCGGGAAGCAAAACACAGGAAGCATGATGGTGTGGGTGGATGGTTGGCACACATAAACACAGCCATACATACATACACTTGATTCTTTAGGCCAACGAGTAATTATTAACCCTCTCTCTCTCTTTGGTTTATCATGCAATGCTTTTATTCCGCTGCATGTCACATCTAAACTCAATAAACAAAGTCTGTTCTTGATGTTCACTGGTGTTCACATCAGTACACTTTAACGCAGCTTAGTGAGTGGGAAAAGTGTACTAACTATATTAACTACATTGACAAAAATGTCCTCGCTGCCCATCCAAACCGAGCTATTGGAGCCCACACAGAGTGCCACGGACTCCACAGAGCGTAATCACGATTAATGATAACCGGGAGTGAGCATCATTTTCCTCCATAACCCAGCAACACATCACAACAAACCAGCCTCTCTGGGGGAGCTGGACAGAGATGTGAAGAGGAGAAGTGAAAGGGAGGGAGGTGAAAGGCCACAGGAGGACATCTGGCTGGGACACTGTTTACATATATTTGAACAGAAAACAGAAGGAAAGAAAAGAGAAATATATCAAGGACAAAAAAAGAGAGATGGATGATGTTTCTCGTGGGCAGAGCCAAAGTAGCGAGGAGCTAATCTCGTATAAGTGGCAGATTTAGAGTTCCTCGTCAGCCGTGATGTAATACTTAATGCACACAGCAGCTATAAATTAGCTCATAGCGCCATGTGAGCTTTTACCACAGCATCCCAGCAGGCATGCGAGGGATGGATCGCAATCATTCAGTAAGAGGCAGGAAGGAGCGAGAAGCCCCTCCTCTGCCTAAAGGGGCTAAAAGTCTTTTCTTCACTTATATAAACTATCGATCAACACTCTCATTCAGTTCCCTAGACTTCTTCTTGTGCATGTTTGTGTGGTTTTGGTGCAGTTTTTCCCCATGCACTTAAATTCAGTCAGCAGGTGCCCTTCTTATTTCCTTGCTGTGAAACGTTGTCAACGTGTGTTGAACACCGCTCAGCTCAGTGATTGGACGTCTCTGGAATCGAGTAGCGCCCCTATTTTCAAAAAGGAGTTAATGCAGAAATAAACTTTTTTATTTATAAGAAAGATTGATTTACCGATACAACCAAACAATGTCGCCCGTTTATAAAGTTGCACCAACACAGATAATACCAAACCTCTGGTCAACACATAGCTGAGTGAATAGAAATGTGCCACAAAAGGTTTTTACAACTGTTTTGCATGCATGTGGTAATACTCCCCAGTACCTCTAAACAGATGCTGATGTGTAAAAATCAGTTCCCCTTTAAGTAGGGGAAATAAATAGAAAATACCCTTAAATCGGTTTAACCCTTGGAAAAGGATTAGGTTTTAGTTTGTCAGCCCAAACTCTAAACACTTAAGGGTTTTACAGACTTGCTAGATCTGGCATGACTGGCAGTTTATGGCGGTTTATGTTAGCTGATATTAGCTCATTTTAGATTGCTGTACGACTGACACTCCTGTTTGTTGACCCTATTTGTTCTACTGTCAAGACAAAGTTACAGAGACTCGCTAACTAATTTCCTTAAAGCATAACTCAAGATGAACCCTTAACTTTATGTCATGAAGGATAACTCTCTTCTGTGTCTCCTGTGTCATCTTCAAACCTTAGAAATAACTTGCAAAAAGCTGCAACAGGACTGTCTCTGCTATAGATCTATAATGCGAGGATGATTCTCCAATTTTCTTTCAAAGGGTTAACTGTATCACGTTCTCAGGGGAATTAAACTAATCCAAGACGGTGGATTATGTAAGGGGAACCTTAGCTTGGGCTAATCCTTCTCTCCTGTCTGACTGTTCTTCTTTGATGGTTGCTGTACAGTGGAGACGATGGGGAGTCAGGTGAACGTTGTTATGTTGCTGTTCCCCCAAGAGCAACACGAGTAATGCTTTTCATTCACCCTCAGCACTCACAAACTTTACATTTTATTGACATGAAGAAACAATTGCAACATTTTAAGTATGCCAGTGAGTAAGATTACACGTGTGGACATCCCTATAGCTGCGGGGTTGCTCGCAGCGTTTTTCCACTACATGAACAACATGCCCTGCCAATGCCTGCCGCACATTAGTTGCTAGCTAATCGAGGGAACGAGGGTCTTCTGATTGCATGTGGACTCAGCGGCCGTGTCAGGCTAAATGAGCATGAGATGTTGTCATGTTTAATGCATGTTTGTGCCTGTGGGAGAGATTGGTGCAGGAGTGAGATTAGAGAACATTAAGTATTATGATAAAGAATGCTGTGCGTTATATTCATCAGATTTTGTCATATTCTAATACATTTGATGTTTTTTTCCCAACGAGTTAATACAGGTGTTGAGTGTTTGTGTGTGTGTGTGTGTGTGTGTGTGTGTGTGTGTGGAGAAAAGAAGGGATTTCTAATTGAACGCCTGGTTGAGTCTGATAATGAGATAATCGGAGTGTCGTCTCTGTCCTTGGCTGACCACTCGCTCCCATCCATTGGCTTCCCCATTGGCCTCCACAACCAGAGCCAACAACTGATTGGCTGCGGGGGCAATTCTGAGGCAGAGGACTAGTTAATTATGCTAATCCACGAAACTGATAAGGAGGCGGTTTTAAAAATGTAAAACCTCTGGAAACACGCACACGCTGAGGCAGTGTGGTTTAGAGAGAGAGAGAGAGAGACAGGCTCTGTGAGAAAATATGAGATTATTTTGTCAGAGTGAGGAGAGAGGGGAAGTTCAGGAAATAGAAAAAGAGAACAGAGTTTTAATTAAGCTCTTTCCTTTTTTTCCCTCACAGATCTCCATCTCTGCATAATATTCAAATATTTCAAATACCAAGCTGTAGCGTTGATGTTAAATTCTAAATTTGACAAAATTCTCTAGATGCTGGACTTTTCCTCCCCCCACTCAGCGCTCAGTTCCTCCTCTGTTGCTGGTATGCTACTGGCCTTTCCCCTCTCTTCTTGTTAACTGATGTCTGTGGGCGGATAACACTGCTCCACTGAACCACAACTCATGACACACCACTCATCTTTTTTTTTTTCCATTTCTTTCTCTTCGTTTTTATCTCTGCCCTAAACTATCTCAGCAGCCGATAATTCTTGCTGTGTACAAACATGCCATTACTGTCTTTGCATTTGAGAGCAGCACCCAGTAGACTTTGAATATTGTTTCTCCTACAAGACTGATTCTAAACTAATTTTCTTTTACGAGCAGCAACCAAATGCCAGATTTTATTGGGTGCTGTGGGGCTAGTTAACTGCTCAATGACAAAAGAGAGAATCTGAATGCTTCTGTGAATTAATTTGTTCATTGCTTAGGGATTCTTCTGAGACAACAGTTTAGTTTCTCTAGTTTTTTTGTCTGTAGCAATGTAATGCTGGCAACCATCTGTGCCCCGCAACAGTCAAAGCGCAAAACTGTCTTTGCACGAACTCTCTAACAAAAACACAGGAACCAGGCGAGTTCGGCGGTGCAGCTCTGCCTGCCAAAACTTGTGTTGCACCGTGGAGACATTTGAGGATACTAAACCGAGGGGAGAAGAGGCAGCTGGATCGTCAGGAGCATCCTCCCTCCTTCACACCTCCTAGCTGACTCCCTATGTCTTTCTCTGACATGCAGCTTAAATGTTCCACTTCTAGATATCACTGTATTCCAGGCACAGCTGGTAAGGCTTGCTATGCTCACATCAGAGGACAAACCGCCTTCTCATCCACAACAACAGAGACCTGGAAACCCTGCAAAGTATACAAGAGGGTTGTCTTCTCACGCCGACATATTCCTCCAAATGAAATTATCCCTCCACCTTCCCAGAGGCATCAAATGAGTGAGGAAAGGATGCAAAGAGAGACGGCAAGCAAGGAAGAAAGAAAGAAAGAAACACAAAGTTTTCTGGGCCTGTTTAGTTCTTGCTGCATAGTTTTGTGCCAGATAGATTTCCTGTGGTAAAAAGCCTGGAAAACGGTGCAACACAATTATATTTTAGTTCTAGAATTGTTCTTCTTAGACTTAACACTGCTAAAAATGCATCATACCAATAATGTAATATGAATGTACTGAAATAACTAATAACAGTTATTTGGATGTGACTTGTGGTGGGACTGAGAGTTAACTGCAGAGTTAACTGACTTCAAGGCATATACATTGAAAGAGCTACAGAGAGAAAGAGAGAAAGAGAGAAAGAGAGGGGGAGAGAGAGAGAGAGAGAGAGAGAGAAAGAGGTAGGGAAAGAAAAGAGAGGTGGGATAGAGCAACAGAGGAGGGGGATAGGGGAGAGATTGAGTATCTGAGGGAGTATAATTAACTCCATGGTCTGCCTCTCTGCAGGCCTGCGGCATACTGCTCTAAAATGCTGATTCAGTACACAGATAGACAGAGTAGCACAGGGAGGGAGAAAGGGGTGAGGAAAGGGATGCAGTAAGAGAGAGAGAGAGAGCGAGCGAGAGAGAGAGCGAGCGAGGGAGGAGTTGTTTCAATGGAGTGATAATGTGAAATAAAGCAATAGATAGCTCAGTGGGACAAAAAGTCACAAATGATGAAAGCAAACGGTGAAGGCAGGAGAGACTAAAGCTGCTTAAATTAAAGTAATACATGAAAGATACGTTATATAAGATTCACTTAACAGTTATAGAGGGTAGATGGTATACTTTATGATGTGAGGCAGGATACCTGCAGTCAGTGCTTGACTTTATTGAGCACTTTATGGAACATCTGCAGATGCTTGAGAGACAGCGGTGCAAAACCCGACCCTGCGTTATAAAGAGAACAGGGACATCTAGAGGTGAAACAATAGATTTCACCTGCACTGAATTTCTACTGCAGCGCTGCTGATAGACACAGCTGCCTGCTTTGCTCCTGGATGTTTTTACACAGAAGAAGAAAAACACACTTCACCCCTCACTGCCTCGTGGAGCGGCTCAGTGCAGATGTCCAACGGTTGTTTGGTGCAGACTCTAATGCGCCTGTGTGAATGTACCTTTGGGAAAATGTAATATAGGAAATATCATACGTTTCTATAAGAGATAGACATGACAGACAGAGGTGTCCTTGATCACAGTGTTGTGTGGGGCGCTGACCCACTAACAGAGGGGTTAGTCACAGTTGAAAGTAGTCAGTCTGTCACCAGGCTGGGGGGGTGGGGGGGGGGGCAGAGGCAGCTCACATCTATAATGCATAAAGCTGAGTGTCAGGTAAACTGGAGACAAGGACAAAACTATGGAGCCAATAAATACTGGAGAGAGATGAGATGGATGGATAAAACAAATACTTTTGATTCGCAGAATAGCAAATAAACATGCAGATATCATTTTGGAGCTGCTATACACAGATATCTAAAGCATCATAAGCAGATTTCGGAGTTGAGTTACATTATGGATGAAATATCAAAACCCTGATTAATATGACCAACTATCATTTGTTTAGTTCACTTTCAGAATTTTAAAATTAAAAACTGTAGACAGCTCCATTGTATAAAACCTCAGAGACAATTAACTCAAAACCTGGACATATTAAACCTGCATGGCTAAATACCAGAAGTAAGTGAAAACATAATGTTTGTTATTGGGTTGTTTGTTTTTTGATAATGGGGAACTAATCCTTTCTTCTTTAGCGTGGTGTTCATTCATTTCCTCCTTTTGTTTGCATCTAGCAAGGGACTATTACTTGTCAGAGTTAAACATTTGTTTGAATCAGATTCATGGAGTCATACATTTCTTTATTTGTATTTATTGTTTAAGGCTTTGCTATTAAATCACATGAAACTATTCTTGAAAACAGTTTTTGTTTTATTTAAAGAGTTTTCTTTGTGATAGAGTACAAGGAGTAAAGATACAAATCCAAGGCAGGTTGGTGATACAGGGTTTCTCGAAGCCCCTTTTAAAAATACAATATGTTATAGATGTATAATATAATAGATATTGTGTCAAATGATACAATGTGCATCGTGAAAGTCACTGTTGCTACTTAAACGTCTGTATTTTGCGTGTTGACAGTATGACACAAGGAAAAGGATAAAAAGGTGCATTCTTAAAAATAAATATTCAAAAGAATCGGTTTTAACACACTTACAAGGTTTGCAACAGCAGCACTAACATTTTAAACGTATATATACACATTCGAGTATGTTCCGGTTTGAGATGACACTATGAGAGTAGTTGCCTATACTCAGTAGAGTGAACATATGTTGTGTAAACTTTGATAAAAAAACATCATATAGAGGCCGTAAGCAGAAAAGGTCAATATGCAAGTCCCTGAAAAGTGTCCCTTGTACCTTAAAAAGCTTCCACCTTAGCAGTGGAGGTTTGTTCTCAGAGAGGATGTGCAATACTTCCACTCTGCAGCTCTTTCAGCCATGTCCGGCCACCTGGCTCTGTGCGTCTGACGTCGAATCAGGTTGATTGATTTCCCTCGGCAGGAAGCCCCAAGTCCGAAGCAGAGCAAACCGCTCAGCAGGAGGAGTGGAAAAGTAGTCCTTCTGTTTCTGAGAGTACATCTGGACCGGACGGACGATGTCTCTGTAGCTCCAGTCCTGATGACACAAAGATTTTTTACTTAACTTCAATTCATCATAGATTTAATCACATGATAAAAAAACAATTAAAACATACACTGGTACTTGGAAAATGTGTTTAGATTCACAAGTGAATGTGAAAGTGAAATGACTTGAATTTTAGCAAGACTTATAACACGGGTCTCAATATGTAGGAAATAAATGGTCAACAAAGAGAAATGATAAAGTCCCTCATTAAGTTCATTTTAAAACATTTCACACGTTTTCTTTTTTTTTTTTTTCTTGACTAAAATTCAGAACGTTTTATTTTGTGTTCAAAACTACAATTCATTTATATCCAGCATCATGTAATGTCCTCATGAAAGTGAGTATATAACAACAAGAGTTTCCCTCTTTATTTTCCTCTCAGCACCTACAGCACAGACAAAATGAACAGACAACTGCAGTATTCTCAGGAGGCGGCCCATGGGACAACACACCTCCACAGATGGGGGTCTCTTATCTAAAGGCCATCTGTCTGGAAGTCTTTGACATAAAACTGTTTGGTATCCCCTGGTGTCTATTTAATATGTGTGTCACAGGTATTATGGCTGCTGAGGTTCTGTACCTGCCAGTGAAAGTTGAAAGCCTCCAGCAGCTGTATCCTATCCTCTCTGGAAGGCACACAGTCAGGAGGAAGAGGCTGCACCGTCTCAGAGTCCATCGTCACACCTTCAAACACTAACAGGGCTCTGATGGCAAACCAGCCCCCGAACCTTGGATGCACACACACTCCGAACATCTTCTGCAGGTAACAGAGGGAGATGCACAAAACAGAGGTGAAGAGACAAGAATAGAAACCCTGCACTACAAAATAGTTATCAAATAACTATTGGAGTTTAATTACTCAGTAACCATTTATATTCCTCATAAATGAATAGCGTTACTTTTTCAGCCCAGGGTTGATCTCTGACATCAGACTGTTGGTAGTAGAAAGCCGCTCCAGACACGTGAGCCGCAGTCTGCGCCAAGAACTTTGGCTTCCTGCTGGGCAGCAGCTCGTAGTCATATCTCACGTCCACTTCCTGTCGTGGGAAACACTGCAGGGCGGGGAGAGGAGATGGGTATATTTAGGTGTCACAACCTGATCATGAAAATAGTTATAGTTGCAATCCTTTCCCTAACTGGGGTTAGGCAACACAATGACATATACTGTGAGACCATCAGAGATTTTGCCATACAGTTTCACCATGCCTGGGTTAACCTACTATGGGGCCCCAAAAATAATCTATTGGGTCACTATAAGGCTTCCTGTTATCATGTACCCAGTCACCACCAAAAACCTTTTAAGTAAAGACTATACATGACATTATTTATATTAGTGCTACCTGCTATGGATTGCATGTCCAGTTGTTTTTGGTAATGATAATATTTAAGCATATGCAACATGTAAGGACAATATTTACATAATATTTGGAGAACAAATGCAATGCATTAAATTACTATCAAACAAATGACACTCATTAAACCTGGGGAAAGTTGTGCATTCTATTTGGAAAGTTGCTCATTATGACCGAAATAAATGACTAGCCCTACTACTACTACGACTACTACACCGCTCACCTGGGAGACAGCAGAGGAGACGCAGTGTTTGACACACTGGTCTATGGGGTCAGACAGCCCCTGGCAGCCCTTCTCCTCCATGAAGGGCAGGAAGGCTTGTTCAAACATAGCAGGAGTGCTGAGCACCACCACAGCCAGGCTGTCATCGGGGTAAGCCAGGCGCAGAGTGGGAGGCAGTATAGAGTTATACCAACCCACCTGTAAACATGGTGGGACAGAGTGTAAGAGAGGCAGTTACAGGCAGTAACAGACAGTATAGTGCTGTATTAAAGTACAGGTGGATGTATTTAATGGTTTTCCCCCCGCTTTGATGCCCTTCCTGCTGTCAAGACAACACATTAGAAAGTAATTGGTGCCACGATACCTTTAAAGGGTAGACCTCAAATCCAACGTTTGATAAATATCCATTTAACAGTCCTGTTATACCTTGCACATTGGTAGTGGAAGCCGCCATTGTTGCATGTCAACACAGCGCTTTGGATTGTGGGATATGGTGTTCGTTGGCTAATCCGTGCCGTAATTGAGAAAGACTCTCGTCTTTTGTGCAACGACTTATTCTGACAAAACGAATGACAATAATATTATATACAAAAACAATTTGTTTAGGAGAAAGTCAACAGTCGCACTACACTTATTTTCTGACTGTAGTCACTAACTACTTCAATACCCAGAAGACCACACGCGACTACGTCACGCGCAATCACGTCGCTGTTATGGGCTCCTTGATTTAAAAGTGGAGTCGCAAGATTTTCTGTGAGTAACATTAGCCTGACTAGCCAGCTAACATAATCGTTTGTATCATTCTCCTTAAATATTACTTATTCTGTTGTTAGCGACAGGTTGTATTTTATATTGAAAAGAAAACACCACTCAGTGTTTAGGAAACGAAACGGGCGATAATTACTTTGCCAAGCACAACAGTAACGCGTTGAACGCTGTCAGGATAACGTCAACGTAAAGCTGCTGCTAACTGAAATTAGCATCGACAACGTTGGCTGTTTAACGTCGCTACGCCCCCTTGGCTTTATCTTGACTGGTGTGTTTCTGGGACTTGTGTCCTTGAGTATCTTCCAGAAGTTTCTGTATCTGAACCCTGGAACCTGAAAAGATAGTCCCATGGATGTATAAAGAGGATATTCTCCACTGGCCTGGAGATTCGACTCTGAAGTTAGTTTCCGAATCGGCAATTAAGGGGAACATTTAAGTTAAACTTAATTTATATTGCTTGGCGACCGATCCTACGTTTTTTTTTTTTGCACCTCTTGTTAGATATTTTAGGTAAAGCCTAAACGGTGCTTGAAACACTCCTTTCAAGAAAATAAACTCTTTTATTCTATTGTGAAAATGCAAAAAGTAGAGATTTCTTTTCCACATCTAGACCACATTGGACCAGGTGTCTTTTCAAAAACGCTTAGACTAGTCAAATGTGGACTAGATTATCCCGGAGAAGCTAGAGACTCTTTAAAACACAGTTTTCAGATTTGTGAAACCTTTTTTTTTTTTTATTACATTTGTGAAAATGCAAAAAGGGGAGATTTCACTTTGGGTTCTTTCCACATCTAGACCACAGTGGACCAGGTCCAGATCAAAACCCACTTTATTTACTTCAGCGTCATCCATGAGTAGGCTCATTACATTATCAGACAGCCTGCACATCCTGGCACCTGGGCTACATTTACCTGAGTAGAAGCTGATAAGCATCACTACAAACGTGCAAAAAAATATCCAGGCCTGCTGTAATCTAATCCCCCACAAAGTGTCAGAGATCTCTACTAGGTTGTTACCTCACCGACCTGCCACAAAGAGCGTCTAAAGTTACTGTCTCACTATCCCACTGTGGTTTTTGACTTAACTTCCCCGTCAGGACACACAGCACTTGCCTTGCTTGACGTTTTTTGCACCAAGGGTCAAGAATGAACAGACTAATGCTAATGAATGATGTATTGATTGACAACTTGATGCATTTCTTTCTAGTTCAACTCCAACATGAACTGGGACAATCAGCTGAGCTCTATCCTGTCAGTAGCTGATGGCAGAGTTGCAAAGATGAGGGTGAGTAGATTCAAGTTGTGTTCCCTTAAGTTATCAGCCCTGCTGGAAATAACCAACTAAGTATTCTAAAGAGTGTGTGGCCTTGTGCTGCATTAGGCATATTTTGTTTTGCGTCAGTGAAACAAGTAGCCTATACAACATAGAAGCGCCTTCACTGAGGTCTTGTGGTCAGTTGTAAATTGTAATTATTGGTGCTATCTGTAGGTGGCAGTGACACTCCAATAAACTTTAAAAACGGCAATCACCACTTTGATCAAGCCTTCCTTTCGGTAAGAGTAAATAAGAGTAATTTAACCGACAATAACTGTGGTCGTTAACTTTAATCTTGTGCAAAAGAATTTAGCATTTACCTCAGCTTCTGGCAGGATGCTGTGGTATTCCCTCTTCCCAAATTCAGTTGCCCTAAAAACCTAAAATCTATGATTTTAGACCAGTTGCTCTCACATCAATTTGAGTGAAAACCTTTGACAAACTGGTCCGAACTCTTTAGGAAAACCTGTGTTTAACACGACTCTACCTCATATTTAACCAGTAAGCTTTTAGAACAATTTGACTTTAACAATCTTGTAGGCTAGACTCTTGACTTTTTGACAAAGAGTGAGGGTAAGTGGGATTCTGTCTCGCCAAGTTTGCGCCTCCACTTGCACTCCACAAGGATGGGTGCTTTCACCATTTATTATCTATCCTTTACACAAATATGTCAGGTGTGAAAATATGACCATTTTAAAGTGAGCAGATGTCTGTTATTGTTGGTATCGCTCCAGGACAGTGAGACCATCCACGGCCCGGCCAGCCACGACTTTTTGATCAGTCCCATCTTCAATTAAACATGTATCTAAAACCAATGACATGATAAATTGATTTTAGAAAACGTGGACACATGAAGTCATGAGTCAGACAGTGGAATGTGTGCAATCTTACAAAAATCTATTGCAGGCCATGTGCAAAAAGGGGCACAAGTGCGACACTGGAATATACACCTAAATATAAATATTTGGGATTTACTCTTGATGAATTTATGATTCATGAAGTTGGAATTTAAAGCAGCATGAAAACAATAAGAAAGTTACCTGTTAGATTTGAAGAAAATGGTTGAAAGGTATCTTGTTGAAACCCAAATAACGAACATGTATTCAAATCAAGCACAATTATTGCTCTGAATCTTCTGTTGTTGCAAACTTATCAAGGGGTCAAAGGTCTTTTAGTTGTACAGTTGAGAACAAAAATCCTTCCTGAGCTCAGAATATCTATATTGAATGAAATGTCTGAAAATCCAGACATTTTTATGTGCACTGAAGATACAGAATGGAATGGTTATTTAATTGTAATGCTTATAAGTTGGCTACCTTTTGTTTCAAAAGCTTGGAAAAAAACATCAGGATGCTTTATTTGTTTAGTATTATTTGTAATTTAGGTTGCTGGTCTGTATTTATTTATTTTTTCTCTAAATAGTGGCGTCTTGTTAGCCTTTTTTGTTTGGGCATATTATTAATTCAAGACACAATAATAAAAAAATAGTGTTTTGTTTAAAGAAATATTTCCGCATTGACAAAACCCTGTTGACCTTATTCTATCACGCTTGGTCAATTTCATCTTTTTCTTTGGTCTCATGGTTTGGAAACCTAACTTGAAAGAACTGAAACTCTCTGAATATATTTGTTAAGTGGTCTGTAGTTAGTACGCAGATTGGTGAGTCACAGCTAAACACAAGGTCCCTGTACAGAAGGCTGTTACAGAAGATAACCAGCTCAGGTGTAGAACAAAGCAGTAAAAAACAGCTTTGTTCCAGCAGCCGTCACTGAGACCAGTCTTTCTCAAAGAGTGGCTGTGGTCCGTGAGGGACCCCTAGTGGTCCGTGAGTATATTGGTAAAATGTCACATTTTAAATTAATATATTATAAGTTTAAAAATGTTTCTCAAACTGTTTAAAAATGACTAGTATAGAGTGTAGCATAGATGTAGCGTAGCTACGTAGCTACATGGGTTCATTTTACGATCTTACGTCATAAATGATCTGCGCGGTCAATTTGAGCGTCAACTGACAAGATGATGGCTCAAGACCAGGTCAGGTAAAAGAAAATTAAATGAAAAATCTGACGCGACAGTCAAGGTGCATCATCCTGGGGCAGGTGGTTCAGCAGCTACAGGTGCTTCAGCCGCAGCGACAACAAGTGATTTTGTGTGTCTTGAAAAAAGCTTGGATGTCAAAATACTTAATTTTCACGTAAAAAGCTTGGATGTGTACTGAAACTGAAAAACCAAATCAAGTTACCTGAACTAAACTTCTAACAGGGTAATTTAGTTATTCGCAGACACACGCTTTACAACATCAGGAGGATACGCCCCTTACTGACTCAGAAGGCAACGCAGGTTCTGGTCCAGGCTCTTGTCATCCGACCTCTACAGCTCATCCAGATTGCAGCAGCCCGACTGGTCTTTGACCTCCTTAAATTCTCTGACCACCCACCTGTTTCGACTGCACCTCGGCCAATGAAGAAGAAGAAAAAAGAGGGGGAACATTTTTTGTTTTTTCGTATGTTGCACTTTGTTGTCTTATTTGAAGCTAATGGCTGAATTTTTTATTCTATTGTTTCTGTATGTAGCACTTACATTGGTTTGGCTTATTTGAAGTTATGGTACAGCACTTGTATGACTTCACTTATTTTAAGATGATGTACTTGCAAGATTCTTGCTGTCCGGAGTTGTATCCTCATGATTGTTTGTTTGCACTTAATGTAAGTCGCTTTGGACAAAAGCGTCAGCTAAATGAACTGTAATGTAATAATCTAGAGTAAAGATGCGTACTGAGAGGGAGAGTTTTGAAATTTCCTCTGGTTTGAGTTTTTTTTAATTATCTACAGGAGAGACTGACGTCACCGGGGAAATTTGCCAAAGGAGAAGGTGGGCGAACTATTTTCTGTTTCTGAATATGACTGAAATGTGTGTGTGCTTTTTTTGTTTTAAGCCTTTTTATGAGCATCCTCACTCACATGCCTCTATTCCTCTCCAGATTTGTTTCCAATAAGGGACAGGATTCATGATTCAGATTTGGGGCCTCCTGCTCTTCCTCCTCGAGCCCCACTTCTCCGACAGCCTTCCCCGTCTCTCAGTCCCACAGTTCAGTGGGCAGACCTAGCTGCTATCCAGTCACAACTCCAGATACAGAGCCAGGTGTGTGGATATTTGTTTAACCAAGATCAAATAGTTACCACAAAGTAGTCAAATAGTATGTCATGTATACTCAGTGGCACTTTATTAGGTACACATGTACAATCTAATGCAACAGTTCTGCCATAAACTCTACCTTCACAGAGTTGATGATGATCAGTTTTTTTTGACATTGTCAGTAATGTGTAAATTGAATTATATATATTATTATTATTAGTTGTATTTTGCCGTGGCATTGTACTGGAGCATATTATATTTGGAGGTGTTTCAAATAGTTTGTCCTCACTATTTTATATACATGAGTGGGCAGAATATTAGAAACACTCCTAAATATAATGCAGTCCAGTACAGCACCACCACTAACTAAGACCTTAATACTAAACATATAATTGAATTAACACCTCTATGGGCGCCTTCGCAAGCCATAGTCCGTTTGGTTGGTGCGATTTTGGAGTGAAATTTAGACTTTTGGTTTGTTTTCTATTTAGTCTGGTTTGGTTTCAATGCAAATGAAAACTAACTAAATAACAAACACAATTTGCTAAAGGGTTATCAAATATTCCCAATGTGTTTTCAAGGCGATTGAGTCTCTCACCCAGAAACTCCACGACGTGGAAAGAGAGAGGCAGGCTCAACAATGTCACATCCAGACACTACAAGGTAACGCTCTGCACCATGACTACTCACCTCAGTTTATTCTATTCTCCCTCCACAAACACACCTGGCTCCTGTTATTGCCGACTAGAAGAAAGGATTGCTTATCAAGTTCAACACTGCTTAATGTAGTCGCGCACAGTTGTCATGCGAGCGTTATGCATTTCAAATGAATCTTTGACACCTGCACGGCTTCCAAAACGTGTTGTATTATTCAAATCAATGGTTGAGTCTGAATAAACTACTGCATTTGGTAGTGGAAAATCTAATTTCAGCTAACAATGAATTCTTTACAGTTCTCTCATTTAAAATTGAATTGGTGCCCTCACATTGAGCGGTCTTGAATGCTGTACTTTATTTTTGTACCATTCCAAGTTTCTTTTTCTCACTGTCACCTTATTCAAAACACTTCGGCAAGGTTTTTAACAATATCAGAAAAGTGAGACCTACTACCTCACTTCATGCCTCCTGTTACTTTTAGTGTTGAAATTATTATATTACCATAAATTAGTTTGTTCCCAATGGAATTAGTCCTATTTCTGTTTAATTGTCTCAGCTGCTGATGACTTTAAGAGAAAATGTAAAAAAAAATGTTTACTAATTGGCCTTTATCTGTAACCTCTTGTTTTAGCTTTGCACCTTTATTCGTTTGTCAGGATCTTATAAAACACTTTGGATCATCTGTGATGTAGTTGAATAGAGATATAGATGGAGAGCTAGGTATAGAGAGATATCGAGATAAAACTGGAAAAAAAATCAGGAAAAATGCCTCAAATTTCAGTTTGCCGTAAATACACTTATCAAATTATCAATTTCAAGATTTCTTCATACTATTGGTTTCATTTAGCTTGTCTCAGGGGAGAAGAAAGGGCGTGGATCAGTAACAGAATCCTCTCTGAAACACGAAGCAAGAGGATTTACAGGAAACTATGGTCTCAATTCTTTGGACCATCAGCACTTACAGCACCACTAGCAAGAGATACAAACTACCATGGTTTCATTTATTTACATTAAGTATGCAAATGTCATATTTTATTCTGTCTTTGATTACTGTGGCTTGTATTGTACCTCATTTGTACATGAATAGATATTATTATATTGATGTGTACAAAGGATGCCTCATCGCTGTCCTAAAGTTCAGATCCCCCTAAAGCTCTTGTCTGCCTCCTCCACTCACTGTCCACTAAAGTACACTACTCAAAGGGGGATTCATTTATAATTAAACACATTAATAAATCATTTGGATTTGTCCTCAAAGCTGCTAAAGGAGAGAAGGAAAAACAAATCCCTTCCTCCCACTAACCTCTTTTCCAGAGGAGGTACACAGGCTGCGTGAGGAGCTGAGGCAGAGGGCCGAATCAAGGAGGGACCAAAGTCCAGGAGCAGAGAGAAGGATGGAGCAGTGGAAGAGAGAGGTTGGACGCGAGCTGAGCAGTCTGCGGGGACACGTCACCAGAGCGACGTCGCTAGGCAACCTGGAGGAGAGGTGCATTCGGGGTGGGGGGGGGCTCGCAACTGCCGACTAAACTGATGATAGCTCCAGGTCAAGATTGAAATGAAAATGTTGACCGCTCTGTTTGCTGCTAGGAAGGCATCTGGGTGACATTTTCATTTCGGGTATGACGGAAAAGAATTGAAAGACAAGTTTTATCACCACTTTTTTGTTTTTTTTTCTTGGTTTTAGTTTCAGCTCTAAGCTCCGCCGAGAGGAGCTGGAACACCTGCGGAGAGAAGTGGACCAACTGAAAACACAGCTAAGTGAGCCACGTGCAGATGCATATATCATGCCCTTGCATTGACTCTGCAGGACTAAGCCCAATGCTGGGCTCCAAAGCAAAGGCAAGCACAGTCTTGTTCACAACGTCGGCTCTTTCTTTTCTCCTTGACAGGAAGACAGGGGGAGGACGTGTTCCTCCAGCAGGCAGAGGCCAGAGAGGCCAGGAGACAGTACGAACACAGCTGCAAGGTACACACACATTATATCACGCAGGTTGTGTGTTCTTCTGTGTGTGGTTTTTATTCTGTCAGATCCTTAACCTTTCCTTTGTTTGCTTTGTTCAGACGCTGGAGGAGCTGACAGACAGCTACAGATCTCATAGCACTGATCTGGCAAAGACCGTCTCACAGTACTCTCACACACAACAAGAGGTCCGCCTGATCAGGTGCGTGTGTGCGTGCGTGCGTGCGCGCGTGTGTGTTCATCTTTCTGTGAATTAACTTTTGTTGCAATTAATCTACAACAGAACAACTGTGTCAGAACTGACGGAGGAGGTCAGGAGACTCATTCTCAAAGAACGTCAACCAACACCTTTGCTGACAGCGCACACATCAGGCAAGTCTCTCTCCTTCTCTGGTTCTGTCACACACACACACACACACACGCTCACACAAAAAATAAATAAATACAACATTTTTATTTTACTTGAGTTTGTTTATTTATTTGAGAAAATTCAAACCTATTATTACCTTTGCACACACTCATATACTGTACACAGCATGATACAATTATTTAACCATGTCTTTCTATTTGATTTAGGGGCATCGCCGCTCTCACTACCTGGAAGCCACAGTCGAGGGGTCCAAGTTAAAGAGGCGGATTCTGACACTGAAGACTTTAGCCCGACCCCGAGCCTGGCTGAGGTCAGCTCAGATGACCTGTCATGGCTGGATGACAAAGACCCTGGTGAGGACAAATCTTTCCGAATAAAACATTTATTAACCAAGCATGGTTTCCTTGTTGTACCCACAGGTACTGAAGTACCGCATGTTTCCATCACATCATTTTCATAAGCTTCCCGTCCCCCTACATGTGCACCAACACAAACGTGTTCTGACGATTAGTTCACACGCTCCAACAAGAGAGAATGTTGCGCAGGGCACCAGATGGACACACACTGATGGCGGTTTTAGCAAGATGGGACGTGTAGTTTCCCTTCCTTCCCCTCCCCCACACATCTGGCTCAGCCTTCACTCTGATCTATCCCAGGAGATGTGACTCAGCACTCGACTGTTTGCCATTTCAGCATACAGTTAGTTAATATAGTTTGACATGTAGGGGAAATATGCATATTCGTCTCTTACCGAGAGTCAGATGAGAGGATCGATACCACTCACATCTGTTCTGGAGTCTCCGCTGGTTTGTTGCAGCCTCACGGTAACAACGGAAGTCCTCAGAGTAACTGTGGTTTCTTTGGGGGTTTTTTTACACTTCAGTGTGGTGTCGATAAAACGACGGAGATATAATATGAAAGCAAATACGGGTCATTTATATTTTGAGCTTGTTAAATGATGTTCACAACTCATTTCACAGCCTGCAGTTGTATATCACCATTTGTGTGCATGTGAAAAGATTGCATGCACGTATCTGAATGTGTAATACAATTTTAATTACGCATACACAAAATATCTCTATCGCTACAATGCATCTTTTTACCCATGTACAATTTATAACTCTGTGTGGAGAACTTTATTACCCATTCACAAACTTGAATTTGTGAAACTGCTTTTATAGAAATTTGGTTGCGAAATTTCAAATGCACACAAAAGGTGATATATAGCAGCAGACTGCGGAATTTAAATGATTAATGACCAATTTTTGCTACCATATAATGTTTTAATTAGTGAGCAGTTTAGAGGTGTTGCTAGGTGTGTGTTGTCACCTTTGTGCATTGGCGATAACTGTCTCCTGGCTGTAACTTCATGTTTCACATGAGAGGGCGAGAGATCTTCTCATCTTGCTCACGGCAAGACAGTGAATAGGCGTATTTCCCAAAATGTCTATTTCTTTAACTGTATCAAAAGAGGACATTCAATGATGAAAGCAGAGAAGAAGTGTAGAAAGAGATTAGAATGGAAATTTTTAAAATTGGTAGTAAAAGAAAAGTGAGGAATGTGATCGGGAGATGTGCAGCACCATTGTGAGCAAGTCTGTAGACCTAACGCTTTCTTCCATCTGCAGGAAAAGCAGTAAAGCTCTCATTTCCTCTCCCACAGTTTCTGCGTTGCCAGTTGTGTGTGCGTGTGCGCGCGCGTGTGCCCTGTTCACCCCTGAGATTTACTGTAACAGAAGGTTGATGTTCCCGGAAGAGATTACAATCTCTGCTCTAAATGTTTCCCAGAGTGATTTGGGCCCATGCAGCCAGGCTAATTTCACAATTGCGCACACACACACACACACACACACACACGCACGCATACACACATACACACATACTGGCACACAGTTGTTATGGGAAAACATTTGAATGTCTTCCAGCCTTAATCCCACAAGAGGCACTCAGTCTGTCACACACACAAAGTAACTGCTCCTCCTCCGCTCTTCACCTCTGCCAGCTTTTCATCAGAAGCCGCGAGTGCGTCTGAGCGTTCAGTCCAGACGGAGCGACTTTGCTGGTCCGGGATCAGATCTGGAGGAGGATGATGATGATGATTATGATGATGGTGGTGATGATCTCCTTGATGAAGATGTGAACCCAGATTTAGGATCTGACCTAAGTCTTGATGACCTCTGACCTTTTTTTATAAGGTGACTGTACTGTATTTTGACTTGGGAAGGATCCGGCAACATGAAGACGTTTCTTCCGGCTTCTCCAATACCCTACCCGAGATGTATTATTTCTTTTAAATTGCAGTGCAGTTTAGAGTTACAGCCCTGTTCTGAAACACAACACTTTAAAAATAGGAATAGTCGGGGTAAGAGAACCCGCCATATGGCTCATTTCCTTTTTGTTTTCTCAAGGGTACGAAAACAAAGAACAGCAAACAGCTGATTTGGCATTGCAACAGAGGCACATACAAATAACAACAAGTAATTAAGTCATCCTACTTAGTGTTATTGCTTAAACACACGATATGTAATTATCTGCTGCTAGGGGTTTCTCAAGTAAAACAAAAGACTTTGTTTGGTGGCTTCGTGAAGCAGCGTGGGATAATGGGAGTTGCGGTCTTCAACACCATTTCCGTCATTGCAGTCAGCTTCTCCCGGTTAGGATTCCTTCAGTGTTCATCTGCTCTTCTCCAAAACAGGTGAATCAAACCTGTAAAAGCACTGAATAAAGCAGTTTCACGTTAAAAATCAGTGTTTCTCTGCAGAGAAGCGGTACCGAAGGGGCTGCGAGCAGAGTTAATAACAATAATAATACATTTATTTAATTGCTACTAATGTCTGCTCAGCTTGGTTCTCTGATAATTTAAGCTCCAGACGTTCACTGAATGACGCAGTTAGAAAATCAGTGTTCTCCAACGCTGTTTGACCATAAAGGAGGCTGGGATCCGTTTTTTTCAGCTTGCTTCTCTGACTTAGATCCTTTTCCAGTTAAAATATATATTTACAACATCCAAATTCCAAAAGTGTATTGTAAAAATGTAGCTTAAAGTTGGGGGGGGAAAAAATATTTATAACTGCTCCTGGCAGACAACCACGGCGCTGACTCATGCGCCATTACAGGCGACCAAATTGAACATGCTGTTACTTTGATTAAATGTCAGATTTCTCTAGGTTTGACTGGTTGGAAACATTTGGGATAATGTAAGTGAACAACTCAACAACAAATAGCTCCAGTCGTTTTTAGACATTTTAATGTGGAAAAGTAACATATTATACCTTCTGACAGACCTGCTGAGATATATGTGATGCGTAGGTCATGCCATTGTGGAAACTTTCTTTAAGTCGGGGGAATTCTCAAATGCTATTTTTAAAGTTATTTGTCAGAATACCAGTGAAGTGTTTAGTCTAGAGAGATCACGCAATCACTTGCACATTTTTTTTTTTTTTTTTTTTTTCCCTTGCAAATTGATTTTCTGTTGCTTTTCTGATTTATTCTTTAAACGGTCTGGTCCCATGTGACAAACACAAACTCCTGCTACCACAGTGTGCTGAAACAAACCACCCAAAGGTTCAGCATTGTTTGCCCTCCGTCTCCACTTGTTCAGACTGGTTGGATGCTGGTAACAAACTGAAGAGACAAGCAGCTGTTTAAGCACGATTCTGTGTGATTCTTTAGGATTCTGTGTGGTTCTTTGTGCCTGCACAGTCACATTGTTGTAATCTGCATTATTTCTCACTAAGCTTGTTTTGTTTAAACCTTCCTTTTTTTTTGCCACAAAATGTTTAAATCAGTCACTCTCCAAGGGATAGATTGCCTTCTATTTTGCTGCACCCACGTTGCGAGTCACTGAAGATAAATTATGGGTCTTGCCAGAGTGAAGGACAGAAGGACTGTAATTGGTCCGCTAAACCACAAGGTTTGGTTTCAGGCAGAATATTTTTAAATAGTTACATTTGGGGTGGTTGGGATTACAGATTGTTGGGGTAAACTGAGGTTTTGGTGAAGTTTAGGTCTGCAGGACTTTCATCTCTGCCTACAGTGTGATCATTAAGAACATCACTGTGCTTTTGATTAGCAAAATAAGAGCCCACAGTATGCTTATATCTCCTTAAATAGTTTTATTGTATTATTAATCCATTTGTTATATAACGAGTAATAATATGAAGTAATGTATAAAGATTCACAGTAAGCTTTAAAGTTCTGTTGATCGAGTATTATATGTAAGCTACACCCTTCAGTGTAGCAGAGTAATGGATATTTAATGGACTTTTCTTCCTGACATAATGCACTCTTCAATCCAGGAGAAATCTGATGAGGGACGGGGTTTTGATTCCTGGTATTGCAGGTAAAGTGAAGACAAAGGGGAATCAAAAATCTATAAACATTACCGAGGCACCAGCAGGTCTTTATATATACACACAGCTCAGTTAAGACAGTCGAGACTCCCTTTATGCCCGACGTAAGCAAGCTGTTAAATATTTCAGTATCCAGACCCCCCCCCCCCCACCCCCCCATCGGCAGAGCCGGGGGGCTGACAGGCAGGTTGGGTGTTCAGTGGGGTTTGGAGGCTTGGTTGGTGAAAGTGACTACAGACACTTTCCAGTTCATCCTAACAAGACAAATTGTCTCGCTAGTCAATAGTAGGCAATATAAGACCTTCCAGGAAACAGTATCTGGCACGGAGCAGTACGTAACAGTATTTAAATAAACTTCCACTCACCCGCTCTCCTTGTATAGCTGTTAAGATTGTGGTTGAAGAGACATTTAATGAAGAAAAGGCTCATTTATTTGGTATTGTGGCCAGATAATGGCTGATGAATCAGACCCTTCTACTGCAGTTGTACTGCAGTAAAGCAATGCACTGATTCATTCATTGAAGGTCTGTAAGAAAATGTTATTGTGTTTTGTCTCAAACAATAAAAGTCTGTTTAAAGGTTAAAAAGAGGAGCTTGACTCTGTGGTTGCTTCTATAGCAAAGAGCAGTTTATAACAAACTGTAAATAATTGAGATCTGAAATTCAGAGACTGGTTTCAAAATACCTTTAATCATAAAACACCAACAGTTCATAATCCACATCTGGCAGCAAAGCCGCATTATGCATTCAGGACATTTTTTTTTTTTTTTTTAACAATCAGAAATGTGTATTATTTAGAACTGGATCTACAGACTGGTCACAAAAAGGGTTCAAAACAATAAATGAGGGAAAAATCTTCAGGTGTTCATCCCAGAAGAGACTGGTATAATCTATTGTGGCCCAATGCTACTTTTTTAACATTTTATGGTAATTTTCTTTTTTTTTCCTTTCATTTGTCGCCCATCTGTAGTTATTCATGGTCCAACCATTCAATAGAGAACAGAAGTATTGGCACCAATTGATTTTATATTGACATGGATTGTTTGGTCTCATTTCCACTCGCATTTTCCTGGACATTTGCAAAGCAAATACACAGCGAGGCTGATGCACAGTTTAATCAATAGAATATTTGTGAACTTGCCTCCTGCGAGAACAAGTTGCTGTCAGGTTTGTGACTGGGGAAATGCTAAAGCAGCAACTAATATGAAGAGTTTCGTAAAGTTGTCTTTGCATGATGCAATCATCAGTAGTATTTACAACGCACAGGACAATGGCAACATTGTGTGGTAAGGCCACTGGCCAATTTCAGTCTGCAACTGTCATTGTATGAATGAGTGCCTCATGATGAACACGCTCAAGGCTAGTGTTCAAACACAGGCAAGTCAGTGCAGCTACCTGGCCCTGAGTGAGTTTAAATGGGAATCATACAAGCACTGGGAATGACTGGTAAATCTGGAAGTTAGTTGGTTTGAATATAAATACAGTATACAACAAGAGCTGTTCCTATACTGTGTAAGGCACTCTCTCCTGGACACAAGACTCCAGGAAAGAAACAAAAAACACACACTGCACATATCAACATCAGGCCAAAAGGCAGCAGGACCTTCAACACAGAAACCCGAAAAAAAATAATTGAAAACACTCAAATATCTCCCCGCCATGCCTTCAAAGATCAACACATGCACCTTCGGACTCACACGCGTACAAACACACACATACGCACAGCTATGCCTGCACTATCGTATGCACACAAAGCTCAATCTTTCTCATACACAAACATATTTGTCCTTTTTTTTTTTTTTCACTCCTGAAAAAGTAAAGTGCAACTTTTTTTTTTTTTTTTTTAACACTATAATAACAGGCCATTTGTTATGTTCATTTCTTTTCCCAGGCTTCTCAGTCAGACTGGCACACTTTCTTTTTTTTCTGCCTGACTTTCCAAAATAAGTGATTACAGGGAAATTAGACCAGTGCCCTCAGGTAAGAGTCTGGCAGGACAGGCTGAATCTGTCCAGGTGTGAACCATCCAAATGATGGATGCAACAGAAGATGTTGCCTCCAGCTTTACACCTACTCCTTTTTAAGTCTAGGGAAATCAAAATATATTATACAACTCCCACACCCCAAAAGATGGGCTTAAAAAAAAATATGAAGCATTCAGTATTCAACAGAGGAGTCGGCCTAATTTGTAATTACAGGCCCCAAAATAGAGGTTTTGCCAAAACGACCCCAACATGGGCGATATCTTCATTGTCCAATGCAGCTTCAATCATGTTCTTTCCTACGTGTCAGTGATCAAGAAAAAAAGAAAGCCATCCAGAAGTTTGCTCACACCTACCCAGGATTCTTTCGGTTTGGTGCAGATTAAGGAAGAAAGGCCAGCTGCAGCATGAGCCTGGATTCAAGAGAGAGAGTATTTGGGCCAAAATGTGTCTGTCGTGCCTCCATCAGTAGCTGTACATGGACAAGGGTGTGTCCTCCATCATATCGTCCTACACAAAAATGGAATAACATAACTAATTATACACAGCTACATGTTATATGGTAAAATGTTTACACAGTCTAAATGGTCACGAGTGCTAATACTATATACTGTATGTTGTGGTAGCCCTTTCTAAGATGTTTCCTTTTTATGAAGGTTTATACATTGTAATTGATGGTTAATTATTTTTTTTGCCAGTTTGCCAGAAGAACAACTTTGTGAAAAATCTCCATTGCTGGTGATTCATTTATAGTCAAGTTAACAAATGAATAATTAAACATTTTGAGAAGTAATCTTATTCACTTTCTTGCCATGGATTAGATGAGAGGTTTGATACCACTATGGTATCAAACCTCTCATCTAAGAAAGCAAATGAACATATTTGTCCATTATCCATTAAGTCTGCACTTTTAAATGTGACTACGCTTCCAGAAGGTCAGAGGTTAAATGTTCATCGCAGCAGTCTCTCTGAAAAATGAAAGAGGTTAACGGACAAGGATCCTGCTAGAGGATGATTAACTCCAACTTGGAAACCCAGAAGTTGTTGTAAATGATTCATTAACCATAAATAAACCCATTGGTTACAACTTATATATAATAATGTAGCACTGGTGAGTTGTATTCACAATATCTGTGAATATTTCCAGAGACGGCAGTGAAAGTGTTGCCTCACCATAGGTAGATCCTGCAGCCTGCGAAACTCTGGTCGGTTGTCTCTCCGGCGCAGTTTGAGGAAGAGGAGCAGAGTGATGATGACAGCAGTGATGATGAAGGCTGACACCAGGCCCGCCAGGAGGGGGTCCAATGTGGGAGAGTCATGGACCATGATCGCTGGGAGAGAAAACACAGGAGAAACTTAAGCAGGGCACGTTCCTCCTGAGACACCCTGCAGCCCAAGTAAACAAGCTGGAAATGCACCGTTGCAGATGCATTAGACTTTGACTCAACATGGTGCAGAGAGAAGAACTCCAGCTTCTGAAACGCTTGTGTAAAGCCGTGACTGGAACTAAATATAGATTTAACAGCAGCAAGTTAAGCTTGAGTGTTTATCATGTAGCTCAGGACAGAAATGTCAAACACAGGATGGTGATGTTAAGCTTTCCTGTGCTTGAGCTCTCTAAGTTAATTTATTTATAGGGCAAAATTTTACGATTTATTTTTAGAACAAGAATCAAGCAGTTTATATTGTATGAGCATACAGTACAGTATGTTTTAGTTCTCTAACATCTTGACCTTTCTATGTTGCTGTCTCTCTGTGGTCGTATATTTCTGCGCAGGAACAGTTTTTGTCTGCTTTTTTTTGCAGTGTATTGCGGTATATGGATGTTGCTATGGAAGACTATTTTGTAAACTCCGCTGTTTGAAAGTAACAACAACCACAGAGCAGTGAATTCTCCCAGTTCCTCTGGCTAATGGAAAGCGGCGTGATGCCAAGCATGGCCTAATAAATCCACACAGAGTGAGAGAAGATCATTTTATATGCATTTTAACTGTATCCAAGAAGGCTGGAGAAGAGTTGATCGGGTTCCTTCTTTTGCGAGACATCCTGGTAAAAGTCCTCTCAAGGTGGAGTATAGATGGAGAAACATATACAGTGGCTATATAAATCATTTAGCAGACAGACAGAGGGAGAGAGAGCAGAAAAAGAAAGAAAACAGAGCATTCTCAGGGCCTCGAGTCCCATGACCGCCTCTGTCTCTTTCCCAAACAGAGCCATAATTGTGGAGTGCTTGGTGGTGACAGTGCTTGTAGAAGATGTAGACGGTGGGGGGGTGGTGCGTGGTGTGTGTTTGTGTCTGTGTGTGTAGAGGCGAGGACTGGCTTGTGCTAGAAAACAAAGAACAGTGTCACCTTTGTTGTTAAGCCAATTCACTTGTGGCTCTAGCACCAACACATAGATATCGTGCACTTACGGTCGCCCCCAACGTTGAGCTGGGAGGGTGTGTCAGCGTGGGGTTTGGCCTGGGCGGTGGTGGGGCTGCTAGGCGGGTCGATGGTGTACTTTTGGTGGGCTTCGCTGGAGGTCCCAGGATGTCCGTTGGACTGTGGAGTAATTTGTGGAGATGTGAGCGCCGGCGACTCAGATTTGGGGGGCTCCTGAGAGGGGCTGGGGTTGGATGTTGAAATGGTCTGCGTGATGACAGCAGTCGTGATGGTTTCAGGCGTTGGTAGCTCAGGTGTCAGGACAGGAGTGGATGAGTGTGTTACACTGTGAGTGGGCTGGTTTGACGGTGTAACGGAGTCAGGAAGTGGAGGTTCAGCATGACCTGTTGTGTGTGTCGGGCCGGTGGTGGGTGCAGGGGGTGGGTGAGAGGTGGGGGCGTGGCTCCCTGAAGGAGGAATTGGAGGCGGAGATATGGAATTATCTATTAGGTCTCCGTTGTTTTCAGTAACGGCAGCCACTGAGGAAGAGACAATGTTGGTATCTAGACAAAGAGAAAGACAACATTATTCTTAAAATACTGTAATTCCACGGGGCTAAGATTTGCTGAAATACTGTTCAATGTTTGAACTGTGTTGAAGTGCCTGACAGGAGAAGGTGAGGCAATAAAGGGTCAGTTCATCCAAATTAAAATGAAACTCATTTTCTCACTTCTTCCAGCGCTGCGGTGTGATTTCTGGTCTACAAACACAGATTTTCTTGCAGTGGAAAATCACTGCACTACGCATTTACTACTGTTTGACCTGTGACTCTATATTTTTCTATTTGTTCACCGCTGCTCCAGCTGTATCTAGCCATGACGAACATTTCGGTTTTAATAGTCCATGTTTTAAAATATTCACCCAAATACAACGGAGGTAAAGAAAAATTATTGATGTTGCTCAAAGCATTGAAAAAATACCCATAGAAAAATCACCCAACTTATTTCTACCCAAGAAATAGTCCCTAAAAATCTGTTGATTTTATGTCCTGTGGATTACTAGTAAAAGGGCCAGTTTGGCATGTTAACTTGCCAAACTAAGATGGTTAACATAGTAAACATTACGCCTGCTTAATGTCAGCATGTAAGCCTTGTCACTGTGAGCATGTGAAGTAGCTTGCTAACATTAGCGTGCTAACTTAAAGGACCACAGAGCCATTAGCATGGCTGTGCTCTCTTACTGTTGTTCAGGTGTAAATGTTCAACGCTGCGGGCATCACACATATAAATCAATCCACTTCCATTGTATTGGGTGGATGCAGAAGAAACTAAAACCTTAAGATGTGTACATGCAAACAGTTCTCTAATATGAGTACAATATGACCAGCAGTGACGTGTGTGTGTGTTAGAGAGAGAGGAAGGGAGTACGTGTGAGCCTGGAGGGGGAGTATTTCACTTCTACCTTTCTCACCCCCTTGTGAAAAGTCACACAGCATTTAACCACTTCTCTCCTCTCCTCAACACCTACCGACTTCTCTCTGTATATTTTACCATGCGTCGGCTCTCCGAATAAAGATTGCACCTCATTTATCGCACTTTTTATTTAACTCATACCTTCTTAATTCACTTGCATCGTACACACTTTCTTTCCCTCTGTGTGCTAGAATTTTTTTAAAACCAGGCCGAGCTGACTGTTAACACGTTAACCCAGCCGCTCACCCTGTGGCCCACTGCTGGACGTGGAAAGCGGAGATAAGGACTTTGTTAAATATAGCTGCTAAACTCTGAGCCACCTGCTGCTGAGTTCCTACCAAATTCTTCTTAAGTGTGATAAACCTTCCCTCCTGGCAAACGTACTACAACATCAGATCACCTTTGTTTGCCACGCCACAGAGTTGACCAGTCAAGTGACTCATCAGTCTGCCGTCGTGTTTTCTCATAGTGTTTAACACAGGATTAAGAATACAGAGTTGCCGTTACCATTACCTTTCTTTGGTTCCGGTGTCACAGAGTGGGTTTCCCCCTCTGTAGTTGTGTTCATACTGGGGGTGCCTCTTGAACTTGTATTTGTGTCAGAGCCATCCACTGAAGGTGCAGTAGTGGCATTATGGACGGTGTCCAGGCTGTGACCAAGCGCAGACCCTGCAGCCTCCGGAGACGCCTCATCACCAAGGGCACTTTGTGAAGCGGAGGAGGCAGCAGCATGGTCTTCATCTGATGAGGAGAGTCACGTTTGGATTGTGGTCAGTCTCTGGTCATGTTCTCACAGTCATTAACGTCTTATTTGTTCATTATTCCAAGCAAACATGGGACAACAGACATTGTGCACACTCCAAAACCATCTGAATCAATTTAGAGTCTATCAGTCAACACAGGCTGCTGTTTATCCAAACAACAATTATTAAAACTGAAAAAAACGTATACACACAAATCATTTATCCAGGGAAAGTTATCTGTCCATGCTTGTTTTTTTTCCCCAGCAAGCAGTGCAAAACTTTGACAGGGATCAGCACATGAAATTGTCCCAAATCAGAAAGTTTTATTGGCTTTTATTATTGTATAATGGCATCATTTTTTTTGTTAGTATTGTTGTTTTATTTCTCCTTTTCTTTGTTTTTGCAATGGACTCTATGTCATTGTAAATGAGGGTCGCCCCTCGATGATCTCTCGAGTACAAAGAAAGGTTGAATGAACATCCATAATCTTCTATCGATCAGGGAGCGTTCTCGCTAAAAGTGTTAGACAAGAAGATAACATCTCACATATACTTTGCAAATCCCAATTTTCGAAGCTAAATGCAGTGGCTCCTGAACATTTTGGCTCGTGATCCTTCACAGCGACGCTTCTCGTGGCCCCTTGAGTTGTGAGCATGTTTTCAGAGGCCTGAAAAACTATCCCGAGTTTCTCCCTTTAAACATGAACGAATATGTATCAAAAAATATGCTTCATTCTTGTTAAACATGTCTGAACTCCTCAGATATATCTTAAGACCTCTTGGGGGATCTGACCTCCCAGGTTGGAAACCACTAAATGGATACTGAGATTTGGAATGAAGCACAACACAGTTACATTACTGTAAAACATCATTTCAGAGCACAAAACAAAACGGATCAAGGCTGACTCTGTCTTTTACTTTGCATGACATCTACTCCAGCCCTCGTGAGACGTGCGGAACTTTTGGTCTTTGACGTAATATCGTTTTAATGAAGACCTTCGCTCTCTCTCTCTCTCTCTCTCTCTCTCTCTCTCTCTCTCTCTCTCTCTTACTGTAGCTCGCCGGGCAAGTTTTCATTTCTGTTTCTACCTGCTTCCCTTTAATGAAAACCAGAGCCTGTTGTAATGTAATGTCATTACCGTTCAGTAACACACTGCCACGATGCCTTTCATTACCTCCATAATCACTCACTCAGCTCATCAGCACACACAGTGAGAGGGAGAGAGAGACCTGCTTGAACTCTAAATGATACAAAAACAGACACAGTCATAAATAGACGGAGGTGCTTGGCTGTATAATACTGGCCTTGTTCCCTCACTTTAGCTCCATTAGGGCTGCGCAGGTCAAATGCTGGAGTAGTATGTTGTACATCTGTGTTTCTCTGTGTGAATGTGTGTGTGCGCAGAGTAGATTTATAAAGAGAACCACTGTTTCCGCTGTTGCACACTCCTCTCTCCAGATATTACAGGGTCTTACTTTCCAGGCCAATGCAGCGTGTACCTGGGGAAGTAGCTCGGGCTCACTTCTCGAGCCCTGCCAGCGAGAGCACAGCCAAGCGTTTCTCTGCGAGCAGATGTCTGCCACTTCAACACACTCGATTCTGGACGTGCCTATCAGTAATACCTTCTGTGTGAAACCCATCTAACTGCTACTGCAAAATCCCATAAGCCCTGGTTTCACAGCACACGATTGAAAAAGCTGGAGAGAGCTCTGTGCATGCTGTCCTCCGCCTTTTCATCTGAACTTATTTCAGATGTTTACTGCCAACTGTTGTGTTCCTTCTCAAGCGGCATGTCAGGCCTCTAGCCTCTCATCTTTTACAGTCCTAGGTCTTATTATGCAACGTGTGAGCACCTACATTCACTAGTTAGTTATGGTATTTATTGTGTCATGCACATACAAGTGTCCATCCCACATGGACTTATAAGACACCAAAATAGAACAGAATCATCCATACAGAAGAACTTATGAGAACTAAAGGACATCTTACTAAAAGGTGTAGACTTTGAATCATGTTATAACGGATGGTAAAATATAAAATGGACTTCATCCTCAGAAATAACACACAAAATGAGACAATTTGATCAGAAATCGCAATATGGATTAGTGCATGATCCAAATCACAGGAGGGGAAATATTTGTTAAATGCAAAATATGTGTCAAAACACCCTTCTGAATTAAGTATTGAGGTACTATAAATCATATTCTACAGACTTAAGAAACAGGTCCACAGATCCTACAGATCCCAGCAATAGAAACACATTACGATCATTTTAATATAATTTTCATTGAAAATGAGAATAATGAAAAATGACAATTCCCTCAAAATATCGTGAATCAAATTGTAATCGCAATATAGGTCAAATAAATCGCAATTGCATATTTTTTTCAGTCCGGTTTTTTGGGTATATTTAAATTAAAAAAAGCTCAGAGGGATTTCTTTCTCTGAAATTGAAGGTTTGAGTTACTGTCAACAGAAGCAAGACAATTAATGAACATTTGATTCTCGTTGACTAACATCCTGGGTTTTGATTTCATCTCTATACTGTATGTTCATGCAAATACAGCCTCATACAATCAACATACTTTAGAAAGTCTGGATACATTGCTCTGCTTTAAAATCTATTCATGAAGTCTACACACTGTACTACAGAGGCAAGCCAATTAGCATGGACCCAGTAAAATGACAGTGTGCTGCTGCACATAGTTAGAGGTGTCATTTGTCACAATGTACTTCCCTGCTCATTTACAGCCAATAAATGTCCTGCAGTGGAGCCGAGCTGTTTTCTATTCATTTGCATTTCAGCCGAAGGAGTTGATGGGACAGTTCTGCCCAATAAAATCTTTTCAAATGTCAAAAGTATCATTTTCCTTTTATGTGAGAGGCACTGATGGAGAAAGGGAGAGAAGGCCGGAGGAGAGAAAGTGTTCGAAACAGGCAGGAGAGAAAGCAGAAGGTGGAGAGATGAGTGCAAATGTAATGCAAGCAGAAAGAGAAAGAAGCGGAGAGAAGGGGGAGGGGGGAGGGAGGAGGGAGGAAGTGATGTGAAAGATAAAGTGTGAGGCTGTTAAAACAAATAACAGAGGCTCCAAACAGCTGTGATTAGTGAAAGTGAGGCCAGTATGAAAAACATATTGGCTGGTTATGGGAGAGAGTTTGTCTGCCTCTGGTCTCAAGAGTGTTGAAAGAAAACACACAAGAGGAACAACATTTTTTTTGTTTTTTTCAACTGCCTCTTTAGGGTGTAACATACTGTGAACTCACTTCAGATCTGTTAGTTTAAATCTCCCCAGGTGCCTGGAGGCAGGTGAGATTATCTGTGTGTGTGTGTGTGTGTGTGTGTGTGTGTGTGTGTGTGTGTGAGTGTGTGAGTGAGTGGGTGGAGGTACAGTAAACCGTAATGATTTTTTCTCGCGCATATTAATCAAACTGGAAACCGGAAAACAGCCCAAAGTCAGGAGATGAAATAAGAAAATAAATAAAAACACTACTTACCATGTTCAGCGGCTCCCAAGTTAATGAGCAAGAGCGCACAAAGGGCAATCCACAATTTGGTCTCCATCATTTCTGTCCTCCGCTACACAGTAAGACAATTACCAAAACAAAAGGTCTCGCCTCGTCTCTAACTCTCTGTTCTCCCTCGTTCACCGTCCGATCCCAGACTTTAAGGGAGTAGTTAAAAAAAATCCCAGGCAGCTGTAGCTACTGTACAACCCACTGCAGCTCTGTCAGTGTGTGCGTGGCTGGAGGGACTGAAGGAGGAGTGTGTGCGTCTCTCTCTCTCTCTCTCTCTCTCTCTCTCTCTCTCTCTCTCTCTCT
>CALSBV010011200.1:14552409-14589909 GCA_943590825.1 Bovichtus diacanthus
CTCTCTCTCTCTCTCTCTCTCTCTCTCTCTCTCTCTCTCTCTCTCTCCCTACAGAAGCAGTGCCACGTGTTCCCTGTTCAAAATAGTCAGTGGGTCTGACTCTGTGCCATGACGCTTACTCAGTAACAGACTGACTCCTACCCACAGCTGCCTACATAAGGGCATGCATACCAAAAACAACAGAAGACCAAGCAACTATACAACACAGTGTAGGCCTGTCGCAACACATATATTAAACACTATTCATTTATATTTATTTCAAATATTTCAAGCATGTTATAAACATCAAAAAAAAAGAAAGAAGGAAAATAGTGCAAATGCACACTGGATGTCACAGTTGTGTTCCTGTTATTGTGTTAGCCTCTTACATATCTGTAATTCTTTTTCTTTCTTTTTTTTATTCTAAAACTTCTGAACTTCATTAAATGATAAGGCCTACAATAGGTTTTGCGAATCATTAGCTTACAATGTGTGTATATACAAATACATGTGTGTATTTGTCACGCCGGTAATTTGAATCAGTCAACAATTAAAGAATAAACATATTCGTTCAGGTATTTGATTTGATCCGGAAGCTTTACTGTATCATCCTCACTGTTTTTGCAATAGTGCAGTGCCCGTTCAAAACGTGCCTTTTTTTTTTTTTTTTTGCATGACTGGCGCTTTCTACAGGGTGTTTTACTGTATTGTGATGAGGTCATTGGCCCACGTGAGGGCGCTGTTGCCCTACAGCAGACTCTTTGTCTCGTGGACAAAACAACACACACTTGGCTGAGGATAATGAAATTGAAATTATATTGCAATACTTCTCGGGATAATTTTGTGTTTGTGCTCCAGTATGTGCAAAAAAAAAAAGATGTTTACTGATCTCCTGCTTCATGTTAGCTTACGTGTCAGTTCACCACCGCTGGCAGCGTTGACATCCACATCTGTGATGATAGAAACTACAGATCACTTATTTTTCTTCTGTCTTTATAGAAATACGTTCTGGTGTGATATTTATAATTGGCTAGGATAGAAAATAATTTCTCTCTCTTATCTTACCATAAATAAAAACTGAATTTCTGTTGTGTACTTAATGTATTATTATTATTATTATTATTATTATTATTCTTTAGACACAAATGTATATGTGTATATGTATATACACAGCCATTATTGGTGTTTTTATGAGAGAACCAGCACTGAAGGCCGCAGCAAAACTGAAGTATATGTTAAAGAAAACAGCAAAAAAAAAAATACTGATTATTACATCTTCATAACGTGAGGATGACATGTCATTGGATGAAGAGGGAAATGCCGCATTCAAGTGTTTTTCATGTTTACGTGATTACCGAAGAGCTTTTGGCCACAAAAATCGATAAAAACGAAATAGAAACATAAGATAGCAGCTGTTTGTCTAAATACCCGAACATTTACGAAGACTAATAATACATAAAAGAGCCTTCTGCTATTTTTTTTCCTTCAGATTTCCTATACTCTCCACATTTATTATATCTGGCACTTTAGAAATCGCTGTTTTATTCACAGTGTTATTGGGAGGTCCTTGACCAGTTACGCTGTGATTACGATATTTCCCACAGCACCTGAATGTAGCAAAAATCTCTCAGTGACGGAGCAGAGACAGAAAAGCGGCAGGGAGCTGCCAGCATCGTCTCATACCGTCGCAGGACAGAAAGGTGTGAAAATATCGGTCCTCTAGACATCCTTGAAGTAATACACGGAGAAGGCATTGCTTTGATAATGCTGTCACACTCTGAACATGTTAGTATATCCGTCTCGCTTGGCTACATTTGGCACTATGGTAGCGTCAAGTTACATGCATTGCTACGTTAGCTAGTTTGGTGTTAGCATAGTGGCTAGCCGTTGCTATAGTATTTTCCTATAGTGTATGTTAGCGTCAGCTAGCTAGCTAGCTTGCCGGTTAGCTTCTCGTGTCATCCTTATGTCTACATTTATGATTTCGTCGAGCTAACTTACTCATTCCAACTGCAACTAGAAATATTTTGGAAATGGCACTGTACATAAAGGGAAGTTTACCGGTGGATGCCAGCTCCTGAATGTGTTGCTCCTCTTTGATCATTTGACAGCTCCGTTTTGGCGGAGATATGGAGACGCCGGGGAGGATAGCAGCAACACCGGACGCCCTGGACTTCACCGTGGAAAACGTAGAGAAGGTGAGTTTTGGGACAACTCGGTCCTTATCAGAAACATATCAGCTTATACAACACCGGGGGTTTGTGGACTAAATAAGTGGTCCTGTTACAAAAGAAACATACAACTTGAGGGGGACAGCATGGTAGCTTTATCTGCCGTGTAGCCACATAATCATAATAATAATAATAATAATAATAATATTTCCAGGACTAATTCCGTCTGGAGAGTAAATGTTGTTTGCATGTGGAATTTAGCTCATCCGTAATGTTTAGAATACATGATCAGATGATCGTCAAAATAACAGGCTGCAGCCCGCCAATTCTTTGCAATCTCTGTTATTGTAAAATGATTGTCTGGGTCTTGTTTTTCTCTGTTGGATTGGATATATATATATATATATATATATATATATGTGTGTGTGTATGTGTGTGCGTACGAGTGCGCGTGCGCGTGCTTACTGTGATGAATCTCCGAGCTGTGTGGCCACTGACTCGGACACGATGGGATGGGTGGGGAGACAATGGGAGGATGGAGAGACAGAGTGAGAAAGGTGCTCCTGTGGAAGAGCAGAGTCGATGAGATGGATTGGGGGCTGAGGGGAGGGAGGGACAGGGTCGATGTCTATGACAGTGGCAGTAAAGAAAGAGGAGGAGGTTGGCGATGCGACAGAAAATGATTAGAGGCAGGTTTGAGGGAGAGAAGAACATTCCTGTGGGGGAATGGCTTAGCCTGATACTGGGGTTTTTCTGTTGTAATAAAGGAGGAAGAAGAATGACAAAACAATATTCAAGGTCCTGTCTCCCTGTGGATGATCGGTTTTATTCAGTTATTCATGTATCATGTGTACAGGTGAAGAAAGTGGTGCTCTGTTATAATTTGGGGGTAACAAATGTGTGAAGAAAATGTTAAACATTTCCTGTCATTGTTTACATTAACTAAGTCAGAGACAATACCAGTTAATATTGTATGCATTCCTAGGTACAAGTATAATTCATGTAACTAGGAGAATCATAAATAATTTGTTATGATGTATGCTCCCCTGTTAGACAACCGAACATTTAAGAAGACTAATGATGCATAACTAAAAATAGTGCATAACTAAAAATAGTACATAACAGTATATTCTTCTAGTTGTTCAGGTCTTATACATTCTTCACCTTTTAATATTCTGACCACTTTAGAAATCATGTAACTGAGGTTCATAAATCATTTCTTGTGATGTATTAGGGTAACATTTAGTGAAAGTAACTGATACCCAACCTTTATAGATTTTGAATTTTTAATTAGATCAAGCTTTTTTTATTGTGTTATCTACCCCAAGCAAGGACAAATAGTGCATGATATTCATCAACAAAATAATCCCAGCCACATGTCAGATATACATTCAGTATTCAGTGATTCTTTTGATTATTTGAAGCGGGAGATGCTTGCAGTGGTTAAATGTGATGATGATTCCGTAAACAATTTTTCACTAAAACATGTTTAGGAACGTCATCTGTTATGTCATTGCAGGGAATGTATACACACTGAACTCTGACTTTTTTTTAATGATCTGCTTTTTCTATTTTTTAAGACACTCGGAAACAGTATGAAGCAGCCACTAACATTTTATTCAGAGTTCTCTTTTTGTGTGGGTTTGTAGTTTAAGGTGCATTTTTTAGATCCTGTTAAAGCATTCAGTTTTCTCCGAGTGGTACAGCGCGCCATCAGTAATCTCATTAACTGATAAAACATGACAAACAGCATCTGAAATATAATTTCCCTTGAAGGCTATGAGCCCTTTTGTAATAACACCACACTTGCATTTAAAAACTGATGAGATTTTTGTTCTTCTAAAACTCCGCTATATTTAGAAAGTATATTTAGATTATCATTGTAAGATGATTATTTTTCTCATTCTAGGTGTAGATAACTTGGCTTGACATATTTGTACTAATTAGTTATGCAATCAGCACGATGCAGTTCATCCACTGGAATAAGAGGCTGACGATAGGGTTCTTTCATACCTGTGAGTGCACTTAAAATCATCGTATTAGTATCTGCATCAGACTTCTAGCTTAATACATTCAGAACAATCTGAAATGTTGCTTTCACCTGTAATTGTGTTACATTCTCTGCCAAACAGTCACAACAGCAGGTAAATATACACAACACTCGCAGACACCTTGTAGTGTTCATCAACATGAATTCGAGTTGCGTCTCCCATAAGATGATGAGAGCAAAAACCAGTTGCTCAAAGAGTGAAGTAAAGAGACCAGCAGTGCACAATTGTCACTGTTGTTCAGTGAGATGGTGGAGAGTGTGCTTGTTGTATACATTGTGCTGGAGATGATGGTTCCTGGCCCAGTATTTGTATGTCTCCAATAGAAAGCTCTTTGTTCAATTTTGGGTCTGTGAAACAAAGTACCACATTGTCAGTGTCTTTGTGTGTATAATGAATGGGCACGTATACTCCCTTACATTTCCGCTTGACTATAATTAGCCTTGTCTGGAATCAATATTCCACTATTCCAAACAAGTGGATTTTAGAGGAATTTTGGAGCTCTGCATTTTGTTGTGAAATAGTGTGCTGTTATGATTTAGTCATTTTGCAAGTCTCTACAGAGACAAACAACTACTGTAGCACCAGAAAGGACCACAGCACAGTAAAACTGGGTCAGTGTGGGTCAGCAGCACCTTGCTCAAGGGCACTTTGCCAGCGGTGGCTTCTCTGTAATCACCCGGTCACCTCTCTAACCACACAGGATTCTGCCCATAGGAGGTTGTCAAGGTCAATTCAGTAGTGTGTAGCTCCCAGGCTCTGCTTTTTTGGAAAGTAAAGTTAGGATAAGATGTATATGACAGCAAGTGCTCACTTCTGATTAGCTTTGTGGTATTAAAAATAAAGGCCTGCCAGCTAACGTATTACAGATCATAGCAGGGGAATTTGACACTGAAAAATTATGTATTGAGTTGTTTTGTGGTGCCTACAGGTGCTTTTTCAAAGAGAAAAGAGGGAACTTGGTGACTTTTACTGTCCAGTCATTGATGGAAATATACGATGAAACACTTGTCTTGTAGGTTACATGATACAAACATATCCTAGTGCAAGCATTTTGTCTTATTTTTTTATTTTAGGAGGCTAGGAGTCACTATCGTATATCCATTTATTCAGTGTTCTGAAGTATGTGGTGGAAATTGTCCATGCAAGGGTTTGTTTTGCTGTTCATGTGCTAAAATTTTATCACTATTGGCAACATGGTATTCTTAATTTCTGTCTTGGCCGTGTGCTGTCAACAACCACCCGCGCACACTCTCGCACAAACTATTTTTCTTTGTTCTCTCATTAATCATCATTCCTCTGCATGTCTTTGGTTCTCACAGTTATAGCGCAGTGCCATGATGGGTCAGTGGTGTGATGATGCCTTCTGCAGCACAGCAACAACACTGCCCTCCCATCGCTACAATGACTTTCAGTCTGACTCTCTAGTGGACAGATGGTTCGCAAACACACGGAACCTACGGCAGTGAGATGCCATTACCTGCTGTGTGTAAACACAGTTTACAAAGACTGTGTGTGTGTGTGTGCGCGTGTGCGTGCGTACGTGTGTAAGTGCAAGAAGCACTTATGCCTCATGTGGGGAAGGAGAGATTTCTATAATGTTTACAAAAACGTCATGCTGCCACCTGCTTCTCTTTATCTACATCTCCTGCCTTATATTAATAATACTCTTTAAAGACTCCTTCCTTATTTATTTGCTTCATATTTGTGCATGATGTTTTGCATAGTAAATTTATTGTAGTGGTCTTTGGTAACGCAGGTCAGGACTCAGCACTATAATTATTCTCCTGGGCTTGGTAGTGAGCACACAAGTGTACCAGTTACAGTAAATCTGTGGTCATGCGTGAGCAGATGGTGAATCTGTCTAACTGAGCCATGTTTTTTTCATTTGCATCCCTCTTCTTCCTGCTCCTGCTGGAAAGGGACTGTAGATGAGGCTAATGACCTTTGACAGTGTCTGCCAAGAGCACGGCATCCTCAGGTGAAGCCAGGTGGTTCAGGCAGATTGCCACCATCTGTAGATATACATAGTTGCTTCAGTTGCATTAGTTGCTAAAGCTGCAAATAAATGCTACTGTCTAGGGGTTTGCATGTTTTTTGCTTGTTTTAGGAAACCTATTAGTGAAGGGCAATTACAGTTAGTTAGTCAAAATAACTGCTACATGTCTGGCGGGATTTTTTAGGAGGAGACAGGCGGTGATTCTTTCTTCATTTGGCTGCTTTAATCTTCTCAGACTGTTTTGTGCCTTGTGCTTTGATAATAAATCTAGGAGGAACAGACGCGCACAGACACAGCTCTGTTTGGTGTTGGATAAGGAGAGGTCTGCAATCACACAGTGGACTGCGGTAATGATCCGCTGCTGCTTTGAACTCCGATATCACAGCTTCGTTTACAGAAAGGGTAGAGTGGAGCTGACTAACTAAAAACATCCTGATGCTTTTTAGAATGAAGGCATGATAATGATCCACAGAAAAACCTTGCCAAATCGCAACACAGTAACACATATTTAATCAGTTCTGTCGTGCAGCTCTGTCTATAGAGTGGTGCAGGAATGAGTTCTAAAACCCGGAAACGAGTCCGTCTTTAGCTTAGTGGTGGTGACGTGAAATAATGTGACTGTGGTGTAGTTAGTTTACAACCTAATTGAACAAATTGCATTTACATTTCAAAAATGCTGGAAATATGCAGAGATTATCCTGCTGAACAAAAAACAAAACGTGTAAGTATCATAAACGTTTGTTTGGCACAGAGTTTTATTTTCTGCAATAATCCAAAATCCAATAAAAAAAAAAAATCCCATTGGCTTTTTGTCAAGAGAACTAGTGCGATGCAAACTTCCGGGTCGGCCTACGAAAATACGTCATCCCTGGACCACTCTATAGTGATCTGTTAAAAAAAAAAAACGCATATTTTCATAGATGCAGTGGTTTTCCTTCAAACGTTTACAACGATTCTCATAAAAAGCTTCACATGACTGTAGTAGATGTTAGTTGACTACAGAGACCTACCACATGCATACTGTACATAGAGTACCTGCTGCACATACCATATCTGCACCTACCGCTCACACACATGACACCAGCCGAGTCTTGTACGGTAAATGGAGACAGATAATTGGGTTCCAGGATAGCAGATGGGGTGAGAACACCACCTGAGACTCTGCTTTCACCACGCATGTGTTGATGTTCCCCTCTTCAGATGCATCTTCATACTCTGACCCACTGTGGATTCTTCTCAGTATTATCCATCCTCCCTTGTTTGACAGACTAAACTTCTCTGATAAAGGAATGTGGAGAAATGTAGATTTTTAGAAGAAGACAAATGAAGAGAGCGAGCTGAGGGATGGAATGAAACTGGATGGACAGTTAAGGCTGGAGGGAGGCGAATTGAGAAGGAAGAAAGAGGAAAGGATGACTGCTGGTGGAGGAAGAGCAGGCTTCAGGGGAAAAGACGAGGATCAGAAGCTCGCTGAATAGATTTTTTTCCCCGTGTTGCTTGTCAAACACTTAGTGCTGGCTGCCAGCAGTTTTAGTTCAGTGAGCATGTATGTGTGTGTGAGAGAGAGAGAGAGAGAGAAAAAACAGCCGTTTTTGCAGAGTAGTGCCCAAACCTCTCTTCTGGCACCGCCAGGATTAGAGGTGTCTGTTTAATTAATGCTTGCTTTTCCCCTTTTTTTATTTCCCTCTCTCATACTTATCCTTTATCTGCTTTCTCTTTGGCTTGCTGCTCCTTCTTGTTCACCCGGCACTCAAGTGCTCATATTACTCGGAGCGAGCTATACTTCAGAGAGTGCTGTTTTCAGGTCATTGCTTTCTCCATTGTTCAGGTTTTCGAGGTAAACTGTCTACTATGTGTCTGTGTGCTTGCCTGTTTGCAAGTGAGAAAATATGCTCTTTTCATAAGGTAACCATCAAATATTGATCAACATTCCATCAAACAAGAGCTCAAAGGACTGCGTTCCTCTTCTCTGCTGGTTTCTTATCTCTGACACCAAGTATTGTGAATGTTTGTAGTTATGGCTTCACAATATAGTAAAATAAAAAGGACATTGCAATATTTTTGTTTTCTGCCAAATATATATTACGATATGAATAAATACAGGAATTTCCACCAGATGACGACAAAGTACCTGTTCACATCATCCTTTCTGTAGTCGAAATATTTCCATACAAGATTTCTTTTTGCAACCTAATCTTCCCGACTAGTGGGGCCCTCACTGTGTATCCAAGAACCCTTGAATTAGAGTAAATAAGCCTATGTTCAGACAGACTTCGCTGCAAAAAGTTGTAGCATGATGTGTTTGAGTAAATTGGCCCTACTTGACATCACATGTCCTGCGGTGTGGTGTCAATGTGCAATGTCAATGCTGGAACAATATATTGCGCAGCCCTGTTTGTAACCCTAACCCTATTTGTAGTTGCAAACATTTCTCGAATGGACTTTGTACAAAGTTGTTTAAGCATCCACAGATTGCATAAATTATTTTACTTTTCTCTCTCTTTATTTCTAGGCTCTCCACCAGTTGTACTATGATCCCAATATAGAAAACAAGAATCTGGCCCAGAAATGGCTTATGCAGGCTCAGGTCTCGCCTCAGGCCTGGCAGTTTTGCTGGGCCCTACTGAGCCCAGATAAGGTATAGTGAACACACAAACACTCACATGGACACACACACGCATACATTGCAAAATGTTGCATCATTTGCATCCATCTTATCATCTCTCTCAGGTGCCAGAGATCCAGTACTTTGGTGCTAGTGCGCTTCACACCAAGATTTCTCGCTACTGGTCAGACATCCCCACAGACCAGTACGAGTCCCTGAAGACCCAGCTGTTCTCCCAGATTGCCTGCTTCTCCTCTGGCTCCAAAATGGTACTCACCCGGCTATGTGTGGCCCTGGCCTCTCTGGCTCTCAACACAATGCCTGAGGCCTGGCCTGGCGCTGTGCCGGAGATGGTGCGGGTTTTCCAGGAGGAGGGGGGAGGGGTGGATGGGCGGGCGCGCTGCCTGGCATTGCTGGAGCTGCTCACCGTCCTGCCTGAGGAGTTCCAGACCAGCCGGCTGCCGCAGTACAGAAAAGGATTGGTACGTCTGCAGGTAGCACCTTCTCCCACCTCTGCAGGTGGTGATGGCCACCTGTCCAATATGCACAGGTTTTATTTGGACTTATTTGTTCACCAGTATGTATCAAACCTCAATAAATTTTGAGAACTTGCTAAAATGTGTCTCTACCACAGAGTATTGAAAAGTGTCAAGTATTTAAAGCTGTAAGTGAAGGATTTGTCAAATCCTTGGTCTGTGTTTACTTATTCTTTAATCAGATATTCTCAGATATATGATCTAAATCATGATTTACTCATATTACTCTATGGCTACAGCTATCGATTATTGCTTTATTAAAGAGCAATAGTAAATATACAAAAGAAAAGACCGGTCTTGTAAAAATTACCAAAAAAGTGAATAAATAATAATAAACAAAGCTTTGCATAGAATTTGCATTGAATATTTTTAGTAATTGAGTTACTCAAGGAATCGGTTCAGCCCAATATTAGACTATTTTATGCTGGATATGTTATTGTAGTGTGTTTGACTGAGATGTTTGAGAATTTTGGCTTTTTTGTGAAATGAAAAAGGGGGGGAAAAAAATCTTTCAATGAAATTTTATTTAATTTTATTTTCCAAAAAGTAATGTATCAGGAAAGCTTCATATTGGTGTCTGAAAGAGCCTACTCATGAAGTGGAGGAACATATCATACATGAACGATACACTAGCAGTCTAAACCTCATTATGATCTTCCCTCTAGGTTCGGGGCGCCCTGGGCCGGGAGTGGGGGTCAGTGTGCCCCTTACTGCAGCAACTGCTGCGAAGGACGGACAGCCCCGGGGCGGTGAAAGCTCGCGTGCTGCGCTGCCTGTCATCTTGGGTCCTGCTGGACGTGCCCCTCAGCGAAAGCGAAAGCCTGGTGCACGACTGCTTCAGTGCTCTGCCGGACCCAGAGCTCTTCGACACAGCGGTAGAGGCAATAGTCAACGCCATCTCACAGCCTGACTCCCAAAGGTGTGTACAAATGTGTGAACAGTGTAAACTCACAACCCCAAAAAAGACAGAAAGATAAATAATGATACAACGGTATAGCATGAAAGGTTGTCATGGCTTTGACTGGAGAAATGACACTGGAGCAGAATGGAGGTAGAAGGGGGGAAAAGAAAGATGCATTAGCCAAGGGCAGGAAACAGACAGGATGGGCACTGGGAGACATGGAGGGAGGCATGGAGGGAGGGAGTGATACAGGGCAAGTTGACAGCCAGGGGGAGGAGAGCGGCATTTCTCGGTTGGCTGCCGTTGCCATGGTTACAGAGCTGGGGAGAGATGTCATCATGCCCTGGTTGATTCAGACATGGCAGGCGCCCATTACCCCGCCCCTAGAGAGAGAGAGAGAAAGAGGGCGTTGGTGATGGGGCGATGCAAAAAGAAGAAAGGCTGCTGAGGGAAGGTGTGAAAGTGAGCGAGTATAAAATACTTCATCCTCTATACCTCTGCACTGCTCCTCAGACCATAGGGTCAGATCTGTGAAGATTAAACACTCGCAATTAAAAGGGCAGTAGGAAGACTATTGCACTGGAGTTACAGGTAGAACCAGCAGCAAGTGTTGCTGGACTTCAGTAAGAGTACGTTAGATGAGATTCCAATGATTATTTTCTCTAAATTTCAGTTTTCACAATTGTCAATTAAAAAAAAAAAAATACAATTTCTTTCTTTCTCTTTTTTTGTGTCACTTAATACTGATCACAGCTCTGGGTGTTCGCCGGTTTGTGTTCGTCAGCTCCTCCCAACAGTCTTGCCTCTCATGAGACACACTTGGCCTCTGTTTTTGTGTGATTTATGGGTTTATATTTGACGACCTAAATTGTGTGTGTTCTGTAGGTGTCTATGAGAGAGGAGGAAAAGTGATAAATCTATCAGAAAACCTAGTGCAAGGTTTTTTCCCCAATCTTTTTTAGGAAGTCATAGTCCACCTTTTTTCCATCAGTAGATTTGTCTGTCTGTGTTTATTCTATCTATTTTATCCTTTCTCTCGCCTGCTTCTTTGTGCTCTTCCTTTCCCCTTTCTCTTCTCTCCCCATCAGTACTAAGCCCTCCTCCCTGTCTCTTGTTCTCTCCCTCTGTTTAAACACATTACACTCAACTCATTTGGGGGGATGCTATTGGTCCAGCTGCATCCTGTTGCCAGGCAACCCATTTCCCCTGTCTCGGAGTGTTGCAGTAATTGCAGAGGGGATCAGAGGGGGAGGGGGGGGAGATAAAAGAGGAGTCATCAAGGAGGCAGAAAGTGTATAACAGCAGGGCAGGGTGCAAAGGAGGAGAGGACAGGCAGCTATGAGTTAGAGGAGAGGAGACTGCAGCAGATGGTCTCAGAGAAATCTTCAGAATGTCTTCGCTTAGGAGGGAAATGGGGAAATGCGTACAAATCCATTCCGCCCTTTTACTCGTATCACATACACACCAAGCCCTCTTTTCATAAGCTAAGAGTGCATGACCTGCATTTGCAAAGCACCTTGTTAAAAATGAATGATCTTCTGAGTGCATAAGTGCAGTCTGCCACTCACATGTACACACACACACACGCACAGTCACTCACTCAGACTAAATTGCAGGCGGTCCTTGCGCTGCTCTCACAGAGTTACTCAGGCACCCGTACATGGATGATGTCGGCCAATACACGCACGGGTAGCGGCTTATTAGATGGAGGCCAGATTCATACACATCACATATCAGCAGGGTGGAGCTCCCTCAAGAGAAGGCTGAGTCAGCGCGGGCTGCTTAGCAGGGGACTCGGCTTCATTGGGCAGGACCACAGATTCGGCTCCTCAGTTTATAAGGGGTCCTGAGGGAAATTAGAGTAATAAATGGTTCCCAGGACCGCGGTACGAGATGTATTTAACCTTTAGAGCAGAGGATGCATAGCAGCGTCATTTTAACTGGCCACTGTTGTCTTTTGCTAGTGCTGTTCTGTAAGGGATTACACTAATACTAAAACTAGAGATATTGCAATGTTCTTTTTTTTTTTTTTTTAAGTCTGACCTGCCAATTCCGATTTTTTTTCCTTCTAAGAACTATAGTTGACAGCATAGACAAACATTTTTGTAGCTTTTCTTTAACTGAAATTTCAGGAATCTTTCAATCAGTAAAGAATCAGAGAAAATATTATTCTATAATGTGTTTGTAGGCCTGTTATAGAGAGTCAACTATTTATTATCTTTTAGAAAATATGTATTTATTTATCTATTTATTTATACAAAACTATTTATGAATCAGTTTCTATTTACAAGAATGTAAAGGTGTGTGTATTATATTATATAAACTCCAGATCCTGTGGCAAGTGGTGTCTTCCTGTCTGCTCCACACCTGCATGGTGCGGGAGGAGAGGGAGTGACAAGCCTAATTGTTGAAGTCATTTATTTAGCGAAAAGCTCTAGATTAGATCCTCAGAGATGCACTTTGAGTTACAGTGGTGCTCAGGTTGATTTTGTTTCTTTTTTGTTTCTTTTTAAAAGTCACTCAACCTTGTTGTGTCATTGATGAATATTCATTCTCAGTGGACCCTGTCCTCCTTATTGACAGTCTCATGAAAGATGAAGCACCGCCTGCATACCACAACACCCCCTAGGTCTGACACACACGTTATATGGTTTACATTTATAGCTTTCACACATGCACATAATCTCCTCAGTGACATTCAGGAGCGCACGCACGTACGTCCTTCATCTCCAAATGTCACCCCTTCATTTGCTGTCATCAGGGATGACAGGAGGATGTTGTCACATGAGCGTGTGCGTGAGCACATGCGTGTGTTTTAGCCGGAGTGAAGGAATTATAGATGGCTGAGACAGCAGGAAGAGGACAGAATAGTAACTGACAGCAGCTCTCAGCTGAAGCTTTGAATAGATTTTCTGGTTCCCTGGCAGATGTGTGGGTTTTTTAGGGTGGGTGTGCTGGATCAGAGGTTGGACTGACATGGACTGAGATTTGATTTGAAATAAACACTTGTCTTGAGAAGGAGCAATAAATATCAACCTAGCTGTGAGCGGTGTGAGTCAGTGTTGTATTCACCAGTGAAGGCTCCCTGGCTGTGCATGATATGTTCTTCTCATTTGTGCAGAACACCGTCCAATGTTTTCAACTCATTTTCTTTAACCCTGGGGGTCCGCGCAGACCCCAGAGGTTTCCTTTTTGTCATATCTCACAGGTGCTTTATTCTATCATTACAATTTTTCATGACTGTCAATCAATGTGTTTCTAACAACTTCATAACCATGTTTTCTGTTTAAGTAGTGCTATTTAAAAGAATTACCAATATGTATAATATGTATGTATTTAATTTAAAGTACAGTATCACTCACACATTTTAAAGGAGACACAGATGCAGCAGTAACAGATTTCCTCATGTGCTCTGTCTAGTTTCGTTTGACGCAATATGCAAATGAACTGTGATCTAAACTAATAATAATCAGTTTGTTTTTTCTTCAGATGGCTTTAATAACACAACTTATAATGTAAATAAGTTAACATTTTGTTATGATGGTTGTTACTTGCAGTAGTTTATTCTTGGGGTTCCCAGGGACCCCAGTTGGTATTCCTTGTATGTTATAGATAAATAAATAAATTGGTAGGATGAGGGTGAAATAAACTAACTCCATTCTGGTGTTTCTTTTGTTTGTGTGTCAATGGGTTGTAGATATGTGAACACTTTGCTGAAACTAGTTCCTCAAGTGCTGGCCCTCCAGGAGCAGCTCAGAGAGGCTGTTCAGAACGGAGACATGGAGACCTGCCACGGTATCTGCCGCATCGCCGTTACACTGGGAGAAAACCACTCCAGGTGTGTGTCGTTTCTTTATTCTTTCGGTAGGCCACATTGTAAAGATTATCTTGGCCCAAAAAAATGTCTGTAATTATTCAGTCTTGGGATGTGTTATATTGTCCAGTTTTTAAACTTATCCAAATAAAATAGCCTACTATAAAAGAGAAACGGGTTTCTAAACATTCATTTGCAATATTCTGTCCCATGTCTCACTGTGCAGTCTCTACTTCCACCGCGTCTAGTTTTCATGTGTTGCTGTGTCTAGTGATTGAATGAACGTTTCTAGTTTACCTGTGTACCAGCTGCTGTGAAGGGTTTAGGGTTAGTTACCAAATGACACCGTTTCTCCTTCTCTCCCCTCCACCCACCTCTCTCTAGGACTCTGTTGGAGCAGGTGGATCACTGGCAGGGCTTCCTGGCTTTAGTCAACATGATCATGTTTTGTACAGGCATCCCCGGCCACTACCCGGTCAATGAGACCACCAGCTCGCTCACACTCACCTTCTGGTATACACTACAAGTAAGAAATCTGATCCTATCCTTTGTTATAGTAATGTTGTGGTAGTTTGACAAATACATGGTACTGTATATTTTCCTGCTGGCATGATTTCCATCATTCTTTCTCTAGCCTCGTCTTTGCTATGCATGCAAAACCTTTGTGGGGCTGATATTCGAAGAAAAAACTTTTCTTCTAAATAATTTCTTTATAAAAAACACTTTTATATATAAAAAAAAAAGGGGGGGAAATTTTCTGAGTTTGAAGTCACAAGTTTACGAGAAACAATATATGAAACATAGCGTTGTTGTTTTTTTTGTCAAGGAACAACATTGCTTCACTTTGTGGGGTTAGACTTTGTCTACAGTTTTCAAAAAATAAAATATGAGAGTTTGTCTAAAAATTAGCTTTTCCTCTTCTACCTTATCCAAATGAAGTTTGAGCAAGCAGACGTACATAGTTACATATTACATCATTGATTTTTTTTCTCAGTTATAAATGAACGATAAATGCAGTAAAATGTGTGTCTGTTAAAAGCCTTTGTTAGTCATAACAGATGTTTTTGTTATGTAAGTGCATAAATAATTAATAAAGAGACATTTTTTTTCTTCTCCATCCTCAGGATGAAATAATGTCATTCGAGACGGATAAGCAGGCAGTGTATCTGCAGGTCTACAGGCCAGTATATTTCCAGCTGGTGGATGTTCTGCTACACAAAGCCCAGTTCCCCTCTGACCAGGAGTATGCATCCTGGTCCTCAGATGAGAAAGAGCAGTTCAGGATATACAGGTGTGTATGTGGACATTTGTATGCCTGTCTCCCTATCTCTTTGTTTTGCACATGCCTGTTTCAGTGACCGTCTAAGTGTTCCTGAAATGACTCTCTGAAAGGATGATTGGGCGGCACATGAGTGTGTTTTTCTCTAATAGACTCACTCGATTGGCAGCTGAGAGGGCAAAACCTGTCTGCCAAATAAATGAACATGTTCCAAGGTTGCATGCTCCTAAAATGTCTGTTTGTGCACGTGTGTCCTTCAGGGTGGATATCTCCGACACACTCATGTACGTGTATGAGATGCTGGGAGCAGAGCTGCTGAGTAACCTGTATGATAAACTAGGGAGACTGTTGACTAATGCAGAGCAGCCCACATCATGGCAGGTGGGTGAGACATACACAGACGAACAAAGAGAAAACGTGAACTATTTTCAGTTTCTTGAAATGTGTCATACCAGATTTGATAAACCGGTACTTTGTTTTCTATTTTTCACATTACTATATTTATGTTAGCTTGCAAGTACACACTCTCAAATCAAAATGAACCTAAAGAAAAGTTGACAGTGTATATGTGTAGTATAAAGTGTATATTTATAGGATTTATACAATTTTCATGTTCATTTTGGGTTATTTTCACTTTCCATTGTAATAAAAAAAGAAAAAAAGAAAAGCTATCAACTGGTGCTCAAAAAACACTCTGATGTCCTTCTCCAGCACACAGAAGCCTTACTGTATGGCTTCCAGTCCATAGCAGAGACGATAGATGTGAATTACTCTGACGTCATCCCGGGCCTGATAGGACTCATCCCCAGAATCAGCATCAACAACGTCCAACTAGCAGACACAGTGATGTTCACTATAGGTGAGATTCATGGGTGGATTCAGAGGATTTCACCACACGCCCTAAAAGTTCAAACCAATTTAGCGCAATCTAAAGACAACACAGGTAGAAACGTCCAGGAACACTCGTATTGTTTCTCATTTGGTATCTGAACTGTTAATCTCCCGTTAGGTGCTTTGGCTGAGTGGTTGGCAGACCACCCTGTGATGCTCAGCAGTGTGTTGCCCTTGGTACTACAAGCTTTGGGGAACCCAGACCTTTCTGTTTCTTCTGTCTCTACACTCAAGAAGATTTGTAGGGAGTGCAAATATGACCTACCACCCTACGCAACAAACATAGTAGCCGTCTCTCAGGTACGTGTATACATGTTTTTTTTTGTATGCTATTGCTTTTTTCACCCAGTTCAAGTATGAGAGCCAATGACAAATCCTTTTTTTTTTTTTTTTTTTTTTTTTAACAATAAATGCTAAGGTGTTGAAGACTTTTTTGATATTCCTGCTCTCCAGAAATAACATTTACTCTTTGAAATCACTTCAGTTGTATTATTTAACTTTTTATTGCTAATTTGGGTAGTGTTCTTTTTTCTTTTTTTTTTGTGCTTTCAAAAATAATAAAACCATCACTCTGACTTTCTCTTTTCTCTCAAGGAGGTGCTTATAAAGCAGATCCACAAGGTTAGTATCTGCTCTCTCATATTCACTTTCTTCTTTGTCTTGGCACTCGAGTGACATTTAAATAATAAACACTGTGAAAGAATTGCGTAACATGTTCTCAGCCTGAAGTCTGAAGAAGACATGTTATGTGTTGTAAAAAAATTTGAAAAAGGACTTCAAAGGGATAGTTTGGATTATTTGAAGTGGGGTTGTATGAGGTACTTATCCATAGAAAGTCTATTACCTACAGTAGATGGCCCCACTTCAAAACATCTGAACTAACCCTTTACGCTCACTGCTTCCTTGAACTGAAGCTGAACGTGCAATCATCTTTTATTGCAGACAAGTCAGTGTATGTGGCTGATGCAGGCTCTCGGCTTCCTGCTCTCCGCCCTCCCTGTGGAAGACATCTTGAGAAACCTTCACTCCCTCATCACCCCCTACATTCAGCAACTGGAGAAGCTAGCGGATGAGACGGTGCGTACACAGACAGAACATGTAAAAGCGCGCACACACAGACACACAACAAACACAGAGCTGGCACAGCTGGAATCTGGCCAATAGGAACAGGCCTTGTTTCTGTGTGGTGTCACTGCAGTGGAACATTTCTCTGCGGGACCAGATTGGATTTGACCCTGCACCATGGGCTAGTGACTCACATGGAAGTAGCAAAGACACACTTTCTCACACTCATGCAAATGCACACGCACACACCACAACAGGAGAGAAGACGCATTGAACTCAGGAAAATGCCTTCACAGACACACTTACAGTAGGTCATGCTTTTACATGTGCATGCACACAGTCCTGCAAAAGAATATTCTGTACCCTTTTTAAATGCCAGTTCTAATTGGATTTTCAGTCTGTCACTACGGATGGTACAAATGTGGCGCTGATATTATCTATAAAAAAAAACCGCACTGCTTGATGTACTGTATGTGGAACAAAATAGCATTTCTCCTGATCCCTTGTTCTGCAATCAGTAAAGACTTTGGGTGGGGGTGAATAGAGATGTCAGGTTAGATGAAGCTTCTCTGTGTGTCTGTTCCTGTCTCACCCTTCACAACACACACACACACACAGTCACACACCGTCTCATCTATCCTGTCTGACTTCCTCCCTCTCTCATTGTTTTCTGTCTAGCTTTTTGATGTATCGGCATTACATCAGACTAGGAAATCGGGTGCTGTGTGTCTGGAGCCGGACAAATAGTGGCACCTAGTGGTGGACCCCTTCAGGTTACATTACATCAGGGGTGAATGAACATGATGTCAGACAGGGGCCGACTGCAAACACTGATGAAGTCACTCTGATTTGGCTTCATTCGTAGTATGCACACACTGTTCTTGTTGTAGGATGACTATACAGTAACAGCATCAACATTGTGGAAGGTAGATTACAGGAAAGGTGTGTGTGTGTGTGTGTGTGCGTGTGTGTGTGTGCGTGTGTGAGAAATTGTTATGACAACAAGCCATCCCCTTCTTTCTGTAACATTGATGAAATACCTTGACTTTATATTTAATAATATATATATATTTATATTTTGACATTGACTTGTGTTTTCTTTTCCTTTTTTTGTGTGAAAGGAAATATTTTGTATCGATTAGAGCTGCAACCATTAGTTGATCAATCGACAGAAAAAATAACTATTTTTTATTATCGATTAACCCCGTGGTGCCCTAACTGATGGGCCTAGTGGGGGCCCGGAGTTATAAAACGGGGGGCGCGGTGTGGATAAATATAAATGATACTGCACTGGTCTAGCGGTGGAGGGCTTGAAAATAGTCTTATCTGCAAAAAGGTGGCCCTGCAGAAAAGGTTTCGGAACCGCTGACACCACTTTGAGAAACTGGGATGGACATTTGTTACTATTTTCTGACATTTGAATTATTCTTAATTTTAATCGATTCATCTAGAAAATAATGGGCAGATTAATCGATAATGAAAATAATAGTTAGTTGCAGACCTACCATCAAATATTTTATTGATTAAGTAATAATTATTATTTACTCTTTTCTATACTTTTCTTTTTATAATAATGACAAATGGCCTAAATTGTCCATTAATCAGTCCATTGATCCATTTTCAAAACTCTTTACCGTAGCTAGCTTTTTAAGTTTTGTTTGTCTTCTTAAATATTTTAGCAGTTACTTTAAAGCAGGCACTAATAATCTGTTTCTTTCTTTTGTTACTCTTCCAGCCTAATCCCTCCAATAAATTGGCAATTATCCACATCTTGGGGCTGCTGTCCAACCTCTTCACTACGCTCGACATCAGCAAGCAGGACGATGAGTCAGCGGAGGGCTCGGCACCACCTGTCAAAGCAGCCCCACCTCCACCTGGACCAAACCCAGTCAGTCACCACACACACACACACACCCTCATCATTGTCATTATCATGTCAGCAGTGAGGTTGAGCGATTGGACGAATTCACTGAATATCATCAACAGGCTGAATCTATATATGATAGATATTCACCATATGTTCCACTTAAAGTGACAATAGACCGTTTTTTTTTTTTTTTTTTTACTTTACTTTTTACTAACTCATAATTATGTAGTTAATATTGATTGTATAATAATGTCACCATCGGCGTTTAGATGTGTTCCCTCAAAGCCTTGTTTTCATTATGCAGTTCTGTCTGCCACTGGGTACGATCTCCTGGGAAAATGAAGGCACAAAGCTGTGGAAAACAATATGCAGTGTGTCCTGTTCCAATGAAAGCCGATAGCACTAGCTACAAAAGTTTCCAGATGACGACAAACATACGCTCGGGGGAGTTGAAAAGTTGTCTATTGTCTAGGCTTCATAATCCCACACTGCAGTTTTGTAGTTTTGAAATGCAGCGGTGCACATGGTGCTCGCAGCACTATGAGCTTAAGTTCAACATCCAACCCCCCCCCCACCCCCCCACTATCGCTGGTTGGAGGAATGAGGGTGGTCAATAGGAAGTTTTTTGCCCCATCACTCAACCATAGTCATTTGTAAATCTGCTGATAGGCATGCACCCATGTGTAAATGCTAATGTCTAATGCTACTGCTTATTTATGACATTCCTTTTTAAAGGCTTTTCTTTTGTGTTTTTCAGGTGGTGGTGGTTTTGCAACAGGTGTTTGCTCTCATACAGACTGTACTCAGTAAATGGCTGAATGACTCGCAGGTTGTAGAGGTGAGTCACCGTCATGTGCAGCCACATATTGTCCTGACCTCTGAATTTAGAAATTATTTTTTAAAGAGATCAGTCCACATAATCAGATATGACATTTCACTATAGCTGATCTCATGTTGTCCCTCAGGCGGTGTGTGCCATCTTTGAAAAGTCGGTGAAGACTCTGCTCCATGACTTTGCTCCCATGGTGTCTCAGCTGAGTGAGATGCTGGGACAGATGTACAGTACAATTCCTCAGGCCTCAGCTCTCGACCTCACACGACAGGTACAGGCTCATACATGTGCACACACACACACACACATTAGTAATCTTCTTTTAGTACTTACATGCAGAGAGATTCATCAATCGTAGCAGTGGATCTTTGCATTCAGATTAATTCAATCCAACTGGAACTGAAAATGATGCTAAATAAATAAGCTTAAACAAATCTGTTTCCACAGCTGAACAGTATACTATTTGTAAAATTCTGACACATTTACAAAAAACTGTGCTCTCACTACAGAGCATGTTTTCTCACTGCGCTGTCAGTCCAAATGCTAAGACAACATAAGGAAAAACAAAAACTTTGCAGGCTGCAGCATCATAAATCACCAATACACTCAAAACATAGTAAACAGAGAGGCAATCCAAAAGATGTAGCCACTACAATAAAGGCTTTTTAATATTTCCTTCCTCTTCGTTACATGTATTTTGGAGTGCCTGGATTGCCTTCTTGTTCATCCTTTTTTTCCCCCTAATTTTCCGAAAGCACCTGACACATCTTAGATATTCGGTTGAGTACACAGAGCAACCAGTCATCTCTTTTTCCTCACACTCAAAACTTACTTGCCATATTTTAAATATTTGTGAGGGGATTAGGGGAGACATCTGATACGAACCAGCTGTATCACAGGTTTCGTCAGGCAGTGCATGTAAAGACATCCTCTATGGTTTTCTGCCGTATCCTGTTTTCCTTTCTTGTGTGCAAGTGAACACGCCAAGTGTCTGATGTGAAGTCCTGCTGTTTCAGATGGTGCATATCTTCGCCAGTGAGACGGACCACTTCCCACCCATCAAGGCTCTGTTTGAGCTGGTTACCTCGGTAACGCTGTCCATCTTCCAGCAAGGTAGGGGGTCCAGCAGGGGCGGGAGTGTGAATACTGTCAAATGTGTTCTATTCAGTAGAAGACCTTTTTGAATGTTTCTGGTTATATTTGATTTCACAGGATCCAAAATGATATCTTGGTATATCAGAGGACAAGAGTTAAATTGTAAACACATTTATAAAAATAAAAATAAAGTAAACATTGTTATAAATGCAATGTATATTATGGTGATAGACTCCCATTTTCTTCTGCAATTGAAGACTGACGTGCTTTTGCATTTCCAGACAATAAAATAGGATAGGCCACAAATAGAAAAATTACAAAGGGTTGGAAGTCACTGGACTCACAGTCGACCTTTAAATGTTTGCTCTTATTACTCATTAATGTAGGTGGATGCTGGATGTGTTGAAGTAACAAAAGTCTCAAATGATCATTTTATCAATGCAGACTTCTGTTTCCAATGATGGTCATTGATTACACCATTTTAAGACTATTGTGGTTTGCTTTAAACATATATAATCAACATGTTGCAATGTTTTCTATATTTATCAGACTAGTGTTTGCTTATTTAATTTTTTTGAATTTACTGTTTCAGTGTTTGGGCTGCATGAACATGTCTTTCGTTTTGTAAAGTGTTCAATGTTGATCAGAAGCTTCCTAATGTGCGTGACCCCGGGGCCAGACTTAGGTTCTGATTTGTCACTCAATATGAGAGGGACATGAATGAGATGATATCATTTCATCTACTACACTTGGGTTAGGATACTTGTACCAGCTCTGTCTGCCTCCCCCCTTTCCTTTGTGTCGTCGCTTCTTTCCTCTCCTCCTTTCCTGCTTTGACTTGTTAAGTAATGGCTGCCTCTCCTGCTTCTAAACTCTTTCTTTTTTGAGCAGGTGCCTTTCAATAGACAGTATCAGTACAGGATACAGTCACAGCACAGAGACCACTAGCTTATTCAGTTGGCTGACATATTCCATGGCAGTGCCGGCCAACTCAATACAGCTGCCGCCACTGCTGTGGTAGGATTAGAGTCGGGCTCTCCATCACAGCCCTCTGAATAAGCCCTGTATTCTCTCGAGGGGATGTGTGTGGATGAGGGCTGGCGGGGGGTATTGAGCAGGAAACTTGTTTGGAGTCTGGGAACAGCTAAAGCTGGGCGCTTACTACAGACGTTTGTTCTGTTTCATTACAAGTTTTGCGGTTGTAGTCCCGCCAACATCAATCTTAAAGGGACAGTTCACCCCAAAATCAAAAATACAGATTATTCCTGTTACCTGTATCGATCTAAATTGTTTTGGTTTGAGTTTTCAAATATTTGAGGTATCGGCCATGGAGATGTCTGCCTTCTCACTTTCCAGAAATCCTGACCCGGTTTCTCCGCAGATCCTGTTGTGAGCTATTTTCTTTCTAATGAACTACACCCGCCAACCGTATCACCGTGCAGAAAGAAGCACTCATGGACAAGAGGCTCGTGCTCATTCGTTGACGAGTGTAGTTTGGTATTTTTTTGAGCACCACAAGTCGAGTGTCATCCAGTTCCAATATATTGGAGAGAAGGCCGACATCTCTACTGGCGATATCTCCAACACTCGACAACTCGCACTGAATATCTACTTAATTGATAAATAGCGCTACATGTAAGAGTAGAAATGTGCTTTTTGATTTTGGGGTGACCTGTCCCTTTTAAGCCATCTGAGAAAAACATGTTTGAAAGTCAGGAATCTTGATGTGGATTCTTCAGTCCAGAAGCTTCTACGGGATTGTGTGTTTTTAATTGTGCATCATTTGCAATCTGCAATACTTTAAAAAAGTCTTGTAGTCTGTGTCCAGCACAAGGGGAGGTACTGATATCAGAACATATCCTGATCTTTGAGTGTGATTCATACGGATGGCTATGGGATCACCTTTGAAGCAAAGGGGATCTTATCGACCAGCTCTGAATGGACCCTTTACAGAAACCTCCTCCCCGGAGGCACAGTCTGAGAGGAAATGTGTCGCGTGTTGTTTGATCACATTGATGCCAGCGGTGCCTCGTGGGAAGGAGGTAAAAAAGGGGGTTCATTCAGGTCTGGTGCCTCTTTTCCTCCAAACTGTAACAGTAACAGAGGTGCCTCCTGGGTTCCCACTCCAAACCCACTTTTGTTTCTTTAGGTTTGTTCTTTTTCTCTCGTTACTTCTTTCTTTCTTTTTTTCTCTCCAAACAGACCCATGTCTTTGTCTTCTGCCTGTTTTTTGTTTTTGGTTGGTCTGTTTTACCAAGACGCTGCCAAAGCTTCATATGCCCCCTCCCCCTTCTCCCCTTCGTTCCTTACTCACGTGTGAATTATTTCAATGAAATATTTTTGAGTTCTCTTTTTATTTCCACATGACTGTTGAATCTATTCAGTTGCTGTTTGTATATTATTCTTATTCTCTTATGATTTCTTAAGTTTCATCTTTATTATATTTTAGGACCCAGGGATCATCCTGATATTGTTGATTCATTTATGCAACTCCAAGCTCAGGTGTGTTTTTGGTTTCTTATTTCATTCACTTTGGGTTTCTCTCTCTTTCTCTCTTTTTCTAATTTCTCCCTGTTTCTCTGTCCTCTTCTTCCTCTCTACCTCTTTCTGTCCTTTGTTACCGGGCCCGAAGGTGTCCCATCACATAGGCGAGGCAGTGGAATGAAACGTGAGGGGAATGTTTGAAAAAGAGACGTCTGTCTCTCCTCAAATGCTTTTGATGCTAACAGTCACCTCGCCACACAAAGTACAGACCTCATCAGAAACCACTTAAATCAGCCTGATGTGCTCATGAAAGTATATAAAGCGTTGATGACACACAAATCCTCATCTTGTATGTGTTACTTGAAATACTCGCCCTGTGATCAGTCAATTAACTGATCGGAAAAAAATCACTGGCAGAAATGTTGAATGGCCTAAAAATCACACCGCTTTGGTAAGGTGTTATGATTAAGTGCAAATTCTAGGAAATTATTTGAATAAATTAATTTCTAACACTACTCTGTAAACATACTGTCACAGATGGATAACAACCTTTCCAAAGTATTCTCGCTGGCTAAGAGAGACATAAAGGTCGCTCGATGACTGCGTTTTTTTAAAATAGGTTTTTGGAAAGATGTGATGAAATTCTCATGACTCACCGAGGGACATGTAATCCTTCTATAAATAATCATATTGATTTATTATACTGCTCAACAGGGTGCATAGAAAATAGAAAAATGAGCGCTGGTAGTTGGAGATTTTATGCATAAAGATTGACTATTTTAAGCACTTATATTTTCACTTAATCTTTTCCCTTTTTTCTCTAAAGTCAACATCAGGGCACATTTGCTCCTTGAAAAAACCTCAGCACACTCAGCGCCTTAGATGAAATATTTTAGTTGATGCGGCGCTCTTGGGAAGATGATGTAACGGCGTCAGTATCTGCGTTGTGGTCTCAGGTGACTGGTTAGTCTCTGAGCCCAGTCCTCCTCTGAAGTCATTCCAGCCCAGAGCCAATCAAAGCCCAGATGAATTAATATTCAACTAATATTAATCAGTTCAGACAAATTGGCTGATGGCTCTTCTGTTTTATATTTTTGTCTTCATTCTTCTTCCTTTTGTTTTCTATCTTTGGATAGATCTGACCTTCATCTCTCTCCCTTTCCCTCTCTCCCTCTCTCCTCTCCTCCATCCTGAATGAGTTCATTATTACAAGATGATTATTTCTCTTTATCTGCACATGTTAATTACTTACACACTTCTGTTGCATATTCAATCCAGTCAACCAAAAACAAGGAAAAGTAATGTTTCAAATACAATTGATTTCTAAAAAACCAAACCATCATTGCCTTTAGTTTGACTTAAGTTTCCAATGATTTCAAAGTTTGATTTTTTGCAATTTGTTTGTTATACCTGCTGAGTTCTGCATTGGAGGATCTCTGTATGAGTTTGGATATAGTTTTTCCTAAACAGAGGGAGAGAGTACTATAGCCTGGTAGGCAGATCTGTTCTCAGTCCTGTGTTGCTGTCAGATCTGGCTACCAGGCTGAGCGGGTATTGTTGATAGCAGTATTTTGAAGGAGCTTATGCAGTGGAATGTGGTGAAGCAGTACCGATTGGGTCGGGCGGTCAGAAACATGCTCTGTTTAATGCCTTTATCTGCCTCTTAGGCCCTCAAACGGAAGCCCGATTTGTTCTTGTCTGAGAGTCTTGATGTGAAAGCAGTGTTCCACTGTGGTAAGTTTGCACAGCGTTTACACAAACACACACCCCTGCACACTGTACGGGGTGTTCTGCTACAGTTCCTGAGAAATTTGTGCCTGTCAGTACAAAGTACAAACTGTAACTTTTTGACACCATCCTTGAATAGTTTATTTATGTTTCTGGCTCTTTCTCCCACTTATAGGAGTTCTGTCACTCAAATTTCCTGAGGCTCCGACAGTAAAGTCAACGTGCTTGTTCTTTGTGAGCACACACACAAACACACACACCACACACATACACACTACTTGGAACCCTGCAAGAATATGCATATTTATAAATGAGTCATTTGGCTTTAAATATCCTGATTGTCTCTGTGTTTCTGCCTTAGACTGAACTGATACCCCACTGCTCAGATGTGCCTCCACTGGCCCGAGTGATGCAGGAGGACGGTAAACTGCTGATCCAGGCCGTGCTGGAGGTGAGAAGCAAGCACCACATTAAACATTTACATAGAAAAGTTACATCATTTCTCTAATGCTGCAGTCGGCTCTGTTATCACACATCAAACTTTTCTTCCTCTCTTATTGTGCAGTAATTAAGTCCCTGTTGTCAAATTTCTCCCCCTCTCCCTCCAGGGCATCGGGGGCGGGGCATCGCGGAGCCTCATGGATCAGTTTGCAGAAGTGCTTTTCTCGATGAACAAGAACTGCTTTTCTCTGCTCGCTGTGTGGTTGAAGGAGGCACTGCAGCCTCCTGGGTTCCCGTCATCGCGGGTCACAACTGAACAGAAAGACCACTTCTCACAACAGATACTCAGGTAGCACAGCCGGACATTTGTTGTTTGCAGGTTTATAGAGTGCTGCAGGAATGACGTATTTTGGCCAACCCGGAAGTTAGCATCGCACTTGTTCCCTGGACAAAAAGCCAATGGGATTTTTCCATTGGATTTTGAATTATTGCAAAATTATAAGATCTGTACTTGCAAGTTTTGTTCAGCAAGATAATATTTACAAACGAACACCACTTTGAGGATTTTTGAAGCATAAATGCAATCGGTAGAAGTAAAAAGCTAACGTCAGGCTATAAGCGAACTACACCACGGTCACATGACTTCTACGTAACCACCACTGTGTAGATGAGTTTCCCCGTGTTAGAAGTGATGGCGTTTAATGTTCTCGACAACCTCGGTAGTCTCACTCAGCCACTTGTTAACAACCGTCTTTTTTAAAATGCGTAAAGGCTTCAAAATTCACAGGTGGGATATTTACTGATGTATTTTATGTCAAAGAAAGGAATGTTAAAATCTCTTACGCTTGTGTTAACCACAGACCAGATTTCAGGCATCTAACTCATTTCCGAGTTTTAGGACTCATTGCTGCAGCACTCACCACTTTTGGCTAATGAGTCCATCAAGTTGGTCAACCCCATGATTTTTTGCGTATTCTCCCTAATTGTATGTATTTGTCCTCTCTTTACTGCCTCCTCTGTGGTGCAGAGAACGAGTGAACAAGAGGAGGATGAAGGACATAGTGAAGGAGTTCACACTACTGTGCAGAGGGCTCCACGGTACAGAGTACGCCGCTGAATACTGAAACTCTACCCTTGAACTCTCACCAAACCGTGACCTCTGCCCTCAGCGCCAAACAGCTGGATGCCACAACAACACAGTTCTCACAAACCCCATCAGCGAAGATATCATGGAATGATTGTAATGATAAACCCGCCCCGCCGCAGGACAAGACATTGATCCATTCCAGCACAGACCTGCCATCGGATTAATGGACAAACATCCCCGGTGGCTTCAGGGAGGCTGTCCTCTCTGCTCAGATTTGTTTTCTGTTATAAGATTGTTGGTTTTTCTCTCCTGATTTCTTTGGAAGAGCTTCGAGCAGCACTCCCAGCATGCTGCCACTCGCCTCCTTCTATCTCTGTCTTGTTCTGCCTTTCTAGATCTTCCTGTGGTTCCTAGGTTGTTTCCTGGTAATTAGCATCCATATGAAATTGGTAGTGGTATCGTACGTAGCTACTTGACATTATTTTTAAAAAATAAATCAAATTAATTATATAAATGTATATGTAAACACATATAGAAAGATAGTGGTTGTCAGTCCTGCTGCTGCTAATGGGAAGAGAGGAGGACCAATGTAAGGAGGGGAATCTGCAGGAAAATTACATTAATACAACAATATTTACTCCCAACCATGCCCCTGTGATCTCTGCATTTGCCAAACTATCATTGTGAATTTGTCCTTTTTTTTTTATTAAAAAAAATGCGCCTTTCAGGGGGTATGAGTGGAGAAAGAACCGAGAAAAAAAACACATAACTGGACTAAAAACAGTCTGCTCTCCTGCCCAGCCCTCTGTGTACAGGGCTGTACCTCATGTACATACAGTCCCACCCAGTCATGCTGCAGTCTCCTTGGATTGTAGAGAGGGGGTTTTATGCATTGGTCCCTTAGGTAAAGCAGGACTGCCTAGAGTGAAAGCTAGAGGGGGAAAAGGAAACATAGTAGCTTGCAGTGAGAAAGAGGCACAAGATGGAAACTGAGAAGAGAACTGAGTGTTTGGAAGGGTGAATAATCCTGACGAAGGACTGCTTAGTCACTGTAATCGTGGAAAAATATTAATCAAGTTGTGCATATTAACAGTTATTGCCGAACACTTCTGTGTATTTGAGTGTATGCGTGTGTTCATACCTGTATGTATGAGAGGTTGCGTGTGCACAGATGTATCTTTTTCCACTTGTTCAGTGCACTTATATTGGACCTACAGTACACATCCATAACTTCCTCCTATCTTTTAAACAAAGAGCTCATTCATTTCTTCACACCACATTCGTTCAAACTACTCTTTTCTTAAAGACTGACCAGGCACGTCCAGTATTTCACCCTCTGCTGCTCACCAGCAATCGCACCCATCTATTAAAACCTCCTTATCATCTGGAATGACCAGCCAGTGATAATCATTGACCAGAGTCATCCATCCATCTATCTGTTATTGACAGCAACTACTCAATTCATCATCGATCTGGGTCACTGCCTTGGAGAGGACCAAGAAGGATTAGAGAGTTCAGTAACAAAAAAAGTTATTCAGCATTTGCAACAAGAATTTAAACTGACATTCTGTGCTCATCCATTATGCCAGAGACATTATTGTTGAAGTGATGTGACGGCTGTAAAATACACAGTCTAGTGAATCGGCAGGACCAGTTGATATCTAATAACACTCAGCGTCCAAATGTACTTTGTGGTCTCTGCTAAACTTTATCTCAGTCTAATCCTTCTGTCTTATCCGAGGTGCCTGCAGACATGTAGCATGTGTGTGTTTTGTGGGGGGGTTCAGGGGACAAACATATTCAGTGACACTTCAGAAAGACCTGAGGCAGGAATCAGCTCTGGAGCGTCATGCCTCAGAGTCTAATTTGAACGGAGAATGATTGGACTATCCTCGGTCTGTATTGTTTTGTCAAAAAAAAAAAAAAAAAAACACTGTCACAGTTGAAAGAGTAGTAGGAGGGGAGGGGGGGTTATGAAATGTACATTGTTTTTTTTGTACCTTGGCTTTAATTTATTAAATATATCTAAGACTGCAGCTCCTGACTCTTCAGTGTGGGGGAGTAGTTCGTTCTGTTCTTTCAATCAATCACACACGCTGTCGGCACATCCTGCAGATATTTTTCCAACATCTCGGAAACAATTTATCACAAGTAGAAAAGTAGGAAAACATATTTTATTAGCTTTTAGTGCTGTTTTTTTATTTATTTAAACAATTAGTAACAAAAGTAACTAGTTCAATTGAACCCTACTCGAACTAGAAACCAAAAAGAAATTCTCTAAAATGTATTCAATTTAATTATTTTCTCTTTTTTTATTTACATTACCAGTTAAGTTATATATTACGTAGGTTTTATGAAATTGACTAAATATTTCAATGTTTTTTTTCTCTAGAAATCCCCTTTGATATTATCAGTAAGTTATATGTAAAATAAAGCGGTAATATTTTATTTCCCATCATTTATTTACATGCACAAAAAAAGGAAAACTACAAAATTCACAATACATTCGAGATTACATGAGAAAGATTTTCTAAAATGATTAAAAAAAATTTTTTAAAAAATCTTGAGTTTGACCCACTCAATCGCTGAAATTGCGAAAGAATAGAGTACCAGCTGCGCATGCGCACACTGTGGGCGTCTCCCATCCCACATGTGGGACGCGCCCAGTGTGCGCGTCCCACATGTGGGAGAGGTCCTTCGCCATCCTGTCCTGTGAAGTTAGCAGACCTCAGCAAATCAAAGCTCCAACTCCAGCAAGTCCAACCCCAGGAAGTTTCTCCGGGACTCTCAACTTTTCATCCTAAACAAACACTCAAACTACTGAAGCTGCTACACGTAAGTTAAGCTAAAGTTACTAACTAGCTTTGTGCTAACTCTGGTAGCTGTTAGCCACTTAGCTTCCACACAAGTAGCTAGAAGAAACAAAACATGGGGAACACAGCCCCAACTTTTTGTTAACAAATATGAAACCCCGTGTTTTAGTCCGCTGAATATGAAACCCTGTGTTTCAGTCCGCTGAATTTGAAAACCCCGTGTTTTAGTCAGCTGAATATGAAACATTAAGAAGTTGTATCTTCCATGTTGTTTTTAGACTGGCTCTTTGATACTGTGCGCGTTGAAGTGAGTTGGGGACTAACAGAAAGCTCCTGACCGCGCGGTGTGTGACCTGCAACATGCACACAATCAGGCAGCTAATTGTGAGGAGGTTGAGTGCGTTTAGACTTTGGATGAGTTGATCTCAGATACACATGGTACCTTGGTAACAATTGAGGCATAACATGAAAGCTGTTTACATCAGGAGCCTCATATTGTATAGTATTTTTATTTCTAACAGGCTTTTGTGAAAGTGCTAAATGAAGATGATGATCAATGATGAAAAAGTATCGAGTTTTCAAAAATATGTCACATGATGGAAGCAGTGATAAAACTTTCTGTATTGATATGAAGACATGTTTTTCATCTTTTGAGTTAAAAGTATATAAACTGAGATTAGGTTTTTTTATCATGCAACTGCAACATTGCCTCAACACATCTCCTTGGTCTGAATAATAATAATAATAATAATAATAATAAAAAACAGTACAAAGTACAAAAATACCAAAACTAATGATAAAATACATAAACATCATGATAAAAGATCAAATTAAAAACCAGTAAAATAAAAAGGGAGCTCAGATAAAGTGAGCTTGTGCTTTCTGATAAAAGTACATTTTTAGAAGAGACTTAAAAGAAGTCATTGACCCTGATTTTAAACCCTTTTTTTTTAGCTTTCAGCCTGCACTCTGGAAGAGACGGCAGACCACTGCCCGAGGATCTCAAACTACGCAAAGGTTCTTGAGGGATTAAAAAGTCAGTCTGAACCCTGGTCATAAAGAGCCTTAAAGGTATTCAATAAGAGCTTAAAATAAATCCACAAACTAACAGGAAGCCAATGTAAAGAAGCTACATCAGTGGTGACGTGATCGTACCTCTTGGTCCTGGTTAAACGCTGAACAATGTCGTTGCTTGAGATTCCTGCAGGCTTTGCCCAGCGTCGCGAATGTTCCTGCTATCTGACTATTGGTTTATCTGGAGATAAAGGTCAGCCTCAAGGAGATGTGAGAGGCCTTACATTTCATTAATCATCTGTAATGACCTTTGACCTCTGGAGTTTTACTTCAGAATAGGCACTTAGTAAGAAGGGATAAATCAATGTCAAGATGGAGGAGCAGCTGCAGCAGAGGGATGTCAGCGGAGTCTGGAGAGGCCTAAAAACCATCTCTGGGTTCAAGGAACCAAACTCCCAGCGGCCCAAGGGGGACATAAAGTGGGTGAATGACTTGAACATTTTCTTCAACAGATCTGATCAGTCAGGCACCCCTCCCCCGGCCCATTCCCACCTGCTGCAACCCCCACTGTCTGTATCACCAGGATACGACCCTGTTACCTCCCCCATCGCCACCTCAACCCATAGCTACCAGTCACCCTACACACCTACCCTGTCTCCTGCCGTGGTACCTGTGCCAAAGAGCCCTCGTCCCAAGGACTTCAACAGCTACAGGCCGGTGGCGCTGACATCGCAGCTGATGAAGACCCTGGAGATGTTGGTCCTTGGATATCTTCGGCCCCTTGTGAGACCATCAATGGACCCGCTACAGTTCGCTTATCAGCCTGGCACTGGGGTGGATGATGCTGTCATCTACCTCCATACAGAGATCTCTCTCTCACCTGGAGAGGGCGGGGAGCACTGTGAGAATCATGTTCTTTGATTTCTCCAGTGCCTTCAACACCATCCAGCCCCTGCTTCTGAGAGACAAACTACAGCGCTCTTGGGTGGACCACCACCTCACCACCTGGATCCTGGACATACCTCACCAATCGCCCACAGTACGTGAGGACCCGGGAGTGTCAGTCCGACACAATTGTCAGCTGCACGGGGGCCCCCCAGGGAACGGTTCTGGCGTCGTTTCTCTTTACCCTCTACACCGCAGACTTCACCCACAATACCGCAAAATGTCACCTGCAGAAGTTCTCCGACAACTCTGCAATATATCTCATTATATCTCTTTTTACTATGTTACTACTATTATTGTTACCACTGGCTGCTGGAGTATTACTCTCACTGTTCACTTACTGTATTACGTCAACCTGCCACTTACTTGTTGTTGTGGTTTTTGTACTTATATCTTGTACTTATACATTTGTACTTAACCTTTATCTGCACTGTCACTTTGTGCTGTAAATTTCCCCGCTGTGGGACGAATAAAGGTTTTCTGATTCTGGTTGCCTACAATTCATCATCTTTTACATTTTGTGGTTGATTTCAGTCTTTAAACTGGATTTTATTTCTCAGTCTCTCCTTCAGTCATGGCTGTAATGAGGTTCTACAATAATGAAGTTGTGAATGGGCGAGCCTTACAGAGGGCCGCCAAGCTCCACCCGCAGCTGTCCATCACCACTGAGCTGTGCTACAATGTGGAGCTGACAGGTGAGTGTGTAACAGCTCGCATGTTGGTGATGAAGGTACTAATAACTGGAGATGGACAGCTAAATATGAATTCAAGTTGTGTAGCCTGGAGAATTTTTTGACACCGTTTTGTCTTTTCCATTTATCCATGTTGTAGGGCTGTTCCGAATGAAGCTTCAAATGTCTGATGTCATATTTTATGACTTCAACACCCTTAACAAAAACAATAATCTTTAAACAAACAAAAAAAATCCTCAATTTTATTGAAGTGATTGATCGGATTAAGTCTTTTTTTTTTTTATTAAACAAACTTTAGTTCATGAATATAACTCCTAAGTTCGTGCCTCCATTTGTGGAGGCGGAAACGCAAACTGTTTTTTGACTGCAGTAAAATGGTTGTTTTGACTAAACGTCATCAGATATAGATGTATAAGCAGAATATTTTGTTAGATCAACCCATGTTGTGAATTTTGGAAATGATTACATAAAATTTAGACTTGGATTTTCCGACGCTCTGGAGTTATTGGAAAGGTTTGAATCACACAAGACGGAATCAATCCTACACATCCACCACTTAAATACAATTACACAAATAGCATAATATTAATAATATAAGTGTAGCCTAAACTGTATCTGCAACTGTGCAGAAATACCAGGTTTAAACAGAATGAATAGACATGCAAAAAAAAAAAAAATCTGTGCAGCATTCAAGTGTTGATTTTAGAATTTGATGTCAACGTTATGAATGAAGCTTTGAACTATTCGGTGCAGCCCAAGTAGCCTGGAACAATTTTCCACACACTTCCTATCTTTTCCATTTATCCATGTTGTCATTGTTTCCTCCTGCTCTCTGCTGCAGGCTGTGAGAGTCTCAGTGCAGAGCAAAAGGAGGTTCTCCTCTGGCTGCTTCGTCCTCCCCTGCAGGCAGAGCCGCTGTCTGAGAAGCCAAACCTCACAGAGGGCAGCGGGGAGAAGCTGGTGGAGATTGGACCCAGGTACCACTGCATTCACACGGTCTGATAAATGACCTCTATTACATGCTGTGGCTCGGCTTTTTGTTCTTCATTAAATTGAGGACATCTCAAACTGATGACCTGGGCGGTACACGAAAATACTTTCATACAGCGAATATAGGTTTCGCTGTTAAGTGCGAAAGTACATTCATGAGAAAATCCAAATGAAAGGTCGAGTTTTTATTAGCTTTTTTTGGAGTTTTCAAAAGCATCTGACAGTCTTCATCAGAGCAGGAGATGGCTGAATTGTCATGGAGATTGTTAGCAGTGAATACGTGACCTGATAACGGAAATTTGGTACATTTCAATATGTCAACAAGACAAAAAGTCTTGCGCCCCATTAGCAGCCCCGAGAGTCTGTTGTGGGCCCAACATACAAACTTTGGCATGAGAGTTGTGCTAGAAGAGTCCAAGATATTAAAGTTTAATCTTTTTTTTTTTTAGGACACCGACAATAATATAATATATTAAATTAAAATATAAAAATCGTTTTTTCCTGTGAGCTAATCAGATGCTCAGTGTCCACTGGAAGATAATAATGTAGGAAGATGAATTCCATTAAGCAAAAGATAACCATATGGTACAATTTCAGGTTATTAATGATTTCAAGACATTTTATTTAATTACATTTTTTTTTATCTGTGACTCCATACCAGACATCAAAGTGCAAAAGTCTTCAAACTGTTTTTTTTTTTTATTGATGTTGTTGCTGTTTTGCTCTTCAGGTTGAACTTCTCCACCGCCTGGTCCACCAACACCGTGTCCATCTGCCAGAGTGCCGCCCTCACCGACATCACACGGGTCGAGCTGTCTCGCAGGTTTCTAATCAAGGTTTGCACACACACACACACACACACACACACACACACACACACACACACACTGATTCAGGATTTGTTTTCACTTCAAATTCCTGCTTCTGCTGAGACATGTGTCTTGTCCCCTCCAGCCAAAGAATGGAGAGAGCGTGAACGAACTCGATGGAGACATAAAGAAGCTGATTGAGTGTCTGTATGACAGTATGACAGAATGCATCTATCAACATCCCATCGGCTCCTTCACCGTGGAAACCAAACCACAGCCGGTGTTTGAGGTGGACATCCTGGGGAAGGGGCGTGCCGCCTTGGAGAGGGCAAACAATGATCTGGGTAAAACTCTTTCTAAATGAGTGGAGTTTCTCTAAGCACTCCTCAGCCTCTCTCCATTTCTTTTACTTTTCCTACTCAGACTGAGTGTCTTATTGCAGTTACTGTAACCTTCCTCTCTTTTCTCTTTCCTTATGTCTCTTTTCAGTATTGCAGCTTTTTGTGAGTACACTGAGTCTGCTGGAGTAATGTCACATGATGCATGACTTTATTACTTAACTGGTTGAAGTCACAGGACAGCAGTGATGCTGCTGATTATCTTACACGTGCATGCATGTGTCTGTCTAATGTGATAGAAATCAAACTCAAAAAGAGAGAGAAAGGCTTTCTGTATTTAATGGAAAGACAGATACTGAATAAATTGATCCGACTGGTTCTGAGTCCAGCTTTTATGTTTCCGGCTGACTCTTTTCTCACAACAGAGACAATAAGTGAAACAATAGCTGAATTTGCTGATGAGTTTTAAATGATATATTTGACTTTTGGGTAAACGGTGTAACTATGAACTCAGAATTTAAACATTTTACTTTCTAATACCCCAATAAGGGCTGTAACTAGTGAGTATTTTGATTATGAAAAATATTTTATAACTAAATTGATTTATTGTTTTGCTTAAAAAATGTTAGAAAATGGTAAAGAAAATGCCCATTTGAATTTCTTAAAGCATAGGATAACGTCTTGAAATTTCACACAAAGATGTTAAGTTTAAGACAACATGAGTTTATGAAAAGCAGCAAATCCTAACAATTAGAACTACCGGTAGGTACTTTTTGGCATTTGTGATTACATTTTCTCTTGATCGACACATCAACTAATCGTCTCTGCTCTAACTTTTCATGCACCGAAAATACAATACATTTAATTTTACGTATTGACAGCCACTGGTAATTCCTCTCTTCATGTGATAAGGTTTCAAACTGACACTGCCCACCGCGACAGACAGAACGTGGTGTTGTGTCTTTTGTTCACACTCTGCTGATTCACTTCTGCCCAGCTTCATCAGTATTCACAAGCTGCTCAAATGGATGAGAATATTTTAAGTACATCAATTGTAGGCTCTCCCATGCTCAACCGGTGAATTAAGGAGATGAAAAATGGCATATCTGGAACTTATTGACACTATAGCCGTTTAATTCCCGCTAAGGGCACATCTTAAACCAGTGTATACTTAATGTAATAATCCTTTAAAATAACAATCTCTGTAAATTGAAATTATGAAATGTAACTTTACGTGCATTAGATACTGCATGATACTTACGTTTTGAGTGTGTGTTTGTGTGTTTTTTATTGATTGATTTAATTTGCTTCCTGGCCAGTGTTAAAGCTTCACCTACAAAATGATCATTGGTATATCAATTACAGTTTTGCTTCTGTTGCGGCCCCCATTTACTTCAATTCATCAAGAATTTTCTTTGTTTCTTAATTCTTTGTTCACCATCGAGGCATTTGAGGAAAAGAAACCCTTTCTTAAAGAAATCATGTTAACACGGGTTGAGTTATTGATCATTTTGTGGGTGAACTATTCCTTTTTAAATGAGTGCAAACTACTTTGTAGGTTAATGTCTGAAATGCTCTTCAGAATAACATTATACAAAACTAATTTGGTTGCTTCTATTAGCAAAATGTCATAACGCGAGTTTTTTTTTTTTTTTTTTATACAGGTCTGGCATTTGACTCCTGGGATCTGGACTACTACACATCGATGTTCCAGGGGATTAAAAGGAACCCCACCAGTGTGGAGTGTTTTGACCTGGCCCAGTCCAACAGGTGGGGTTTGTCTGCAGATTGTGTGTTGGACTGCTCTGTGTTGTGCATGTTGCTCGTCTCTGTAGTTTTTGTTCCTAAGTGGGTTTTTTTATTCTGCAATGTTTCCTTTGTGCCCCGGTGTCCCAGCGAGCACAGTCGTCACTGGTTCTTTCGTGGGCGGATGGAAATCGACGGGCAAGAGCAGAAAGAGACTCTTTTCAGTCTTATAATGGACACCCAGCGGCACAGCAACCAGAACAACGTCATCAAGTTCTGCGACAACAGCAGGTGGGAGTGGAACGTGTGTGTGTGTGTGTGTGTGTGTGTGTGTGTGTGTGTGTGTGTGTCCGTCTGTCTGTCTGCCTTTCTGTTCACACTGACTCAATGTGTTTGTGTGTCCAGTGGTATCAAAGGGATGGAGCTGGAGTGTGTTTACCCAAAAGATCCATCCCAGGCCAGCCCGTATGAGACACGACACTCTCTAAGACACGTCATCTTCACCGCAGAGACTCACAACTTCCCGACAGGTCACGAAACACAAAACGTCGTGTTTAGTTGCAACTTAAGTGTCCTCTTGTCCAATCATTATCAAACCCATCTGACCTGTAGGTGTAGCACCTTTCAGCGGCGCCACCACAGGCACAGGTGGTCGTATCCGAGACGTCCAGAGTGCTGGACAGGGAGGCCACGTCATCGCCGGCACTGCAGGATACTGCTTCGGCAACCTGCACGTACCAGGTCTGCAAACCAGTGTGCGTCACCTTGTTAAATTAAGATGTGAAATAGTTCTTGAGTGAATAATATCATTTGTCACTGTCCATGGCTCCAGGTTACGTTCTCCCCTGGGAGTCTGAAGGAGAGGGCTGGGAGTATCCTTCCAGCTTTGCCTCTCCGCTGCAGGTGGCGATTGAGGCCAGTAATGGAGCCTCAGACTACGGCAACAAGTTTGGAGAACCGGTCCTATCGGGTAGGGAACCCCGCTAAAGCATCCCTTGATTTACTTTAACAGTTAATTCTTTATTTATTTATCTGCAGATAATTCTTTCTTAATTTATTTGTTAAGTCTATAAACTGTTTTTTAAAAATGGTGCAAAAATGTAATTTGCAATTTCTCCGAGCTCACAGCGATGTCTTCGATTTGTCCAACCAGCAGATATATACTTAAAGATATTCAATTTACTGTCGTCTGTGACAAAGAAAAGCAGTGAATACTCACATTTTAGGACCTTAAATAGAGTATCAAAATAGACAGACTGCAACTATTGGCCAAATAGATTAATTGACTAATTGTTCAAGCTCTAATTGATTATATTCATTGTTGATTAATC